>JAHNEJ010001825.1:0-96527 GCA_022559845.1 Amorphophallus konjac
CTCTCCATCCACTCGTCTCAGCCTTTGCTGATATCTTCTTCCTGGGCCAGACAATTGTCTGATGATCTTCCCAGGTCCCCTTCTTTGCTTACATACCTACGCGGGCTTTTCAACCCGCGCCAGGTCTTCAACCATGATCTGCTCTACGAGCCCCACAATCCTCTAGCCATAACCACTTTCCTCTCTCCTCCAATCTCTTTTCACTGCTTTGTCATTAAAAATGAAAACGAAAAAAAAACGTCAATTTTCAAACTCTCCAACAACACATCTTCGTTGAGGAAACCTCCTACATCTCCCACGGGTGCGTACCGCCTTGCGGACCACCCGTCCAAGGTCCGATGAGCGACCTTTTCTACCCCTCCTCTGAGGGGTCTTCTCCTGTACATTCTACACCATCCTCCTCATCTTCCTCTTCTTCTGTAAATATTGTCAGTCAATCTAGGAATGATAGGCCAAGGGTAGTACCTAGGAAGAAATCCAAGGGTAGGCAGATCCCTCGTGGATTCCTTCTGGATTTGGCCGCTAGGTGTCAGGCCCTTCTTGCCATCCCCCAGTTGTTAGAAAATCCCATCCAGCTACCCGAAATAGAATGCGAGGGCGACTGTGCATCTGATGAAGGGTATGGAGTCTACGAGATCACGAATGAAGAATGCCCCACTGAAGATGAGGGTGAAGAATATGAGGATGCGGCGGGCGCATACGCTAGCGGAATGAGGAGATTCAACGAGCCGTCAACCGCCGTAGAAGAATCCACCAAAGAAGTCAACTTGGGGACTGAGGAAGACCCTAGGATCGTCCTCATAAGTGACAACCTACCACCCTCTGAAGAAGAGGCATTAATCGAGGTCCTCAAGGAATATAAGGACACGTTTGCATGGAGCTACGAGGATATGCCGGGTTTGGATTCAACCTTGGTCGAACACCGTTTAACCCTAAAACCAGGGTCCATCTCGGTAAAACAAAGGTTAAGGCGTTTCCACCCTCAGATGGCTTTGAAAATGAAAGAAGAGGTCGATAAGCTCCACAAAGTCAGGTTCATTAGAGTCGTTCTTTATCCTCAATGGGTGGCGAACATTGTCCCGGTCATGAAGAAAGATGGGAAAGTCAGGATTTGCATCGACTTCCGGGACCTTAACCGTGCGTGTCCAAAGGATGATTTTCCCTTACCTCACATTGATGTGTTGATTGATAACACGGCAGGTTTTGAAACCCTCTCTTTCATGGATGGATTTTCAGGATACAATCAAATTCGTTTGGCAGAAGAGGATCAGGAAAAGACGTCATTCACTACCCCTTGGGGAACATATTGTTACGTGGTCATGCCGTTTGGATTAAAGAATGCTGGAGCTACTTACCAAAGAGCGATGATGGCCATATTTCATGACATGATGCACATATATCTGGAAGTGTATGTGGATGACTTATTGGTGAAATCAAGGACCAGGATGGAACATCCAGAAGTTTTGGCTAAGGTCTTGCAAAGGTCAAGAGAATTCCAATTGAAAATGAACCCGAAAAAGTGTGTGTTTGGTGTGTCGTCAGGTAAATTGCTGGGGTTCATTGTGAGTAAAAGAGGGATCGAGATAGATCCCGACAAAGCAAGGCTATCAGGGATATGCCGCCTCCCAAGAATTTGAGGGAAGTCCGAGGTTTAATCGGGAGGCTGCAGTTTATTCGTCGGTTTGTGTCTCAACATTCACAAAGGTGTAGACCTCTCTACGAGTTGACCAAGCCAGGAGTAGAATTCCACTGGAATTCTAAATGTCAGAAAGCTTTTGAAGGGTTGAAGGAATATCTGGCTAGTCCACCCGTTCTCATTCCACCTAAACCAGAAAAACCTCTGATCCTTTACATCTCAGTCTTGGATGACTCCGTGGGAGCCGTCCTCGCACAAGCTGATGAAGAAGGCAAGGAACGGGCAACCTATTACTTGTCCAAACTTCTCAATCCCTGTGAGCAGAAGTACACCGGCATGGAGAAAACCTGTGCTGCCCTCGTTTGGGTAGTGCAGAAATTGAAGCACTACTTCTTGGCTCACGAAGTCCACTTGATTGCTCGAATGAATCCTATCAAATTCCTTCTGGAGAAAGCCGTCCTTACGGATAGGCTAGCACGCTGGCAAAGTTTTCTCTCTCAGTTCGACATCACCTACATCCAGCAAAAGGCGATTAAAGGTTATGCCATAGCCGAGCATCTCGCTCACCATCCTCTTCCCAAGTTCGATCCCGTCCAATCAGAGTTTCCAGATGAGGAACTAATGTCCATCAACCAATCAGATGAGCCAATGTGGACACTATATTTTGATGGAGCTCTGAATTCTCAAGGGAGAGGAATCGGCATCGCCCTCCTGTCGCCGGAAGGTCTCACATTCCCGTTGGCATATCAGCTCAAATTTCAGTCACCAACAATATAGCTGAATATGAAGCTCTTCTAGCTGGCCTAGAACTCGCCCATTCTTTTCGTATCACTGAGTTGCGAGTCGTAGGTGATAGTCAACTCATCCTTCGCCAGGTACTCACTAAGTATCGCACTCGCGATCTCAAACTCAAGCCATACCAAGAACTCACTGCTGCCTTTGCCAAACTGTTCACAAAACTGATCTTTGTTCATATCCCTCGTCATCAGAATATTCTCGCCGATGCCCTCGCCTCATTGGCATCATCCATAAGGTTCCCTCTAGGAAGATGGTTTAAGTCCATTTCCATCTACAAACTTCACGCCCCTGCAGTCGATGATGCTTCCTACGTAAACATCAAAGACAGGATAGCAAGGAAGATCCTGCAGGAAGATATCCTTGAGAAGAGGGAGCTCATGTTGGCAGAGGCCGAAGAAGAACTGGCTGATGAAGAGAAACCATGGTTCTATGAAATTGTCAAATATTGCCAAAATCAGTCTTATCCTGAAGGGGCCACCGCAGAGGACAAGAAAGCCATAAGAAGGGTGGCTCAGAAATATACATTGGTTGGAGGTCTACTCTATAGGAGGAGCCTTACTGGTATTCTGTTAAGATGTCTTGGTGACGATGAGGTTTGGAAATGTGTAGAAGAGACGCACTCGGGTGTGTGCGGTGGCCACGTGAATAGTCAGATGCTCGCCAAGAAGATCATTCGTCAAGGCTTTTATTGGCCCACTATGGAAGAAGATTGTGCTGTCTATGTCCGTAGGTGTGTCAAGTGTCAACTTCACGCCGATAAAATCCATTCACCATCTTCCTCACTTCATCCAATATCCTCCCCATGGCCTTTCTCCATGTGGGCATTCGACATCATTGGTCCCCTAGGTGATCCCAATTCCCTCACCAAGCAGAAATCTTTCATCCTTACTGCGACGGAATACTTCACCAAATGGGCCGAAGCCGAAGCTTACGCGGAAATCAAGGCGTCAACAGTCTGCAAGTTCATCATGAAGAACATCCTCGCCAGATTCGGCGTCCCAAGCACGATCGTCACCGACAATGGGCCACAATTCATTTCTCAGGACCTACAGGACCTCTGCAAAAGGTACGCAATTGCATTGCATCATTCATCGCCTTATTACCCACAAGGTAACGGTCAAGCGGAGGCCACCAATAAAACATTGCTCAAAATCATCAAAAAAACCTGCGAGTCTAGTAAGTTTTCAGACTGGCCAGAAAAGCTTATCGAAGCCCTATGGGCCTATCGCACTTCAATCCGTACCCCCACCGGGCAGACTCCATTTGCCCTCACTTATGGTATGGAAGCGGTAGTCCCGTACGAGACTCTGATCCCTTCTCTCAGGGTACAATTGGATGAGGAATTTCCCCTCGACGATCGTCGTAATTCACTCCTCGCCCAGTTGGAACTCTTGGATGAGAAGCGGCTGGCCGCCGCCGAACACGCGCGTGTGTATCAAAATAGACTCGCTCGCTTTTACCAAAAGAAAGTCATTGAGAGAAAATTCAAAGTCGGTGAGATGGTCGTAAAAAGAATTTTTGTCAAACCTGGAGGGCCGCGTTCTAAGCTCCAACCCAATTGGGAAGGACCATTTGTAATTCAAGCCGTGTACCCTGGCAACGCCTACAAGCTAGTCAACGCCGAAGGGACCGAGTTATCCCACCCTTGGAATGGGCTTTATCTTAAGAAATACTACCCTTAGCACAAAACAAAAAAAATGATGAAAAGATAAAAAACATCAAAAACAAGGAAATATTGAAAACCACTAAAAATATGGAAAATTCAAAATGCCGATGCCTGGCAGGCACCATGTAGTTAAGTCCCTGCATCTAACCTTCATGTTAGGATAGGGCCCATTAAGGCTTGGTAGGCACCGGGTCTTGGTTTGCCAGAACCGTGGAGACCCCTGTCCGGCCACGTCGGCCTATGCTCGCTCGAAGGAAGCTAACATGTGTTCACTTATGTATTTTATTCAAAAAAGTTGGTAGCATCACCTACGGTAGGGCCACACCTAGAAGATCTCCGGAAGCTGTAATCTTTATTCTTTTCTCTTCGACCAAATGAGACAGTCGGCGCCCTTAAAACGCTGAGCATGAGAAACCGAAACTCAAACCCCAAAGGCAAGAGTAGGACCCATTTCCTCGAGCATCGATCAGAGCACGAGAAGAGGGCAGTGTCCCCGCAGGCATACGAAGAGGGAGCCCACCAACGTCAAACGACTATATCTCCCTCACAGAAAGAAATACAAAATCAAAATCAAGAGAAAAGCCTGGTCGTGACCGTGCCTGGTACGATAAACGGAACCCCTCAAAGCAAAAGTCTGAATCCACAAAGGGGGGCCGTGGAATGTAAATGCTCGAGATTTGGTCCGAAGTTGTCCGAAAGGAAAGAGTTAATGGGCCCTTATTCGCTCGCCGGGTTAACGGCTTTGCCGGTCCTCTCAGGAGGTTTATCCCCTACGCTCTTCCTTCTCCCTCTAAAGATGAAGGTTCGATGGAGTTTCTGAAAGGTGAAAACTGCCCAGGGTCTGCGACCTTATTTTAATATACACATTTGGTTGCCTACTTTGAAAAGCAAAAGCTATCGCTGCGAAGGAGTCTCCGTGTTTCTGGCTGGTCAAGACCCCTGTTTACCACCTTGATGTCTTCTTGTTTAACCTCGGGCTTAGGCCAATGCAAGCGCGTCACCTATGGGTGCGACGGCGTCTGATTCCGGGTCAGCGTCGCGCGGTTGGTCGTTAGGGTTCCAGGGTGTTCCATCTTATACCATCTAGAGTTGTGAGGAAACAGACCCGGGTCGGGCAAATCATCTACCTCAAACACCTTTTGGGTGAATCCCTGTGGTCGGAAGCAACTGGGAGCCTAAGCATGGCATGACGGTATTGTCATCAGGGTAAGTCTTAGCCGGCGGGATCGTCATTCGAGGGGTCTAGAGGCCCAAATCAACCTAGATGTGCACTTAAGATACCTGGGAGGTTAGTAAGAAACCCCTGTCTCACGTAGGTTAGGTGCCATTTGGGTGCTTGCCGGGCGTTAGCAATAAAAAAATTGAAATGATAAAAGCACAAAAAAATGGAAAAGAGAAATGTACATATTTGCAAACAAAAAAATCTTTTTATGATAAACAAAAAAATATCAAATATAAAAAAGAAAACAAATCAATTTTGCATGATTACATTTGCGTGCAGCATCTCACTTTTAATATCGCTTGCATTCGTGTGCTTGCCTGTCGCATTTATCATCACCGCATCTTTCCCTTGCCTTCGTTAAATAAAGGCTTGGCCCCTTGACCAGTTATCAAGGACAGTCACAGTGACCATTTGCTTATTGAGCAAGGGGCCAAGTCAGAACAGAAATTCTGATTTGTTTGTTTCAGTGATATGTGCAGGGATTCAGGTAACTGAAGCAAAGGTGAAAAACAAACAAACCAAACCTTGTGTTTTATTCCAAAAAAACCAAAAAAATTTACATCAAGTTCCGCCCTCTCTCTCTGCATTACTCGTCCCACTACTCTCCGGGCAAAACACTCTCAAAGGTGCTACCCAACTACGAAAAGCGGTACTCCTGCCGCTCTGTACTCCTCTTCCTATTCCCACATCCCGGCGTTGATCCACGGAAGCAGCAGAGAAGCTACCAACACGAAAGCCACGCTCTCGTGCTTTTCGGTAGCGCTCCTCACCATCTCTCAGCCACTGTTCAGCAAGACCAAGGCCGATTCGGAGTTCGAATAGTTGGGCCTCCATGGCCCTTCGCTCCTCCCTTTCAGCCAAACTGTTGGCTCTTTCTCTCTCTGCGTTTCTTTCCCTCTCTGCCCGTTCTCTCTCACGGTCTTCCCTCTCTAACTGGAGAGTGATCCTCAGTTCCATAGCATCCCTGGATGAGTCGTCATCAGGATGACGCCGCAGTTCCCTCTCCAGTTCTGCTATCCTAGCCTCCTTATGCGCAGCTTGGGCAAGCGCTTCTTCCGTCTCCTTTTCCTGCCGAGTGTACCATCTCAGATACGCGATAAGGCGTAAACAAAGAGAACTCAACGCTGAAACTTTTACCTGTATACGGAGCATTCCTTCTGCCTCCGCAGCACGCTGCGTGGCGTGAGCAAGTTGCTCATGAAGCGAGTCAAGTTCTGAGGTGGGAATCCACAAGCTGGAAGAGGCACCACCTACTCCCATCGCTGGGGAGGCTGCGCCAATCTGGGCATGCTGCGACCATGTGAATTAGCAGCCAACATCTGAATCTGGGGTTTTAACTAGGAACGTACTGTACACCTACCAAGGCGCTCGTAGCTCCGCGGGCATCGCCCAACTGTTGTTCCATCTCTGCCAAGCGAGTTCGTAAATTCGCTATCATGGCATCCCGGACATCCTGCAGCCTTACAAGTCAGCATTTTCACCAGAAAAACCAAAAAAGAAGAAAGAAGAGAAGAGAAAAAGGGGAAACCTACCTCCACAAGTCCCCGGGGTTGGAACCGTTCTGCGTACTTTGTCCTATATAGACGCAAGTAGTCCTCGCTGTCCCGCGCCTGTGATTCTACAATCGTGCCACCCCGTTGCCAGTCCTCATACTGTTCGGGGAATCGCACGCGCCAGTCAATGCAAGTCGCCGGTCCCCGCGTCTTTCTCCCGACACGAGGTGGCGCAGCTGAATCCACCCATTCTTGAGCCAGTCCTAAAGTCCTCATAACTAATCGTAGCCGAAGCGGCTCGATTTCATTCAGGCAGTGCATCCATAGTTCCCGTCCGAACCGGGCACGACTTGCTAGAACCCACGGCTGGTTGGCATCGACCATGTCTGAGTAGGGTCTCCAGTTTACCATCGCCGTAGGGAACTCCTGTAGCTCCCGCCTTAACACCATCAGTTGGTAGGTTAGGGGTGCCGCACTCATGACGGGTTCCCACCGCCTGGCTAGCGGCACCATCACGGGTCGCCAATGTCGAGCTCTCCCCATAGGGAGGTAATAATAGCTCCATAACTGCTCGGCGCAGGTCATCAGCACCTTGCGAAAACAACAAAAAAAATACAAAACAAGCAAAACCAAAAAAATACCTGGATGAATGGTGTGAAACCACTCACAGTCATCTCACGATCCGTTTCTTGGAATAGGCCTGCAAACAAGTGTGCCAGCATGGCGGCTCCCCAGGCATAATACCCTACTCTTTCAAGGTCTGACAGCAGCTCCAGGAAGCAACATTGGATACCATCCCCTTTCGAGCTCAGTACCAATCTCCCCAAAAGGAAGAGGAGAAATCTCCTCAAATCTATGTTACATCTTTCCCAGTTGCCGAAATCTGTGCAGTACACGGCACGGCATCCTATTTCCATCCTTTCCATGAACTCTTCTGAGGATTCGTCGTCCCGCCGACGAGTGTCGGTGAGCCCTAATGCATCCATGAGGGACGCCCTAGCTACCGACCTGTTCTTCCGACCATCTAGGTCCAAACCCAGTAACTTCTGGGCACCTTCTCTGTAGTCCGCGTAAGTGACTCCGGTCACTGCCTCGCCTTCTACCTTCAGGCTTGTGATCCGGACCACATCCTCCAAGCTGGGCACCATGTGCCCCCAGGGCATCAGGAATGCCCGGCTCACTGGGTCCCATCTCTCACACAAGGCTTGGATCAGGACTAGGTCAAGTTGGATCGGCTCGATCCGAAGGAAGGTACCAAATCCCATCACGTCTAGCCTCGCCTTCTGAAAATCTGGGAGGCCCCTGTACGCTGCTACTACCAACTCCCATAAGATTTGTGATTTCATCACAACCTACACATACAAGGAATGGGGGTGAGGTTTGGTCAGAAGAAAGGAAGAAAAAATGAGAAAAGGGCAAGAAAACTTGGCTTACGAGTTGTGATTGGGCCCTTTCGCTGAAGTGCCCTTCAAAGTCTGAAAGCCTCCTGGAACTACTACCACTGGACCTGCTTCTCTTCGAGGAATGGGAAGATTCGCCCTCCATCCAACTCTCAGAATTTTGAACTCCTCCTCTCCCGTAAGAACTTGTGCTCCTCGAGTTAGTCCTCGATATACCTGGGAAGATAAAAGGGACAAGAATTTATAGAAATGGAAGGAGTGCGGGCCAAGATTGCCTCCATCACCTGTCGATGATAGCCCTCGCAATAAGACACCGGCCAAGCGGCCCCATGTGTCGCTTCACCGCTCGCACAGGGTGATTGACTGGACGAAGAATAGGACGAATAGCCCCTATGTTGTCTAGGGATACCCTATCATGTTTTGGAGGACGCCCGCAAAATTTGGCACAACATCCGGGAAAAGGAACTAGGGCCGTCAGTATTGACTTCGACGGCAGATTCCCGTGGAAAATGGTCACAATAAGACGTGATTCTCCGCTCGAGGCGGAGTCTCGACAGATCCGTCACATGGGAACAGTGCAAAGGAGAAGAAGTGTAGGGAAGAAGGAACGCACAAGAGGACAAACAAGCATCAGAAAATCAAATCACTCCATTCATAATTCTACATAAGCTGTCAAAAACATCATAAACATAAAGAGGTGACGGGTCCACTAGCCCGCCAATCCTCACCATCACTCATCTCTCCGGGCACTCTCCTCCTCTCCCCCGAGGTGAGGGTCCCTCAGAAGCCTCCAGGATCCCCGTGCAGTAGCACCTGCCTCGCCTCTGGGCGCCTGCTCCGCAGCAGTGACTCGCTGCTCCTCCCCTGGCGTGGCGAAGAAGCCACTGGCGGCAAAGCGACCGGACTGGCGGAGTCGCTCCCCGAACTCTCGCGCTCTCTCGTAGCGCGTCTCCATCCCTCCTAGCCTCTGCACGACGGCCTGAAGGCCCAGCTGGAGCTCCCTCACTTGGGCCTCCAAGGCCCTCCTCTCGGTCAGATCCCGCTGTCGCTCGGACCTTCTCTCGGCTTTCTCTCTCTCTACCTCTCTCCTCATCATCTGCAGAAGAACCCTTAACTCCAGGATGTCTGGAGAAGGTCTCTCCTCACCGCGATGCCGCAGCTCCGCTACAGTCGCCACCCAGGCGTCACGCTCCTCTTCCGCCCGGGTCGCACGGGCCACCGCACCGGCAAGTTGCTCCCGGAGGGAAGCAATCTCGAGAAAAGGGGCCGAGGAGCTAGAAGATCCGCCAGCCGCTCCCACCGTCGCTGTCTGCTGGGCACGCTGGAACAAAATAAACAACGGCCGTCAGTGAAACTCCAAAATCTGAAGTTAAAAGGGCGGCACGTAACTTACCAGGAGCGACAACTCATGTTGAGCGACGGCCAGCTGCCGCCTAGTCTCTGACAGCTGGGCGCGCGAGCCGCCGATGCCACGCGTGTCCCCAGCTTGGGGAAGCCCCGCGTAACTCTCTCTCTGCCGCCGCAGGAAGTCGGCACTGTCCTGCACCAGTACACCCCCTTGCTGTCCAGGGAGACGTACGGGCCAGTCCTCGAGCCTCGCCTTGCCGCGACTCTCCTTCCTGACGCGGCTCGGCTCGTCCGCACTCGCCCACTCATCGGCCAGACCCAGGGTCCTTGCCATGTCCTGCACCAAGAAAGGGGTCCCACATCAGTCAAAAGGAACGCGTCCCCTGTCTAGGACGCGTCCATCATTTGAGTGCAACACTCGCCGAACCATTTCCCCCTCGCGCGGCTCGCTTCAAAACCCAAAATGAATTAAAAGAGGAAGAGATCGAAGGACCTACCGGACCGTGTTCACCTCCTCCCACGCCATCGGGCCCCTCAGGTCCCTCGGGGGCCCGAAGCGGCCCTTCCTCCTCCATGGACGCCGTTCCGTGCTCGGGCGCGTCCCTCCTCGGGCGAGGAGTCCCTCGTCCCTCTCCACCTTCACCGTGGTCAGGCCCACCGAACTCCATCGATCAAAAGAGGAGGAAGACGAGAAAGGGGGCAAGCAAGTTTCGGCAGAAGGCGGGCTCGTTTGCGGGTAAGGCA
Source organism: Amorphophallus konjac (assembly GCA_022559845.1). NCBI lineage: Eukaryota > Viridiplantae > Streptophyta > Magnoliopsida > Alismatales > Araceae > Amorphophallus > Amorphophallus konjac. Next base: position 10,307 of record JAHNEJ010001825.1, read on the forward strand.
CGGGAGAAGAAAGACCACCCGTCGCTTTAAATTTGAATTCAAGGATTAAGACGCGTCCTCGCGCCTGGACGCGCCCAAAAGGGGGAAAAGGAAACAAGATCCCTCCGTGCGAGGCGTAGTTCCCTGCTGTTTAAGGTAAGGTCTCGTGAAGCGTGCCTCGAAACAACTTGGTGCAAGAGAAGAAGTGTAGGAAGGGAAGATCGCTACAGGACAAAACGTGTCACATCAGTTGTCATTGTCAAGATTTTGTCTGGATCTCCTTTGTACTGTGGTGCGATTCTGCTGTGATTCTGCTACTTTCTGATGTTGCTAACCTTTGCTAATCTGTGCAGGTTTTACTAACGGACGTCTTTGTCCTGTCTCCTGTCCCACCTTTCAATGGTTGGTCCCACCATGTCATGCATCATAGTATACGATACCTACGCTACTAGAACATGTCAAGGACCTTGCGACCCGAACAAATCTGGGATTTGAGTTCCCCTTCAACAAAAACAGTGATGATCCTGGAAGAATTTGGGTTGTACGGATAGGCCGTTAACTTGTGGTAGCATGGGGACGACGGTTCCATTCAGTGAGTTGGTGCGCGGATAAACGGGCCCCAGCCCAGTATCAGCTCACCGAGTCGGTATCCTGACCCGTTCTTCACAAGTTGACAATATTATCCTTGGCTATTTTCTATTTTAGTTTGTTTTAAATTTTTCTTTGAACCCAGCATGCATTCATATAGGACTTTGATTTATTGCGGAAGATCATTCAAGTGATTCGATTGTGAAAGCCGTTGTGCTCCAATTCCCACAAATATGAGATATTCCACTCCGAATGAAATACTGAGTTTCCTTGAGACGGCCCCGGCGCTGCTCTTCCAAAGGAGACCCTTGTTTGGACAGACCCTCAGATATTCCTTTACCTTTTTTGACCCACCTTGGCCGCAGCACTTCCACATTGGCTGGTAACCGCTCCCCAAAGGTGAAACCTCCGGTTTATGACCCAGGTACTTCCACACCGAGAAGTTGGTCTCCTTTTGTTTCGTGCCTGAGCGCACATCTCACCCTCCCTTATTTGATCTCCGTCCAAGCAATCGTCAATATTTGAAAGACCTTCTTCAAGGTCGCCTCATTGAAACTCCAGGAAAGATTCCAAACAGTAACGTCAAAAGCGTGTCTCATCACACCTTGGCATCAACTTATCAGTCCACTCCCACTTCATTTCACTCCACTTCGATACCATTCCACTACGTGTCGCTCCCTTGCAAAGCAGATGCCAAGGCGGGGCAGCTGTAGACACGCCATTCCTGACGTCTCCTGAGTAAATCTCATATTACACTATGATACCCCAAGGCGGCCTTCACATTTTTAATTACTCTGGTGATTTCCTATTTTTATGAATTTTTTTACATTTTTTTGAATTATTCCGTAAAAAATCATGGAAGTGTCCAGGCGCCTGGACACCTCCATCAATGACCAAAAAATAATAAAAAAATCAAAATCATGGAAGCGTCCAGGCGCCTGGACGCCTCCATTAATGACCAAAAAAATAAAAAAAATCAAAATCATGGAGGCGTCCACTTACCTGGACGCCTCCATCAATGCAAAAATAATAAAAATAATATCAATAATCATAAAAAATAAAACAAAAATCAAATAAAAATATATATATTTATGGAGGCGTCCAGGCCCCTGGACGCCTCCATAAAAACAAATAAAAAATATAAAATGCCAGCCCTAGCATAAAAAGACAAAAAATAATAAAAATAATATATTTGGAGGCGTCCAGGACCATGGACGCCTCCATAAATTCCCTCACGGGCGCCGCCCACCGAACGACGGTTTGTCGTGTGTGAAAAAAGCCAAATTTAGAGACGTCCAGCTGACTGGACGCGCCCATTTCTGAATCACGAGGCGCCGCTCACAAAACCACGCGTTGTGCCGAACCTCGTGCGGCCGTCGTCGGTTTTCGGTGGACCTGCTTGAGGCGTCCGGGACCCTGGACGCCTCCACAAAAGTATTCCAAAAAAATTAATAAAAATAGAATAAAATATTATTTCGGCCCTGATGGAGGTGTCCAGGGCCCTGGACGCCTCCACCTTCCGGAGCTCTATAAATAGAGGCCCCCCCCTCAGTTCTAGGGGAGCTAAGCAGTGATCCGATAGGCTGCCGGAGCCCAGAGGCTACGGAGTCATTTTTCTAACCCGTGGGGTCTTTTGTAGGTGGAGGTTCTGCCGGCTTCTCGGGTGCCTACGCTCGCGAGAGGAAGGTCGTCTTCATCCACCGCGCTTCCCCGTCGTCCCCACGCTGCCGGAGCTCCGCCGGATTTCACCCTCGGCTCATCCAATAAGCTTTTTCTTCCCCTTTTTCTCCATAGTTCTTTACATTCATCATATTGCATCCTCTATCCCCCTTCACAAGGGCGCCTCTTCTCTTATACTTCTTGCATCCATCATCTCATTTTCCTCCTACTCGAGTCCGAGAGGGGTTTAAAAGATAACACCAACCAGGTGTGTGTCTTGCCATCATTTCATTATTTTTACCGCGAGGATTTGAATACTACACCTCCATCTTTCTAATCCACTTGTCATTTATTTGTCGTTGTTTTGCAAGGGTACCCGAGGAAAGCCCTCTCCGTCGGCCGGCCGGAAGGAGAGGAAGAAGCAACCCGCCATCTCCCGCTTTTGAGGTAGGCGCGATCACTTTCTTATTTTGGGGTCTTTCGGCCCCTGGCGATCACATCTTTTCATCGAGGCCGCGGCGAGTCACTTCCCCAATGGCCGTTTAAATTTCTGTTCTCATATTCTCTTTATATCTTGTTATATTTCGTTCATATCATCGAGGCCGCGGCGAGTCACTTCCCCAATGGCCGTTTAAATTTCCGTTCTTATATTCTCTCTATATTCTGTTATATTCTACTCATATCATCGAGGCCGCGGCGAGTCACTTCCCCAATGGCCGTTTAAATTTCCGTTCTTATATTCTCTCTATATTCTGTTATATTCTGCTCATATCATCGAGGCCGCGGCGAGTCACTTCCCCAATGGCCGTTTAAATTTCCGTTCTTATACTCTCTCTATATTCTGTTATATTCTGCTCATATTCTCGAGGCCGCGGCGAGTCACTTCCCCAATGGCCGTTTAAATCTCTGTTCTTATATTCTCTTTTATATTCTGCTATATTCTGCTCATATTCTCGAGGCCGCGGCGAGTCACTTCCCCAATGGCCGTTTCAATTCTTGTTATTTAATTTCTGCACCATTCCCGTCCCCCCGAGGTCGCGGCGAGTCACTTCCCGCTATGGCCGTTTGAACCCCATATCTTGCTATATTATACTTGTCCCGCTCGCCCCGCTGGAGCAATCTCCCGTGGTGGCCCCTTCCCTCTCTTCTCTCATCTCTGTGTTGCAGCAAAACAACAAAACAAAACAAACAAAAAGAAGGAGCCCGCGCGCTCTCCGCGTCCTCTTCCCCGCTCTTCCCCGAACCGCGTGACGTCGCTCACACTCGCGTCACACGATGACTGAGCACCTGAGGATTATGGCTCATATGATTCGTGATTTGAAGGCGGCGGGACATGATCTCACAGATGAGCAGCAGGTGCAAGCCGTGATCAGATCTCTCCCTGACTCGTGGTTCCAGATGAAATAAATTCTAACACATAACGAGAATATCAAGGACTTTTCGGATATTTCTCGTCATGTGGAGCTAGAAGCTGAGCACGAGATTTTGCATCGCGCCACTGCCAATGTCGGTCAGAGCAGTCGCCGATTTGGCAGGAAGGGACCACAAAGGAGGTCACAAGGGCGAGATGTCGCACCTTGCCTGTAATATCCCGGACCTTTCGGATCCTTCTTCATGGGTCCCGGATCTAGTTTTCGGAGTGTCCGGCTCCGTTGTGTCCGAAATTTCGTTTCGGACATCTTTCGTGTTCGGATCGGCGCGATCCGGAGTCGTTTCGGAGGCCCGGAGGCGTTCCGCGGCTTTTTCCGCGTGTGTTTTCCGATTCCCGGTGTGTGTTTCGGCTTTTCTCTTCGGACGCTCGTTGCGGGTGAACCGGGCTGTTCACACGGACACGAGTGGTACCGTTGCGATCGGTGCGTTCCGAGGATCGCGGGGGTGTGATTTCCTAATTTTTGGAATTTTACGGATTTTCCGGGTTTTTCTATAAAACCCTTTTTCTTTTCTCTCTCCCCCACCATCTTCTTCTTCCTCTCTTCTTCTTCCTCCTTCCTCCTCCACCGTGTCTCCCTCCCTCTCCCTCTCTTCCTCCCGGTTGGCCACGGCGAGCTCCCCTCCGGCTGCAGACGGCGGCGGGGCGACGGCGCGGTGACGTGGGCGGCGGCGAGGCGGTCGTGGGGGCGTGCGGCGAGCGTGGGAAGCTTAAGGAAGAACGAGGGTTTTCAAGCGTTCTTCGCGATTCGTGGACGATCCGGCGGAGCATTCGCTCCATTGAGGTAGGGTGACGTTCCCTAGCTCTTCGCCGTTCTTTTCCGTGGTTTGTAGGCCGCGGGGAGGCCGAGAGAGGCATGTTTGGGCATTTCTGGGTTTTTCCATGTTTTGGGGGTGAGCCGCCCGATCTATGGTTTTAGCCCATGATTCTATGTTTTGGTGGCTTAGATGCATGCTAGGGGTCCCCAGGGGTCTTCCCCCTTGTTTTCCCCCTCTCCGGTGGAGGTACGGGGGCGTGGTTGGTGTTTTTGGGGTTTTCCCGCCGTAGCGTGCTCTGGGGCAAGCGACGGTCACTCCAGTGACCGTCACATGCTTGTAACGCCCCTAGAGGGGTGCGTTACTTCCCTGGGTGTTGGCCTTTGGGGTCGAGGGCTGTAACGGTCCTGCGACTGGCCGCCGTTTGCTAGTGACGCCCCTGGGCTGGGCCGTCACATGCGTTTCGACCGTTGGTTTTTGACCGTTGGGGGTCAGGCCATGTAACGCACCGAGATAGGCGCGTTACATGCGTGTAACGCACTGGGGCAGGAGCGTTACTTCCCCTTCCCACCCCGAGTGTAAGGGCCATGTGACGCGCTGGGCTAGGCGCGTTACATGTGAGTAACGCACTGAGCCGACGCGTTGCTTGCAAGCGACGCGCCGGGGTAGGCGCGTTACTTTCCCTGTGGTTTTGGAGGGTGTGGGGCGCCGTGTGACGGCCTGTCTCAGGCGCGTTACTTTCAAGCGACGCACTGGAGCAGGCGCGTCACTTCCCCTACCCCTCTGGCCGTGTGACGGTCTGCCTTAGACCGCCATTTGTAAGTGACGGCCCTAGAGTGGACCGCCATTTGGCTGTGACGGTCCAGGGTCGGACCGCCACTTCCTGTGTTGCCCCATGAGGGTGGCAACCTCGCTTTTCTCCGACCGTGGTCTCCGTGCGACGGGACTAGTGCGTGGGGTGATTCCCACACGTTGTCGGGCTTGGGCGTTGTTTTCCGTAACTTGAGAGTCTACTCCTTCAGTGACCCTCCACTAGTCGTAGCCTACTAGTACGCGTGTGCTAGTCGCACCAGGGAGTGGTGTACGGGCTGACCTTTAGAGACGGTTTGTGGACCGGTTACCGTTGGGCCCCACGTCTTGCAGCCAGAGTCCGGCTGAGGGGAAAACCGGTCAGAGGGCCAGACCAGGGACGCGCGGTCTGTGTGTGCACACGTGGTTGGGGGCGGTTGGACCCACGTCGACGGGCGTGACCCCAGCTAGTCACTTGTTGTGGTTACTTGTACGGTGTTTGCGCCTCGGGTAGGACCTACCATGTCAGGCGGTTCACCTGCGGTGCGGTGTAAGACGTCAGGGGACGCTACCGGCTGTGCTTCTAGTGGGTGGTACTCCTGTCGAGTACGGAGTGTCAGACTGTCAGTCGTGTGTTTCCGACCTTCGGGTTTTGACGGTTCGACCGTTGAGTTTCGGTCTTCTCGTACCGTGGCACGTGTGTCGGTTTGCGTGCCGTTAGGGTCTAGTTCTGTAGAGTACAGGGCTTTCCTTTCCGAGGTACCTTCCTACCGCTAGGGTAGTGGTTTCTCGTTTTACGAGGTAGGGTTCGAGTGATCCCTACTGAGTCTTGTTCCGAGACTCATTCCCTGCGTGTTTTCACCGTGTTTCAGGTGAGGCGCCACCTTCGGGGAGCGTGTCAGGAGCGCAGCGGAAGCGTGGTGCGGGTGCCCAGAGGTAGTGCCAGAGGTCAGAGCCGGGGGATGCCCCGTGTAGCTGTACTTTTCTTTCTTGTCACTGTACTAGTCGTGGACTACTGTTGCTGTTGTTGTTATTTTATTGTGGACCATGTAAAATGTTAATTCATTTCCTGCTTAATATCATAACTGTTTAATTTCTGCAATTATTTGTGATGCTTGTGTAGTTTCCACACCATCCTTTTAACCCTTCCGAGTCTTCGGGCTCGTGGGTGGCGGTGCGAGTCTCGGGTTATCGGGCCTTCCCGGTAATCGGATTCTCGGGTCGTTACAGCTGGTATCAGAGCGCGGTTGTGGAATTACATGGGAATTATAGGTAATTGTATTGGTCCACTAGTCCACAACGATGATGTACATGTGACGCTGGCATGGGGCACCGCGTGTTTTATTCTGACCTTCCGTTTCTGAGTTTTCTGTCTTGTGCTTCAGGAGCGAGGATGGCGCCGAGGAGGAGTTCTCGCTCTCAGCAGGGGCAGTCGGCTGGAGGTCAGGAGATCCAGCAGGGGGTCCAGAGGGACCAGGAGGAGCATAGCAGAGTTCCGGGAGCTACCGAGGCCGCGGATGCTGCGAGGGCTCCGGGGGCCGAGGGCTTTCTCCGTGGCATGTACCATCTCATGGCTCAGCAGTTCGGCGGAGAGGCCGGTGAGGGCTCGTCAGTCAGGGGTGGGCCAGGCCGAGCAGTGAGGGATTTCATGCAGTTCCATCCACCTTACTTTAGCGGCCAGGCAGACCCTGATGCGGCTCGTGATTGGCTTGATGAGATGGAGCGGGTGTTCAGTTCTGCGAAGAGTGCTGTCGAGGACAGAGTGGTGTTGGCCTACAACCAGTTGCAGGGTACGGCTCGGAGGTGGTGGTCTTCCGAGTGGAAGACGTCCTTTCAGCTTCGTCCGCTTGAGCAGATCGAGTGGGATGACTTTGTCAGTGCTTTCGAGCGTACGTACTGTCCAGATATTGTTGCTACGCAGCGGATGCGGGAGTTTCTGGAGCTGGTGCAGGGTGACATGTCCGTGTTGCAGTACAGGGCCCGATTTGTCGAGCTGGGTCGGTACGCACCTCATATCATGGAGCATGAGAGGGTGAGGACGACGCAGTTTGTGCAGGGCTTGAGGCTGGAGCTGAGGCACCATCTGATCGCGAATGGGGCCACTGATCTCGAGACGGCGTCTCGTGTTGCGATTTCCTTGGAGATGGATATGCAGAGGACTCGAGGACCGATCAGCCAGGGGCAGTCTGTGTCAGGTCGCAGCCAGCAGTCGGCTACTCAGCAGCAGGGTTTCTTTCAGTCTGCGTCGGGTGGTTCAGGAGTACCGGCATCGGCAGCTTCGGTGACAGGATCTGCGTCCTTTGGCACGAAGGTCAAAAAGTTCTTCAAGAGAGGGTTCGGCAAGAAGAAGTCCAGGGATCAGGGGCAGGCTTCATCGGGCAGTGTGCAGCAGCCGTTTCCTTTGCAGCGACAGGGATCGGTGGGTGGATCGCGAGGACCTTGTCCACGGTGTAGTGGGACCCACCCAGGCAGGCAGTGCACGGCGCCGATCATCTGTTTTCGGTGTGACCAGCCAGGGCACATGGCGCGTGACTGTCCTCAGAGGCCGCCGCAGCAGCAGGTTTCCCAGCAGCAGCAGCAGCAGGGACAGTATCCGCCGCTACCCAGGTCAGCTAGTGTGGGAGGCAGGCAGAGAGCTCGTGGCCAGATCACGCACTTGACCAGGGCAGAGGCAATGGCGTCGCAGCTCGTGGAAGGTACCGTTCAGATTTTGGGTTGTGCGGCTCGGGTTTTATTTGATTCTGGCGCGTCTCATTCGTTCATTTCGGAGGATTTCGCGTCGAGCGTCGAGGAGCCGGTGACCCAGTTGTCCTGTGATTTGGCTGTGGAGTTGCCTTCGGGTGACTTTATGGTCACTCCGTATTGCTTCGACCAGGTTCCGGTGTGGATCGATGGGCGGAGTATGCCAGGCAGGTTGTATGCGTTGCAGCTTCGGGATTACGACGTGATTCTAGGCATGGATTGGCTCGAGACTCATGGAGCGGTGGTGGATTGTGGGATGAAGAGGGTCTACTTCCAACATCCGAGCAAGAGGACCTTCTATTTCCAAGGTATCCGTTCCGCCTCTTCTCGATTTCTTATCTCTGCTATTCGAGCCCGTCGATTGCTTGATTCAGGTTGTCAGGGTTTTCTCGCGTCTGTGGTTGTGTCTGACCGGATGGAGCCGAATGTCGAGGACATTGCGGTGGTGTGCGAGTTTCCCGATGTTTTTCCTGAGGAGTTGCCTGGATTACCTCCCCAGCGGGAGATCGATTTCGTGATCGAGGTTGTACCTGGTACGGGACCTTTGGCGAAGGCTCCCTACCGTATGGCCCCCGCGGAGTTGAGGGAGTTGAGGGCGCAGTTGCAGGAACTGTTGGCCAAGGGGTACATTCGTCCGAGCTTTTCCCCTTGGGGTGCGCCCGTGTTGTTTGTGAAGAAGAAGGACGGTAGTCTGCGGTTGTGCATTGACTATCGACAGCTGAATGAAGTGACCATTAAGAACAAGTATCCATTGCCGCGGATTGATGACTTGTTCGACCAGCTGCAGTCCGCGCGAGTGTTCTCGCGGATTGATTTGCGGTCCGGTTACTATCAGCTGAGAATTCGCGAGTCCGATGTGGAGAAGACTGCGTTCAGTACGAGGTACGGGCATTATGAGTTTCTGGTGATGCCGTTTGGGCTCACCAATGCCCCAGCAGCCTTCATGGACTTGATGCAGAGGGTGTTCCACCCGTATTTGGACCAGTTCGTGGTCATTTTCGTGGATGACATCCTTGTTTATTCGCGGTCTGCTGAGGAGCATGCGTACCATTTGGGTGTGGTGCTGCAGACGTTGCGAGATCACCAGTTGTATGCGAAGCTCAGCAAGTGCGAGTTTTGGCTCAGTGAGGTGCACTTTCTGGGGCACGTGATTTCTGGTGATGGCATTTCCGTGGATCCCGCCAAGGTCGAGGCTGTGATGCAATGGCCGAGGCCGAGGTCGGTGACGGAGATCCGGAGTTTCTTGGGGCTTGCGGGTTATTATCGCCGGTTTATCCAGGATTTTTCCCGCATTGCGACCCCGATGACGAGGCTCACGCGGAAGGATGTGCCTTTCGTCTGGTCCGAGGAGTGTGAGCAGAGCTTTAGGGAACTGAAGAGATTGCTCACCTCGGCTCCGGTGTTGGTTTTGCCTTCTGGATCGGGAGGTTTTGTGGTGTGTACAGATGCTTCCGGCGTCGGATTGGGTGCTGTTCTGATGCAGCATGGTAGAGTGGTGGCTTATGCATCTCGGCAGCTAAAGCCCCATGAGGAGAACTACCCTACCCATGACCTTGAGTTGGCGGCAGTGATCTTCGCGCTGAAGATCTGGAGGCATTATCTGTACGGTGAGAAGTTCGAGGTGTTCACTGACCATCAGAGTTTGAGGTATGTGTTCTCGCAGAGAGATCTGAACCTCAGACAAAGGCGTTGGATGGAGTTCATGAAGGACTATGACTTCACCCTGTCTTATCAGCCGGGCAGGATGAATGTCGTCGCCGATGCCTTGAGTAGGAAGGTTGCGGTCAGTACCTTGATGCTGAGGAAGTGGAGGCTCTGGGAACAGGTGCCCGAAGTATCTTTCAGGCTCAAGATTCCCCAGGAGCCAGGGTTGGCAGTGCTTGCGAGTCTGACTGTCACTCCTGCTATTCGTCGTCAGGTGACAGAGGCTCAGCATGCGGACCCTGAGTTGCCCCGGATTCTTGCGATGGCTGATGTGGAGCTCGGCGAGGACGGTGCTGCGAGGTTTCGTGGCAGGCTGTACGTCCCAGCGGAGGAGCAGGTTCGTCCTGCGGTGTTACGCGAGGCTCATGGGAGCAGGTACACTGTGCACCCGGGTGCGACGAAGATGTATCGGAACTTGCGGAGGCAGTTCTGGTGGCCTGGCATGAAAAGAGATGTGGCCGAGTTTGTGGCCAGGTGCCTGATCTGCCAGCAGGTGAAGGCAGAGCATCAGCGACCAGGCGGTACTCTCCAGCCCTTGGATGTTCCTGCTTGGAAGTGGGACCATGTGACCACGGATTTTGTGGTGGGGTTGCCCAGAACCCCGAGTGGGCAGGACAGTATTTGGTTGCTGGTGGATCGGCTGACGAAGGTGACGCGGTTGCTACCGGTCAAAGTCAGCTGGAGCGTGCCTAAGTTGGCTCGTCTTTATGTGGAGCGGATCGTGCCGTTGCATGGGGTTCCCATTTCGATCGTGTCGGATCGGGATCCGCGCTTCACTTCTGGATTCTGGAGGAGTTTCCAGCGAGCTCTTGGCACGGAGTTGGCATTTAGCTCGGCGTATCATCCACAGTCAGATGGTCAGTCTGAGAGGACCATTCAGACTTTGGAGGACATGCTGAGATCCTGCTGCCTGGAGTGGCAGGGGAGTTGGATTCATCACCTACCGTTAGTGGAGTTTGCCTATAACAACAGCTTTCATTCGAGCATCGGCATGGCTCCTTATGAGGCATTGTATGGGCGTCCTTGTCGGACTCCACTTGATTGGTTTGAGGTGGGTGAGCGTGTTTTGACGGGACCGGAATTGGTGCAGCAATGTGTGGATGTTGTGCACCTGGTTCGTCAGAACATGTTGGCGGCCCAGAGTCGGCAGAAGAGCTATGCTGACCGTAGGCGGCAGCCCCTCGAGTTCGCCGTGGGCGATCATGTGTTCTTGAGAGTTTCTCCGATGAAGGGGGTGATGCGGTTTGGACGGCGTGGGAAGCTGAGTCCCCGCTATATTGGTCCTTTCGCGATTGTGGAGCGCATCGGTGAGGTTGCTTACCGGTTGCAGTTACCCTCTGAGTTGGCGTCGGTGCATGACGTGTTCCACGTCTCTATGTTGCGGAAGTATATGCCCGATGACTCTCATGTGCTCGAGTTTTCCGTTTGGCCTGAGGTGACTCCAGATCTTTCTCTCCCAGAGTTTCCGATCCGCGTGGAGGATAGGCGAGAGCAGCGCCTGCGGAACAAGGTCATTCCCTTGGTAAAGGTCGTGTGGCAACGACACTCTGGTGGTGAGGCTTCGTGGGAACGTGAGGACGAGATGCGTCAGCAGTTCCCGTACCTGTTTGAGTGAGTCTTCCTCTTCTTTCCCCTTGGGTTGTTCTCAATTTCGAGGACGAAATTCCTTAAGGGGGGAGGGCTGTAATATCCCGGACCTTTCGGATCCTTCTTCATGGGTCCCGGATCTAGTTTTCGGAGTGTCCGGCTCCGTTGTGTCCGAAATTTCGTTTCGGACATCTTTCGTGTTCGGATCGGCGCGATCCGGAGTCGTTTCGGAGGCCCGGAGGCGTTCCGCGGCTTTTTCCGCGTGTGTTTTCCGATTCCCGGTGTGTGTTTCGGCTTTTCTCTTCGGACGCTCGTTGCGGGTGAACCGGGCTGTTCACACGGACACGAGTGGTACCGTTGCGATCGGTGCGTTCCGAGGATCGCGGGGGTGTGATTTCCTAATTTTTGGAATTTTACGGATTTTCCGGGTTTTTCTATAAAACCCTTTTTCTTTTCTCTCTCCCCCACCATCTTCTTCTTCCTCTCTTCTTCTTCCTCCTTCCTCCTCCACCGTGTCTCCCTCCCTCTCCCTCTCTTCCTCCCGGTTGGCCACGGCGAGCTCCCCTCCGGCTGCAGACGGCGGCGGGGCGACGGCGCGGTGACGTGGGCGGCGGCGAGGCGGTCGTGGGGGCGTGCGGCGAGCGTGGGAAGCTTAAGGAAGAACGAGGGTTTTCAAGCGTTCTTCGCGATTCGTGGACGATCCGGCGGAGCATTCGCTCCATTGAGGTAGGGTGACGTTCCCTAGCTCTTCGCCGTTCTTTTCCGTGGTTTGTAGGCCGCGGGGAGGCCGAGAGAGGCATGTTTGGGCATTTCTGGGTTTTTCCATGTTTTGGGGGTGAGCCGCCCGATCTATGGTTTTAGCCCATGATTCTATGTTTTGGTGGCTTAGATGCATGCTAGGGGTCCCCAGGGGTCTTCCCCCTTGTTTTCCCCCTCTCCGGTGGAGGTACGGGGGCGTGGTTGGTGTTTTTGGGGTTTTCCCGCCGTAGCGTGCTCTGGGGCAAGCGACGGTCACTCCAGTGACCGTCACATGCTTGTAACGCCCCTAGAGGGGTGCGTTACTTCCCTGGGTGTTGGCCTTTGGGGTCGAGGGCTGTAACGGTCCTGCGACTGGCCGCCGTTTGCTAGTGACGCCCCTGGGCTGGGCCGTCACATGCGTTTCGACCGTTGGTTTTTGACCGTTGGGGGTCAGGCCATGTAACGCACCGAGATAGGCGCGTTACATGCGTGTAACGCACTGGGGCAGGAGCGTTACTTCCCCTTCCCACCCCGAGTGTAAGGGCCATGTGACGCGCTGGGCTAGGCGCGTTACATGTGAGTAACGCACTGAGCCGACGCGTTGCTTGCAAGCGACGCGCCGGGGTAGGCGCGTTACTTTCCCTGTGGTTTTGGAGGGTGTGGGGCGCCGTGTGACGGCCTGTCTCAGGCGCGTTACTTTCAAGCGACGCACTGGAGCAGGCGCGTCACTTCCCCTACCCCTCTGGCCGTGTGACGGTCTGCCTTAGACCGCCATTTGTAAGTGACGGCCCTAGAGTGGACCGCCATTTGGCTGTGACGGTCCAGGGTCGGACCGCCACTTCCTGTGTTGCCCCATGAGGGTGGCAACCTCGCTTTTCTCCGACCGTGGTCTCCGTGCGACGGGACTAGTGCGTGGGGTGATTCCCACACGTTGTCGGGCTTGGGCGTTGTTTTCCGTAACTTGAGAGTCTACTCCTTCAGTGACCCTCCACTAGTCGTAGCCTACTAGTACGCGTGTGCTAGTCGCACCAGGGAGTGGTGTACGGGCTGACCTTTAGAGACGGTTTGTGGACCGGTTACCGTTGGGCCCCACGTCTTGCAGCCAGAGTCCGGCTGAGGGGAAAACCGGTCAGAGGGCCAGACCAGGGACGCGCGGTCTGTGTGTGCACACGTGGTTGGGGGCGGTTGGACCCACGTCGACGGGCGTGACCCCAGCTAGTCACTTGTTGTGGTTACTTGTACGGTGTTTGCGCCTCGGGTAGGACCTACCATGTCAGGCGGTTCACCTGCGGTGCGGTGTAAGACGTCAGGGGACGCTACCGGCTGTGCTTCTAGTGGGTGGTACTCCTGTCGAGTACGGAGTGTCAGACTGTCAGTCGTGTGTTTCCGACCTTCGGGTTTTGACGGTTCGACCGTTGAGTTTCGGTCTTCTCGTACCGTGGCACGTGTGTCGGTTTGCGTGCCGTTAGGGTCTAGTTCTGTAGAGTACAGGGCTTTCCTTTCCGAGGTACCTTCCTACCGCTAGGGTAGTGGTTTCTCGTTTTACGAGGTAGGGTTCGAGTGATCCCTACTGAGTCTTGTTCCGAGACTCATTCCCTGCGTGTTTTCACCGTGTTTCAGGTGAGGCGCCACCTTCGGGGAGCGTGTCAGGAGCGCAGCGGAAGCGTGGTGCGGGTGCCCAGAGGTAGTGCCAGAGGTCAGAGCCGGGGGATGCCCCGTGTAGCTGTACTTTTCTTTCTTGTCACTGTACTAGTCGTGGACTACTGTTGCTGTTGTTGTTATTTTATTGTGGACCATGTAAAATGTTAATTCATTTCCTGCTTAATATCATAACTGTTTAATTTCTGCAATTATTTGTGATGCTTGTGTAGTTTCCACACCATCTTTTTAACCCTTCCGAGTCTTCGGGCTCGTGGGTGGCGGTGCGAGTCTCGGGTTATCGGGCCTTCCCGGTAATCGGATTCTCGGGTCGTTACATTGCCCCAAAGCAACTCAATCCTTTAAGCACCGCCGTGGAAGACGTGGCGGGAAGAAAAAGAAAGACAAAAGCCGGATAAAATGCTACAACTGCGGGAAAAGAGGCCACTTCGCTAATGAATGTCATGAGCCGAAGAAGGTAATTAACGTACCTAGCTATCCATATGCTTATGTTTGTACACATATTTTATCTGCTCAACCTAATCCTGTGTGGATTGTGGATTCAGGAGCGATCAAACATATAACTATGGATCGAGCTGGCTTCGTAGAATACAATAAGATCCCTGTAGGCAGGCATAGAGTTTTTATGGGTAATGGAACCAGCGAAGAAGTCCTCGGAGTCGGTTTGTACCAACTCCGTTTTCCATATGGACGAACGCTGATTCTGTATGATGTACTCTATGCGCCTGGGATCCATTATAATCTCCTGTCAATTTCTAGCTTGCTATCACTAGGCTTTTGTTTGAATTTTTCTGGCAGTTATGTACATATTGCTTTAGACAATATTATGTATGGGCATGGTAAGATGAATGATGGTTTCTTTATATTGGATCTTGCTATAGATAATGCCTTGTATTCTTCTTCCATTTCGACATGTGTGTTGAATAGTAAAAACTTAGATTCTGCGATATGGCATGCTCGTTTAGGCCACATAGGGCAAGATAGAATGGCTAGATTAGTTCGAGGAGGTCTTTTGGGATCACTCACTAAAATCGACTTGTCAATATGTGAGCCGTGTCTTGCTGGGAAAGCATGTCGGAAGCCTTTCGGAAAGGCTGTAAGGGCATCAGCACCGTTGGAGCTAATCCACTCCGACATCTGCAGACCAATGAGTGTGAGGGCACGGCATGGTCAAACCTATTTTCTCACATTTATAGATGATTATTCGCGATACGGATATGTCTATTTGATCGCTCACCGCTATGAAGCACTGGATTGTTTTAAGCGCTTCCTAGCCGAGGTTGAGAATCAACATGAGAAGAGTATTAAAGCTCTTCGGACAGATCGTGGACGCGAATACTTATCGGATCAGTTTCGAACATTGTGTGAAGAAAAAGGTATTCGACGACAACTCACTATTCCTTATACGCCACAACAAAATGGTGTTGCTGAGCGAAGGAATAGAACATTGCTAGACATGGTTCGATCTATGATGGCGCAGGCGAACCTTCCTATCTCCTTTTGGGGAGATGCTTTATTAACTGCTGCCTATATCTTGAACCGTGTACCTTCACAGTCAGTTCCTTCTACCCCATATGAATTGTGGCATGGCCACAAGCCCAATTTAGATAATTTGCGGCCATGGGGGTCAGCGGAATATGTCCATGACATGTCTAGTAAGTTTGGAAAACTTGGCCCCAGAGCTCAAAAGCTTATCTTCATTAGATATCCAGAGAGTTCTGTGGGTTATGTCATGTATGGACAACGACCAGAAGGAGGACTGACAGAGCGAGAGGTTCGAGATGTTGTTTTCCTAGAAATAGATTTTCCTAGTATTGGCGACAGTGAAAGGAGTCTTGATCTCCATGAGTTGGAAGAACCCTCTGATCTCCCACCATCTTCTAACGCAGGAAGGGAATGCGTTCCCGAAACTGTGTCTGCTAAAGATAGTAGGGATGATCAGGCTAGTGGGAGTGCGTCCAGTGGGAGTGCACCAATAGAATCACTAAAAAATCAAGACTCATTACGTCGCAGCAAGCGTGGGCTTGTGCCGCGTCGATTCTTCGGAATTGAAGACGAGGTAATTATTTGTGAGCCCATGGATGATGAAGAGCCCAGATCTGTTCAGGAAGCTCTTGCATCCTTATCTAAGAAAGAGTGGAAAGCTGCCATGCAAGATGAAATTAAGTCAATGGCGCAGAATGAAGTCTGGGAGTTGGTGCAACTCCCGCCTGGGTGCAAAACTATTGGAAATAAGTGGATTTTCAATCGTAAGCGCAAGGCTGATGGGGCTATAGATAAATATAAAGCACGATTGGTGGCGAAGGGTTATACCCAAAAGGAGGGTATAGACTATGATGAAACATTCTCACTAGTCGTGAGATTTTCATCTATTCGCCTAGTTCTGGCTATAGTCGCGCATCTTGATTTGGAATTGTTCCAAATGGATGTAAAGACTGCATTTCTCAATGGAGAACTAGACGAGGAGATTTATATGCTCCAGCCAGAAGGTTTTGAGGCTAAAGGTGAAGAGCAAAAAGTTTGCCGCCTCAAACGCTCGATATATGGCTTAAAACAGTCGTATAGACAGTGGTATTTAAAATTTCACAAGGTAATCCTCTCATATGATTTTGAGATGATTGAAGAGGACCACTGTGTGTACGTCAAGCGAGTGGGAGAGAGCTTCCTCATTTTGTCGTTATATGTTGATGACATTTTAATAGCCGGAAATGATATGGAGTTAATCATTGCTATCAAAGGATGGCTATCTTCTGTCTTTGAGATGAAAGATATGGGTGAAGCGAGCTATGTGCTCGGCGTAAAAATTGTGCGAAGTCGCTCAGAAAGGTTATTGAGTTTGTCTCAAGAAACCTACATTAATAAAATTCTGGAGCGTTTTCGAATGCACAATTCAAAACCCATTGATACTCCACTTGAAAGAGGATATGTCCTTAGTGCTAATCAATGTCCCAAAAATGAAGAAGAAAGGAGAGAAATGTCTAGAGTGTCTTATGCCGCTGCAATTGGAAGTCTAATGTATGCTATGTTGTGTACTCGGCCAGACATTAGCTTTGCAGTGGGTTTGGTTAGCCGTTATCAAAGTAACCCCGGTCCCGCACACTGGAAGGCAGTTAAACGAATTTTTCGATACTTGCGAGGGACATCAGACTATGTCCTACGTTACCATGGGGGTGACCTAAAGTTAGTGGGATACAGTGATACGGATTGGGCTGGTGACCATGATGAGCGCAAGTCCACTTCAGGTTTTGTGTTCCTATTAGCTGGAGGAGCTATCTCGTGGTGTAGCAAGAAGCAGTCTTGCATTGCCCTATCCACTATGGAGGCGGAATATGTGGCTTGTTCTGCGGCGAGTCAAGAAGCAGTATGGCTGCGGAATTTGTTGAAGCGCTTGGCGCTTACACCTCATACAGATGAAGGTGCACTACTATATACAGGTAGCACTTCCGCACTTGCTTTCGCCAAGGATCCTAAATATCACGGCAGAACGAAGCACATTGATATCCGTTACCACTATATAAGAGATTTGCTTGTAAAAGGGTTAGTGGTGCTACGACAGATTAGTTCTGGTCGTATGGTAGCTGATCCACTAACAAAGCAAATAGCTAGAGAAAGTTTTGTTGGCCATTGTAAGTCTATGGGCCTTTGTAAATTGTAATTATTACAAGTGTTAACATCATTAAAGTTTGCTTATTATGTTCTGTGCATTATGCGAATGCTTTACACATCGTTAGAGTGTCACCATGTTAAGAATCACCCACTCACACGGGTGATTCGCCTTTGGCGCTTATCGAAAGCGACAAAGATGAGGCATTTGATATTCCTGGCACCCTGAAAGTCGGGGTGTAAGGGGAATATCTCGAACAGGTTATATATGCCGCC
This sequence comes from Amorphophallus konjac, assembly GCA_022559845.1. Taxonomy (NCBI): domain Eukaryota; kingdom Viridiplantae; phylum Streptophyta; class Magnoliopsida; order Alismatales; family Araceae; genus Amorphophallus; species Amorphophallus konjac. The sequence goes on from JAHNEJ010001825.1 coordinate 27,815, forward strand.
TTAGCTAAGGACTAAGATGAGATCTGATGCAGATCAACCATGAGGATTCTTTGGTAATCCCATGGAGCCTGTAAATGCCGGATACGTGAGTCGCAAGAAGGCGCTGAGTGAGAGCGACTGGTTTGCGTGACTCAGGTTAGCTGCGTGAGTCACATCTAGACTGGTATCCGTGCGGTGTTTAATAATTATATTAATGACACGCCCATAAAAATGGAAGAACACCGCGGCATGCGTATCATACCGCATGTGTATTATTCGACCGCATATGAGAATGATGAATGGATCCCTCTTCATCATTGTGTGAGCTCATGGATCACAGTTGTGTGATTCCTAGTGTATCCCCAGTGACCTGCAGCGCTATGTCATGAAAAAGACGCTTGATGTCGCTACTTTAGCATGTCTCTTAGGGCGATGATGAATACCGTCCGGCGGAACATGTCTAGGAAAGCGGTCAAGAAGAATTGGATTGACATATGCAGCATAGGGAATACATTTTAAATTTCACCATGCTTAGTTGCTCATATCCCGGGAGGCTTTATCGTCTATGTGATGATAAAGTCATGGGCACTTAGCATTTGGAGGTTTGACACTGCCTGTTTTCGAGAGATCCAGAGTGTCAAATCAGGTGAATTTTAAAAATGTCTGAGATACACACCGAGATGTTTTGTGTGCTCCGTTAGTTAGGTGACAACTTAACGGAACAGCCTTCTACTGTTCGAAGAATCTCGCAGAGGTCGCACACTCCATTTCCTGTATGACCGTTGAGCTTGGATGTATTCAGTATGTCTGAATTTGCACTGTCGGCCCTAATGGTCAGGTGGGAGCTGTTAACTGGGGCGTGGCCATTGGGCCACCAGCCCATTCGCGCGAAGGTGCGCGCACGCGCACGCGACTGCCATGCGGCAGCCTCCGTTGCCTCCACCCTTCCACCGCCTTTCATGCTCTCACCGCCCCTGGTTAAACCTCCCCTCGGAAGATATTTTCATATGCCTCTTACCTGTATAAAAAGGCAGCTGCAGTGATGCATCGAACACAACTGTGGAGGTAAAAGGTGAAAAGAGAGAACCGTGGGGCAGTAAAAGAAAAGGGGTGAGCTGTGAGCAAAAGGTAAAAATAGCCGGTGAGAAATTGAGAGAGAGGGAAAGCAACAGTGTGTCTGTGTGCTACCACCGTGAGAAAAAGGTAGAAAACGGGAACGGGTAATAAGAAGAGAACGTCGACTCTCATCTCTCACGAAGGGAGTAAAGATAGTGAACTAAGCTCCGGAGGCACGTCACCTTCGACCTTGGTCTTGGAGTGTGGACGTTTGGAATTGACTCTAGTAGCCACTTCCCGACTCTACGAGTTATAGATTTATTAATATATATATCTATTTCCGCTGCGTGACTAAGGTATGTCCTTACATTTAAAATCTCGTGTTTATTTTTGTGTTCATTTTGTGTTAATTATATTTCGGGGCTAACTCACACGTATAAATTTATATAATATTATACTAAATCCTTCTCCATCATAAAACAAAAAAACCACCACACCACCACTATGGCACTCTCTCCTCAGAACATGTTTAATAGTACGAGACAATTCGTAGATCCCCACATATTTAGCGATAACATGGGTAAGCTTTCCGGTCAGCAACGGGATGAAAGAATAACGGAAAGAAAGGGGAGGGGAAAAGCTTTAGGTTCCCCATCATTTGATTCATACTTTGTCCATCAGGGTCCACCATCCAATCATGCCTCCCACGACCATCGATTTGGAGCCCTTTGGTTGGCTGGCGTTGCGCCCCGAAGGGAAGGCATTTCAAAGTTAATTTTTTATTAGAAAGATAATATATATCTTTATAATGGAGGCACTAAACTTACGAATAAGATTTATACAAAGGTAATCAAGAGAAATGTTACACAATATATCACAATGTTTTAAAAAAAAATTACATAAAAATTATTATTAGAGATAAATTTATAAAAAAATTATTCCAAAAAAAATATTCTTAAAAATACATTAACAAATATATCACTGAGTTAATTCAAATAATATATAAATATCATTCAAACGTAATATTTTTATAATTTTTAAGAAAAAGAAGTGATACGTCCGTAAATAAATATGACATTTTTACATAAATTAAACTTACAGGATGATATATCTGTTAATACATTTTTAAGAATAATTTTTTTATAAATTCACTTATTTTCATGTAAAAATTCATTTTTTATATATAATTCTCTTTGCTACACTTTTTTTTTGGGCGGGGGGGGGGGCTGATTTGCTACTCCGAATCGAGAACACTAGACTTTGAGTTCAGAACTGTGCTGTTCGACCACACTCTTGTCTTGTGGTGGGCTCTCAAAAGGCTTTTCCTTTGCACAATTGAGAGGCTCACAAGGTGCACAGCCCTTTTACCACAAATTAAGATATACAGCCTCCAACCAACACCGCCCATCCCCAAATTGCACAAGTTCACATTCCCCCGTCACACAATTGGTAAAGGGCATAATTAAAAGGAAGGGGAATCCCTCGGGCACTAATATCACAAAAGGGCATCCGGGGTACTACGTACAAGGGCAAACTTACCACTTTTTTGACGAGTTAGTTGGATACCATTCTGATTAATCCTTGGTTGACAGGACATGGGGCATTTTTTATCGTGGGCCATGGAAATCTTGACCCTTTTTTTTTCCCCTCTCTTTTCACCCTTCGGACATCATATCTTGCACCCTGGGGCTTAAGAGGTTCTGTGGGCTTCCCTATTGGACGGCCGTCCAAGGTGCCATGGAATCTGCACCACTTCCGATGGGGAGGAAAACAGAAGCACCCTAGGGAGACTAGACTACTTGCTGGTTAAGGGGTTCTTCTATAATAAACAGCCCAAGCTCTTACTTGGCGGCTTCTGACACCGCAAGTTGTTGTTCACACGCACATCAAATTCTCAGTAACGCTATTTTGTTGATGAAATTTCATGTAATGTCATTTTAAGAAAAAGCCCGGTCCCTTATCTGGTGGACCGTGGAATTACACGACAGCAAGTTTGTTTTACATGCACACCTTGGCCGCCTTCAAACGGATCATGGTTATTCACACTACAAAAAATTGCTTTTATATATATATATATATATATATATATATATATATATATATATAAACTAATTAAGGAATTATGTTTATAACCGAAGATGCGAGATCTCGTGTAAAGTCGCGGACCGCATGATCTAGGATAGTCGTGGGTCGTAACTACCTCATAACAGAGTTCTATAAAAAGAAAGAAGCGATTAGGGGGTGAGATTATTATCTCGAGAACTCCCCCCGATACTTAAGTCAGCAAAAGACATAAGCGAAGTGTGAAAAAGAGGTAAGGGAAATATATGACACGAGACTGCTCTTCACCAGTTGAAGTGGTTAGAATTTAGTTTACCTTTCCGAAGGGGGTCTTAGAGTTTATATAGCTGCAAGTTCCCTTTCCTGAGTAGGGGAAACGTGAGAGTCTGGAGGGAGATCGAGTTACGTCCGCGGTAGGAACTCTTACCGCTCAGGGACTCTTGTCCTCCCCTTATCCTCTTGAACTTCTTACTCTCAACTGATAGCGTAACATCCGCTTGGATTATTAGAGATAGGTGCCCAACCGCGAGGAATTCACCCTGACTCATTAAGGAGTCTTGACGACGGGGTGATCCTTAAGAGATAAGAGATATCCCCTGCCTAGGCAGGGGTTCCGAGGTTTGGGCACCCCTGAGGGAGCGTAGCTTGATTTAGTCACCTACTGGACTTTTCCCGAGCATTGGGGAAGACTTCGTTCGGGCGACTGAGCCAAAACTTGACAGACCTTGAAGGTCCTTTTAACTGAGGTCTCATAATAAGTGGGCTCTATTAGAACTGTAATTTACTGGGCCATGCACATCTTGATAGACTTTTGAACCATATAAATGTTGGGCCGTAGATCTTCCCCTCTCCACTAACACATGCACGTGCATGATTTTGGTGCAGGCCAACACTGTTTCATGATGCTTGTTTGACATCTTGTGAAGGCACATCTAAATTAACTGAGGTGATCGGTGGAAGCTGGTACGTATTCTCATCCCATTGTCCCACGTTAGACTGATGAGACGGGAAGAGGAAAGAGGCCTAGGTCAATGGAATGGACCAGTTGGATTGGGTCAAGAGTACTTGTTCTCCTCCTCCATCTCATCGATCTTAATAAATAACTGAACCAACAGATCGAGTAGGAGTGAGCTATTCTACTCAGATCTCCCATGAATCACATGCATGGGAGCAATAAACTCCCAGTCACAATTGCTTACGTTCTAGATAAAATGCCTGATATGAATGTTATCTTGGATTAATATATCGTTTACACGTCAAGTCGGATACCATTCACTTCTACCACAAACTCGAGTCCACAGATCAGAAGTCCAATTGGCGTCCCCAGTGTTGATGAGTGATGACCCCTTCCCGGCGATCGCTTCGTCCTCGTGAGGATGAAACCTTAGCCAGTGCAGCGTCAAGGTCAGAGGATGGGTTAACCATTTGCCTTTTGCTAACCCATCTGGGGTTAGCTTTGCTGAGGTACCATCAATAGTAAGGGCACCGTACATTAATGGTCATAAAGATTCAAAGGATACTGAGGTAAATTCTATATAGATAGAAGTACAAAGTTAATATTTAAAGATTTTAAAGATATAAGAATAATTTTTTTGAAAAATTATCCCTTTTAAACATGCAAAAATATTCCTAGCTTTCTATTAATAAGATTAGGTATTTTGAGAAAAATATCCATATTGAAAAGAGTCATTTTAACCGATGCACGTGTGAGCGCAGAGAGAGGAGAGAGAGAGAGAGAGAGAGAGAGAGAGAGAGAGAGAGAGAGAGAGAGAGAGAGAGATATATATATATATATATATATATATATATATATATATATATATTCAAAAACAATATGAAAATAAGATAAGCAATTCAGCATACACATAAGCTTGTAAATATGGCCTTTTTGTAAAAAAAATCTTATTTTTTATAAGTCCATTCTTGTTAAAAAAGATCTTATTTTTTGCAATATCTTTTGTTAAAAACATGGAGAGCTTTTTAAATACATACCTCACTCCAAAATACCCTTCTCTCTCTCTCTCTGCTTCGGTTAAAATGACTCTTTTCAAAAACAATATAAAAATAAGATAAGCAATTCAATTCAGCATGCATATAAGCTTCTAAGTGGGGCCTTTTTGCATGTTTAACGAGCTTCTTGGCTTATAAATGTTGTAACTTGATTTCTTTCTTCCTTTGTTGCTCTGCTATGTACGGATTTGCATGCTTTTGCATGTTTAACGTAATCTACTTTATAATATTTATATTCATACATACATATATACGATCTTATTTCCAACAAAATACGAGACAAACCTAATGTCAGAAACATGACCATATTCTCGTGACCGCCGAGATCCAGAAAGAATAAGAAATCAAAGAAGAGAAAAGAACAATCGCATGGGAACCTAAAGAATCTTTACGTGGTTTAGGAATGAACCTTCAAAGCCCATGGCAATGTTGATTTTTACACTTATATTAGAAGTTACAATCACCTTTAATATCATATTGAAATTATTAGACCGTTGAACTCAAATTCTGAAGATTGAGGTGCATGGAGAGAAAGCCAGGATTTAAAAAAAAAATATTTTCCCTTCAAACAAATTTCACCATTTATTTTTTTCATTATTTTTTCCTAGAATAATAATTGGATATCTTTATACAAAGTTACTTTTTTGAAATTACATTAAAACAATAAGGAAAACAAGCATTCGTTAAATATATTTTAATCATATTTTTATTTATTAAGATAATTAAGCATGACCTTGCTTAGTTTTTCCACTCAATGACATCAATCTTGATTCAATTTCGTTTTAAAAGTATAAAATTTAGAAACGCTGCAGAACCCCTATTGGTACTATGTTTTTTTGCCACGCACATTTTATTGCTTCATTTAAATGCATGTGGGTCTCATATTTTTGATAAAATTGTCGTGCACATCCACTTGGGGAAAGTATTAAGTGGGAAGAAATTATATTAACTATCTTAATTAAATTATGATAAAAATTTTAATAAATGCATGGGTCCCATGTTTAGATGGACTAGTGAGGTGTGATAGAAACTGAACGGATCAGAGTGCACATCGGAATATAATGACATCCCACAGTAAAAGAGATCAAAGCGATGAGATCTTACGGAGCGACATCTTGGGATGTGAAAAAACTCAATGAAGAGTACACCGCGTCGAGGTCGTCCTCGTGTACGGAGCGGGAAGACAAGGTTTCCTCCCCTTTATGCAGGATGTCACTCTTTTAGGGAGAGAAAGTAAGAGCAATGGGGACTCTTCCGAGATTCTCCTCACGGACTGCAGCAGGATAGGGACCAAGTTCCCAAGGTGGTTGCGTGTGTGTAACCTTTTTCCCCGTTAGAAAAAGAGTCATTTTTATACTAGTCTCGTGGCATGTGAATCTATCGGAGAGGAGATAACCGTTAGAGAGGACGTGGGTGTGTGAGGATGTGCACTTTCGCACATCCCTCCACTTTTGCCCAAAACGTGGGCCACCCACTCCCATAATTCTTCCACTTGGCCCACGATGTTAATATACATATATATATAGAAAATAAAATAGTTTTGAAAATAGGCCAATGGTGAAGAAAAAACTTTTCTTTATGCACGCAATCTTTGAAAAAGAGAATGCAACTGAGCTTAACTCACAGCACAAAACTGTATACTCCATCACCAATTAGACAACTTTATTCTTTAATCCAGTAAACATAATGGAAAAGGACTATGGCGGTCACATTCTATTACTTTAAATGATTCCTTCCATAATCACGCTCCCACTATTTCATCTGAATTAAAGATCCTTATGTGATATGAACCACAGAAAAAATAATTTGTATGAATAGACTACACTCTATGTCTATTCCTTGGTCCGAATGGAGGAGAAAATGAATGACTGATTCATTATCACTTTAAAAAATACATCACAACTCATTCATGTGCAGACCCATGTTCTTTACATGTTCTTGATACAACACAGGTGCTAGCCCCTTTGTCATGGGATCTGCTATCATCTGACTAGTGCCAATGTGATGAAGTGATACATTGCCCATCTAGATTCTATCCCTAACAGCATAATATTTGACATCTATATGCTTTGACCTTTTAGATGTCTTTCTTTGAGTTGCGAATTGCACTACTGATAGGCTATCACTAAACATCTTCAGTGGTTTGGATATAGAATCTACCACTTGAAGATATGCAATGAAGTTTCTCAACTAGATGGCATGTGATGTTGCATCATAGCATGCAATATATTCAGCCTGCATTGTGGAGGATGATGTAAGCTCCTGTTTTGCACTCATCCAGGAAACACCTCCTCCAGCCAGCATAAAGATGTATCATGATGTCGACTTGCGATCATCAAGACATCCAGCAAAGTCCGGATCTGAATATCCAGTGACTTCTAGAATATTTGTGTGCATGTATGTCAACTTGTAATCCTTTGTCCCTTGTAAATACCTCATTACCTTCTTAGTAGCCTTCTAGTGCTCCATGCCAGGATCACTTTGGTATCTACCAAGTAATCCTACTGGAAATAGAATGTCAGGACTGTTGAGTAGTGGATAGCGGATCTAGAGGGGAGGGGTGAATAGATCTGCCCCTCTTTTCGCAGAACACCCCTCTTTAAAGCTAGATAATAATAATAGCAGCGAAATATAACTAGCTTAACGAAGGACACACCGATTTACTTAGCAAGATGATTACGCAATATAGAGATTGAACCTAATCATGCATCTAACACAAAGCAATCGCACAAGCAAACCACAACACACGAGATTTTAAGATGGTTCGGACTGAATCCCCAGTCCTATGTCCACCCCTCACCAAACCCGGTGAGGCTCCACTAGTGCCACGCACTAAACCGCAAATCGGAAAGACCTCCGATTGCCTTCCTATTAACCACTGGTAGGGACGATCTTCAGTTTCAAATGTTTGAATGAAATGGAAAGAGAACAAGATAATAAAACACTCAAACAAGATATAGAATATGCTCAAGAAGAAAAGATCTTGTCTGAGATTCGATGTTGATCAGCAACAAGGGCTTCTTCTCTCTTGCAAAGACTCCTCTTGATTCAGCAACAAGGGATCCTTCTTCTTTGCAAATCGATCTTCCTTGAATCTCCTTCTTTGAATCTCTTTTGAGTTGATGTGGGAGATAATGGATGCAGCCTTGAACCTTGATTGCTTCTACACCTTTCTTGGAGGTTGATGGCTTCAAAAATAAGTTGAATCATCTTGGATGGATGAAGAACTCCAGTCCGAAACACTGTTCACGGAGCCCGAAACACTGTTCACGGAGGTGCTACAGTACCCGCGAATAACCTTCTCTAGCCTCCCTTGATCTCTCCTTGTTCCCCTTAAAGCATTAGGGTTTCTAACCCTCTTGTATTGGTTTTATAGACTTTGAATGGTCCTTGGACATCCCCCAGACCAGATCCACAATCCATGGGGGATTGGGTGACTTTGGGGTTAAACAAATACAATGAAAGGGGCTCTTCTCGAAGTGAAAAATAATGTCAACATTTGTTGGCTCGGGGCTGGCGGTCGATCGGAAGCTTCTGGCGGTCGACCGCTACTGAGAATCACTGTAAAAATTTAGTCCATGGAATTTCCGGTCGACCGCTACTGGGCTGGCGGTCGACCGCCACTGGGCTGGCGGTCGACCGCCACTGAGAATGCTGTAGACAGTGGGCTGCTGGCAGGGGCGGTCGACCGCCCCTGGGCTGGCGGTCGACCGCCAGCTGGGCAGACCCCGGGTTATGCCGGGTCAGTCCGTTAACCCATTTAGCTCCGTCGCTTGAGTCCTTTTAGCAGCCCATTCTCATCTGTGGCATCAACCTTGACAGTCTTGAAGATTTCTATTGATTATATCACTCCTATAATCAAAACCTGACCGCGCAGGTCGATCCGCGTGCGAGGGTGCAATGACGCGGGACGGCGTCGGGGGCAGGATCAACGGCACTCCGATATCACGAACAGGACGAGAACTGATAACTTGCTATCTCACATAGCTCGGCCTCACGTCGGACGGTCTCTCACCCGGCGACACACTCAAATCTCACAAATGGAGAAATGAGGGAAGGAAACACACAAGAGGGAAATGCCTCTCACGTAATGCAACTTCTTTCAATTTCATCATATCATAACATACACCCTTAGCCTTCCTTATATAGGAGGAGACTATAACATTCATATCCATAATCTTTTACAAATAGCATATATATCCTTAGCCTTATAAAACAAACTCACCTACCTAACTTTTGACTTGGGGGTTTTAACCAAATAAAATACATAAAACACACATATTTATTGACTATGACTTAGCCTAATAAGATGAAAGTAAAAATACATGTATTATTACATGTATTTTACACACAATACATACACAATACATAAATACGTGACGCCGAGTCTTCAGACAGTCGAATCTCCGAGCCACAAGCTCGGTGCGGGGGTGCGGCATCCTGTAGTGGACCCGGTGTCCCCACCAACCCTCCCGGGGTGGCTGGAACTCGACTCCATCGAGTAAGGTGGGACACCGCGCTGGTAGTGCTCCAGCAGATCTGGATCTAGGCGCTGGAGATCTTCCCGGCTGATCCAGGAATCATCTGATGGTGGACGGTCCCGCCAGCAGACAAGATAGCGCTGGTACTCCCTGCTCCGTGTAGTGGTCAACTACTCATCAAGTATCCTCTCAATATGCTCGCGCGGTACTCTCAATGATGTGGGACGCACAGGGGTGGGCTCACTCTCAAGGGGAGGAGAAGGCTCGAAAGGGTCACTAGGAATTGCTGTGGGTTCCTTGTAGGCCACTAGGTCTGCCACATTAAAGGTCGAGCTAATCCCCTCTTCGAGAGGTAAGTCCACAACAAAGGCATTGGCGCCAATCTTCTGCAGGATTGGGAAGGGACCATCACTACAGGCTTGTAACCTTTTAACGGCTCCCGAGGGGTGTCGTTCGGGCCGGACCCGTACCATAACCAAGTCACATTCTTGAAATTTATGGTGACGCCTATGCGAATCAGCTGACTCATGCAGACTAATGACGTGTTGTGCAAACTCTTCAGCTGACTTGGACAGTCTAGACTCGAGGGAAAGGTTGGGTAGGGTGGACCCGGGGGCAAGCTCAATAGCGTGTTGTACATCACGCAAGGGAGGGAGTTGAGAAGGCAAGTCATCGGGGACGATGCCTTGGAAGTCCGGCAGTATGGCCAGGTCTTCAGTTGGGACTGAGACTCTTCGGGTGTGATAGTGACATCAACAGCCAAAACATGAGCACCCTTAGCAACCCCTCTATTTAGCTCACCGACATTTATGGAGTCAAGGCGCCTAACTAGGTCATGACTAACCTTAGGGGCCTCAGAAACGGGTGTGATAGATGCATGAGAAGAGGGAAGGGGAGGTTTCCCTTCAGTGGGAGTTTGGAGATTCTCCTGAATTTCGGGAGTTCCAGTGGGAGTGGAGGTGGAACTCTTACCCGAGGTCACCTTTGGGGGTGCCGGGTACAACTGAATCTTTTTCCCGTTGTAGGAGAAAGAACACTGATTGGACCGACCAAAGGTAGCTAGGTCTACATCATAGATCCATGGTCGTCCTAAGATGACGCTCCCGGCCTTCATAGGCATTACCTCACATAAGATTTGTCCTTGGTAGGACTGACATTGGATGGGAATGACACATGTGGTGGTGACTGGGATAGAAGTGTCATCGACCCAAGCCACGTTATATGGCCTTGGATGAGGGTGCGTAGGTAGACCTAAACGGGAGACAAAGGCTGAAGAGACTGCATTGATAAAGCTCACGTTGTCAAGGATTACCTTGCATGGATGAGAGTTCACCATGATGTAGGTTTGGAAGATGGAGGTCCGACGCCAATCGTCCTCCTGGGGTGTTGAGATACAACGAATTACACTCAATCTTTTCTGGCTAGAACTCTCGGCAATGTCTCCTACCTGCATGTACTCGACATGCGTGCCATCAAATATTACATCCATTTCCTCAAACTGGGCAATGAGGTCAGGATCGGCCATATATCTTTCCTGTTCCATGCGTTCTAGACGACCTGATGAATTCCTAGACCAACGTGACATGCACGAGCTTGGACCTAGATGATGCAATCCTGAGATCAAAAATTAACAAGTTGTAGACCCAGGTGATATGCAAAGGGTCAATTTGAAGGGATCGGTCAGGGAAAAGTTACTCGCCCGTAGGCGAAGTAGTTGTGGAACTACCTCCTGACAATTAGGGTGTTCTAATGCGACAGTCTAGGGCCTAAGGATGGGTGCAAGCAAGCTCTCTCTTTCCGTCCACAGTGATACACTCAGGAGAATGGCTGCATGGATCGGGCTCTCGCTCACCTCGTCGCGCGGCAAATGATAAGGATACTAAATAAGCAAGTGGTTTGGAGCACGTACCTAGCTGACTGAGAAGTCAAGCTCCGACCAGAGACGAAGGCGAGCGGGGACGTGCGGACCCACACGGCGTCGACGAAGCTTCGTGGTTACAATGAATTCACTCAACGCATGGAGGATTTAATTATTACAAAATTGCTTTAAAATTTCCAACGCAGAGGAACAAATTATTTCAACTTTCTCCGCACAGGGAGACTTATAGACACTCACACTCCTAAAGTGCGGAACGTATGTCGATGACCGGTCGGGCGCTGCTTCAGCTATCATTCGCGGACTTCGAGTGCCACAATTAATAAGGTAAACGATATATATAAATATATATATAATTTTAACTTTCAAAACCCCTTTTTTTCAAACCCCCCTTTTTTTACTTATCTTTACCTACTGCAATCCCACGCGGTCAAGCGGGAATTGCGAGAACGGGAGGCTTGGGCGGTCAGCCCGGGTGGGCGGACGTATGTCTGGCAGCCAAACCAAGGCACGCGGAAGGCGGGGTCAACGCGGATGGCACGCGGTGGCGTGCAGGCGCGCTGGGCGTGCAGGCGCAGTCGGCAGGCGCACACAGGCGCGCTGGGCGGAGGCGTCCGCGGGCGGCTGCGGGCGCAGGCGTCGGACGGAGCGGCAGTACGCGGGGCGGCTGGGCGGCGTGCGTGCGCTGCGGTGGGCTCACGCGCGTGCGAGGGCTACGAAGGCGCTCGGCGGGCGCGGGCGGGCGGTCGGGTGCGACATGGGCCACAGGTGGCGGCAGAGCACGGCCTGCAGGGGCGCCGGGTGCGGAGGCTGGCGCTGGGGCGCTGGGCGACCGTTGCGGTCGGCCCCCTTTTGAATGAGGGCACGGGCGACGATGCCCGGCCCTCCCCGCGAACACCTTTCTCTCTTTTTTTTTCCTCTCTCGCGAGAGAGAGCTTCTTTCCTCCTTTTTTTTTATAATTGTTTTTTTTTCTTTGTTCAAACTCTTTCTCAACCGGGAGAGATGAGAGAGGGAAAGAGAGAGAAACAGAGAAATAGAGAGAGAACCGAGAGAGAAAGAGAGAAACAGAGAGAGAAAATGCAAGAGGAGGGGGAATTTTTTTTCTTTCTCTATTTCTTTTTTTTTCTTCTAACAATCTGGAGAGAGAAAGGGAGAGACGTCGAGGACGTCGGGGTCGTCGGAGATGTCGTTGTTGGGCTCTGATACCAAATATGACGCGAGACGGCGTCGGGGGTAGGATCGACGGCACTCCGATATCACGAATAGGACGGGAACGGATAACTTGTTATCTCACACAGCTCGACCTCACGCCGGACGGTCTCTCACCTGGCGACACACTCAAATATCACAAATGGAGAAAGGAGGGAAAGAAACACACAAGAGGGAAATACCTCTCACGTAATGCAACTTCTTTCAATTTCATCATATCATAACATACACCCTTAGCCTTCCTTATATAGGAGGAGACTATAACATTCATACCCACAATCTTTTACAAATAGCATATATGTCCTTAGCCTTATAAAATAAACTCACCTACCTAACTTTTGACTTGGGGGTTTTAACCAAATAAAATACACAAAACACACATGTTTATTGACTATGACTTTGCCTAATAAGATGAAAGTAAAAATACATGTATTATTACATGTATTTTACACACAATACATACGCAATACATAAATACGTGACGCCGAGTCTTCAGGCAGTCGAATCTCCGAGCCACAAGCTCGGTGCGGGGGTGCGGCGTCCTGTAGTGGGCCCGGTGTCCCCACCACGCAATCATTGATCTTTCACTTTTGCCATCTTCACTCCATTCCTTGGCATATCTGTCATGAAAGAACATCAAGTAGTTTAGTCATATAAGAGTGGTAAAACATCAATGACTTATAATGTTTAGCCATTATGAAAACCAAGAATATCAAATAACTCAAATGACCACAGGATGATGTCAAATGACCCAAGTGACCACAAGATGACTCAAATGACCACAGGGGCACAACAAGGACGTGTATACGTTTGAGCGTACATCATGCTACCAACTATCGAGGCATAAGGTATTTTCCTCGTCACATCCCTTTCCAACTCATTTTGTGGTGACTGCATTTTACTGAGTTTGTCACCTTTCTAGATTGGAGTAATACTAGGTTTGCAATTACTCATTCCAAATCTTTCTAACACCTTTAAGATGTAGGCCTTCTGAGACAATCCAAGAGTTCTCTTGGATCTATCTCTATGAATCTCTATGCCTAAAACATGAGACTTCACCCATATCCTTCATCTCAAACCTTTGGTGTAGAAAATTTTTTGTTTGATGCAATAACCCCACATCATTACTAGTAAGTAGAATATCGTCGACATATAATACCAAGAATATAAACTTACTCCCACTGACCTTTTGATATGCACATTGATCAACAATGTTTTCTTTGAAACCAAAGGTCAGAATTACCTCATTAAATTTGAGATACCACCGTCGGGAGGCTTGTTTAAGTCCATATATCGACTTCCTTAGTCTACATACCATATGCTCCTTTCCAAACTCAGGGAACCCTTCAGGTTGGTCCATATAAACCTCCTCTTCTAGATCTCCATTCAGAAAAGCCGTTTTCACATCCATTTGATATAGCTCCAAGTCAAAATGAGCTACTAAAGCCATTATAATCCGGAAAGAGTCATTTTGTGAAACTGGAGAAAAGGTCTCCGTGAAGTTGATGCCTTCCCGTTGAGTGTATCCTTTCGCAACAAGTTGGGCTTTATATCTTTCGATGTTACCTTTGGAGTCCCTTTTGGTCTTAAACACCCATCTGCACCCTACGGGTTTGACTCCATGAGGTAACTCAACAAGATCTCAAACTCCATTCCGTTGCATAGATGACAACTCTTCCTTCATGGGATCTAACCACTTAGTAGACTCTTGACATTTAATGGCTTGTGAAAACGTTATGGGATCCTTCAAGTTATATTGCTCACTGAGGTATAACTGATAATCAGTGTACCTATTAGGTAATCTGCGAACTCTTTGTCCTCTCCCTGAACCATGTTCATCTCCCTCGTGTGGGATTTGAACTTGCTCTTATTCTTGATGAGCAGGTTCGGGAGGTGCATTCGCTTCTATAGTAGATACCGGTTCTCTAGGTTCATTACCCACTACCATAGGTACTTGATGTGGTGGCACCAGCGGGATAGATAAAGATATTACCGATGACTGAATGGTGGATAATTCGACTTCCTAGAATACTATGTCTCGAGGCTCCACACTCCCACTGTTAGAATCATTTTCAATGAACATGGCAATATCGGTTTCTAATATTCTAGTCGGAAGAGAAGAATAGTAAAATCTGTATCCTCTTGACCGTTCAGGATAGCCTATAAAATAGGCACTTATTGTCCTTACGTCGAACTTCCTTTCATGTGGGTTGTAAATTCTAGCTTCTGCCTGACACCCCCAAGCATGAAAATGACTTAAACTGGGTTTCCTTCCTGTCCACAACTCAAATGGTGTCTTTGGGACAGACTTTGAAGGTACCTTGTTTAAGATGTACACAAAAGTCTATAAAGCTTCACCCCACAAGAAAAGAGGAAGAGACGTACTGTATATCATACTACGAACCATATCAATTAGAGTTATATTCCTCCTCTCGGCCACGCCATTCTGACTTGGCCTTCCTGGCATAGAATATTGAGCTAATATTCCATATTCTTGGAGGAATCTCCCAAATGGTCTTGGTACCCGACCAGCCTCAGTATGTTTACCAAAGTAATCACCCCCTCTATCTGATCTAACCACTTTAATTTTCTTTCCATGGTTATTCTCTACATGTGCTTTATAAATCTTAAATGCATCAAATGCATTTGAATTGTCAAATAAAAGGTAGATATAGCTATAACATGAGTGGTAATCAGTAAAGGTAATGAAATACTTTTCTCCACCTATACTTGGAGGAAATGGACCACAAATATCTGTATGGATCAATTCCAAAATATCACTACTTCTTGTGACAGTTTTCTTATAGGTCCTTGTTTGCTTTCTCTTTATGCAACTCACACATATCTTAGAATTAGAATAATCAAGGGTTGGAAGTAATCCTTCCCTCATTAGCCTTCTTATTCTTTCTTCTGAGATATGCCCTAATCTTTTATGCCACAAGTCATATGATGTTTCCTTTATCTTTCCACGTTTAATCCCTTTATTTCTGTGCTCAGTTAGATGGGCTTTGTTTTCATTTGAACACAAGCAATATAGCCCATCCATTAATATCCCAGATCCAACTAGCCTTGAATCATGATTTAGACTGAATCCAGAATCATTAAAATAGAAAGTAAAACCAACTTTACTAAGTCTGGATACAGATATCAAATTCCTAAAAAATCTAGGAATATAGAAACATCATGCAGATCTAAAACAAAGCTAGTGTCTAAGATAACTCGATAGGTTCCTACAGCTTCAACACGTGAACGCACTCCGTTTTCGGTCACTATATAGCGTTCACATTCAGTTGGGAGCCTGCTGGATAAGAAACCCTACACAGAATTAACTACGTGAACAGTTGCACCAGAATCTATCCACCACAAATAATGAGGAACAGTAGTTGTATTTAAATATACTTCACAAACAAGAATCAAAGGATTACCTTTCTTGGTCAACTATTTCTGGTATTTAGCACATGCCTTCTTTATATGCCCCTTCTTCTTACAGAAGAAGCACCTCAACACTTTTCCTTGATTGCCTTCTGCATTACCAGATTGATTCTTTATGGCCTTCTTGTTCTTCTTGAAGTTAGTACGCTTGCCTAGAAATTTTCCCTTCTTGTTAGCAACAAAATTCACCATTTCAACATTATCCTGCCTAAGTCTATTCTCCTCTTGCACACACATAGTCAGTAGTTCATTTACTGACCAATTTTCCTTATGTGTATTGTAGGAGATTTTGAAGGCACTGAATTGGGCAGGAAGTGAACTCAAAATGAAGTGGACCAAAAATGAATCCGAAATGGTCACTTCCAGTGAATTTAGTTGCGCAGCTATATTCCTCATCTCCATAATGTGTTCGCGAATAGATCTAAAACCCTTGTACTTCATGGAGGAAAGTTTGATCATAAGGGTACTGGCGAGAGCCTTATTTGAGGTGACAAATTACTCTTCAATGCATGTGAGATATTTTGTTGCCATATCACATTTAGGAATTGAGCCCCGAATATTCTTTGGTAAATTTGCCTTTAATAGCATGAGTGCCTGTCAATTAGAACGCTCCCATTTCTCACTAAGCAATCTATCCTCAACCGTACTCTCCTCCGTGAGAGGAGTATGCTTCTCTACCCTTAATGAAATATCCATATCCATCCAACCAAGGGTAATTAAGATTTGATCCTTCCACTCAGTAAAGTTTGACCCATCTAAACTAGGGATGCTGAAATTCATCATTCCAAGAACTACGACTGAAGAAATATAAAAAGATACTCTAATTAGTCATGCCATAAAAGAACATCACATATACTAAATTCAGTCATTTCATTTTCAACTTGATGTTAAGCGGCTAAGTAGTGTAACATTGCATGACCCCTCCTTTGGGAGTGAACCATGCAACCACAATTAAGCCAACACTTAACTATATAATGTGTGATCAAGTAATGCAACATCATATAGCCTCTCCTTTGGGAGTGGGTCATATAATCACAATTAGATCCACACTATTTCTTGAAAATAAGTGACAAAGTAGCACAACATCATATAGACTCTTCCTTTTGGGGAAGAGCTACATGACCGTAATTAGGTCTATTCTCATTTAATAAGACTAGTGATTTATATAGTCTAGTTCAAGGAGCCTAGTACCTTTGGGTACTAAGGAAATCTAAGATACTTAGCTACATGAAGTACTATCCTACTCCAATTGTAAGTCTAAAAACATATCGATCCTCCTTTAGGAGTGATCTAAATGTTTATATATTTAAAATTGTAATTGTATTATTTCTAGATATGCATGATACCGCATGCTATAAAACTATAAATTCAACATGGAATATAACTCAAACATATTGCACGTGAAAATTAATATAATCAAAAGATGATTAAGCATAAAAATGTGGTCATCTTTCAATTAAAGGGGTCCTTAACCGGATAGCCAGTGTCATGTTAGCACATCATCATTCATCCACACATAAATAATGAATAATGTCCAAAGTCCATATTACAGTCCGTTTATACAAAATAATATTTACAACTTGGGAACCCATTTGGCCCATTAAATTACATGAAAGATGAATTTCCAAAAATAAATAAATGACGGCTCCCCGTACTTCATGTTCCTTTAAAAAAGGGATGATCCTGCAAGTAAAATCGACGTTGGCTACCCCTTTGATCGATCACAATAACATCTATGTAATATCATACCACAATGCAAATGTGAAAACAACATGCATTTCTCATCTATGTTAAGTATGCCAAAACAGAACTTCAAGGGTATCAAAGATAATTAATTCTAAGCATGATTTATCTTAGATACCCATCTGTTTGTATATATATATATATATTAAACATGTGGGCTTTAATGGTTCTATTCTGAATGGGCTCATAGGCCCGGAACATAAAAAAGTCTTTGACAGAATCACACAAAATTTTGTCAACAGATGCTTTATAGATCTGCTCTTTGGATCTTAAAAGAGAGGCATCTATAAGATTATAAAAACATGCGAATAGATCGTATGTTATACAATGTGGGAAAGGTTTAACTAATACAACATATGAGTAAAGATATTAGCAAAATACACAACGTTAAAGGGTAAATGCCAAAAGCTTTCGTCATTATATATATATATATATATATTTATATATAATTATTATTATTATTATCATCATCATTGCTCACGAGGAAGCTTGATATAGGGAAAAATTAACATTTCATCATTTCCTGCTTTATCCATTCACCAAGAAGTATGACATCACAGTGTAGACACGCCATTCTTGACATTACAGTGAGTAAATCTCATATTACACTATGATACCCCAAGGCGGACTTCACTTTTTTTATTACTCTGGTGATTTCCTATTTTTCTGAATTTTTTCACATTTTTTTGAATTTTTCCGTGAAAAATCTTGGATGTGTCCAGGAGAATGGACGCCTCCAAAAATTCACATATATAAAAATAATAAAAATAATAGAAAAAATCATGGAGGCGTCCAGGCGCCTGGACGCCTCCATAAATAAAAATAATAAAAATTAGAACCAAAAAATCATAGAGGTGTCCAGGCCCCTGGACGCCTCCATAAAAATGACAAAAAATGAAATAAATAATAAATAAAAATATTTTGAAAGCGTCCAGGAGGCTGGACGCCCCCATGATTTGGCTCGCGGGCGTCCCTGGCCACTGCCCGACCGTTGCTCGGCCTGTCGTTTGAAAGAAATCCAAATTATGGAGGTGTCCTGGCCCCTGGACGCCTCCATCATACAGCTCACGGGCGTCCCTGACCACCGACTGACCTTGCTCAGTCTGTCGTTTGAAAAGAATCCAAATCATGGAAGCGTCCAGGCCCCTGGATGCCTCCATCATCCAGCTCACGGGCGTCCCTGACCACTGCCCGACCGTTGCTCGGTTTGTCGTGTGACAAGAATCCAATTTATGGAGGCGTCCAGGCCCCTGGACGCCTCCATCAATCAACTCACGGGCGACCCCCGGCCACTGCCCGACCGTTGCTCGGCCTGTCGTTTGAAAAGAATCCAAATCATGGAAGCGTCCAGCCCCCTGGACGCCTCATCATCAGGTCACGGGTGCCCCTGGCCACTGACTATCCGTCAGCCGGTCGGATTGTCGTTTGAAAAGGATCCAAGTAATGGAGGCGTCCAGGCCCCTGGACGCCTCCATCTTCCAGAACTCTATAAATAGGGGCCTACCCCCCCTCGGTTCGGGGTCGAAAAAAAGAGCGCCGGGAGGCTGTCGGATTCCATTCCTAACCCGTGGGTGTTTTGTAGGTGAGGTTCTGCCGGATTCCTGGGTGCCCGTGCTCGCAGGAGAAAGGCCGTCTTCGCCCGTCGCGCTCCCACGTCATCCCTACGCTACCGAGGCTCCGCCGGATCTCGCCATCGGCCATCCAATAAGCCATTCTCCTCTCTTTTTCCTTATATATCTTGCATTCATCATATCGCATTTTTCACCCCCTTTTGGGGGAGTCTCTTCATGTTCCTACGTTGGTATAATCACCATCCATCATAAGCATTTTCCTCCTACTCGTGTCCGAGAGGGGTTTAAAAGACAACACCAACCAGGTGTGTGTCCGGCCGTCATTTCGTTACTTGCATCGCTAGAATTGATTGCTGCACCTTCGTCTTTCTGATCCACTTGTTATTTGTTTGTCGTTGTTTTGTAAGGGTACCCAAGGAAAGCCCTCCCCGTCGGTCGGCCGAAGGGGGAGGAAGAAGCAACCCACCATTTCCCGCTCTCGATGATTCACAGTTTCCGTGCCTCGTGCCAGGTACACGCGATCATTTCTTTTCATTGAGGTAACCCCTCTGGCGATCACATCCCTTTGGCATCCTACGTATGCTCTTTTCTCTGTTGACATGTTGCATGACCCCTTCCCCTATTAGCTTTTAGTTATTGCGAGTTTGTAGCCCGTCGCTCGCGTTTCTCGTTCCCTTTTGAGTGGATCTCCATTCGGCAGTCCACAGATTGGCGATCACGTTGGGACCTCAGTTACTTTCTTTTAGTTACTCTTGCAGCCCTTGACTTGCTTTATCATCTTTTACGTCTTCTTCTTCTCTCAGTTGCTTTCTTACAATTACCCTTGCAGCTTCTTGTGATTCATTTTATCATTTGTTGTGTGTTACCCTTGCACCTTCTTGTAGTTTGCCTTACCATCTCTTGTGCGTTGTTATACCTTGATCGTCTTGTTATTCTGTTATGCTCTATATATCTGTCAGCATTTCATCACATACGTCCATCCCTCTTTTCTACCTTTCTTTCTATTTCTTTCTTAGGATCACCCCCTCTTGGTGAAAGAAGGACTCTCCGTCGGGAATTCCTCTCGACGGACTAGGATCTCTTTCACTGGGACCTCCATAAGTCCCCGACAGCGAAGGATTCCCCTTCGTTCACTGGGCAGGTTGTACCGTTGAAGTTCCCCGGAGCTTAGTTACCCCATTCGCGGTGAGTCGAGTGTCCCTAGTTCACACGGCGGTAAAACAAAGGTGCAACTAGGATTTTTGCACATTTTGTGTGAACTTTTACAATCGTTAAAAAAAAAAAGAGTTCAAACAAAAACAAAAAAGACGTAAAGCATCCACTTGTGTGTTAATCTCTGCTGCTTGTGTGCTGGTGTATGTTATTACGTTCTGGAAAAGTGTTAAGGATGGCCGAGTATGATTACGATGCTTTCGAGGCTAACGCCTTCGGCTATGAGCCTCAAATGCATGACTCGGGTCATGACTCTTACGTAGAATACAGCCCGGACCAGGGCTACCAAGGCGGGCCTCATGTCTACGCTATGGACGCTGGTCCATCCCACGAGTCCTCACATGAAGTGCCGAATGTTGCCGGGGATACATCTTCCCCCCAGGACATCTCCGCTCTGTTAGGTGTCCTCGCCAACACCCAACTCAACCCTGAGCAACTTCAGGCCTTCCAGGCCATTCTAAAAGGGAAGTCAGTCCCCCCCCTCCTGCGGAGCTGAGCCCGACTACAACCCCTGTCCAAGAGTCTATGCAGGCCATTCCCTCCTCCTCACCTCTCGGGCAGGCAAATCACCAGCCTCCCTCCTTCCAACTCCCCTCCCAATCTCCGGCGCAAGCCACCCTTCAAACACAAATCCCACCGGGCCTACCCGTTGGTAGACCCCAATATCCCTCCTGTCCTAGGTTTCCTTCTCAGGCCTCTGGGAGGCCTACCGCTTCTGCCTGGCAAGTGCCACCTTCACCAATTGACCCGTTCACCCAGTCCCTCTTGAATAAACTGAATAAGATGGACGAGCAATTCCGGAACTTACAAAAAAGGGTGGATGTGAAATCCACCCCTGAGGTTTCTCTGCCTATCCTACCAATATTTCGCCTTCCCCCTTCTGAGATGCCCACGTACCGTAGGTACAACGGCACTGGCAACCCCTCTACCCATTTGAAGGACTTCATGTACGAGTCCTCGTTTTGGCAAAATGATAAAAGATCTCTGGCATACCTCTTTAGGAGGTCATTAGATGGCCCTGCGTTGGAATGGTTCTACGCCCTAGAGCCAAGCGAGGCTGAGGACTTCGACGTGGTTCAGAGGAAGTTCCTACAGAGATACCGGGACCGAGTTGGCCCGTCTCTTTCTATCACCGACCTGGTCGCCGAAAAAATGAAGCCGGACGAAAATTTCGTCCAGTTCGCTGATAGATGGAGATCCCTGGCAGAAAGGATAAAGGATACCATCTCAGAGCCAGAGCAGGTGAAGATGATTATATCAAATGCTACCCCCCAGTTTAGGCATATCCTGGCAATGAACAAGCTTAACACCATGGAGGAACTGTACGAGAGGGCTCGGTATGTCCAGACGCAACTGAAAGATTCTCCTCTCATGCACATGTTCGAGCCACCAAAGCCGAAGGTGTTTAGGAAGCCGGGCACTGGCGTCCCAGGCGGAACGACAGAAGGGGTCGTGACGAATGAGCAAGTGAATGCGGTCAACGACGCTAACTATGTGGCAAACCCCAGGCTTCCACAAATGCCTCTGCTTCCTCTCCAACAAGGTTCGTTCCCTTCTCATCCTCCACCGCAAAGCAATCTCCTCCAGAACAATATGCCTCAACCCTTCCATCTTCAACAACAACAACAACGACCTCCTCAATATAATCAGGTTCCACCACCCGGGGATTATGGCCCCCAACAACAGAGGAGGCCACTTGGACCTAGGAGAGCTCATTACCCACCTTTGCCGGAATCGTTATCAGATATCTTCAATGCTCTCATGGCTGCTAATTTCCTCACCTTGCCTAAGGAGAGAGCCATATGGCCCACGAACGTCGACACTTCCAGATATTGTGTCTTCCATAGACAGCCGGGTCATACAGTGGAAAACTGTTTTCATTTCAGAGATTATATCTATGATATGAACGATGAACATCAAATAGATTGGGACGAAATGAGGCGATGCGTCACCATGATGAAGGCCAGGAGACCTCCTCCTAGACAGCAACAACAACAGCAGCAACCACAGCAACAACGACAGCTACAACAACAGCAACAAGCACCGCAACAACAACAACAACAGCCTCAGCAGGTACCACAACAGCAGCCAAACATGGGCATCCTCCAAAATCCACTACCAGAGCACCAGCAGCCCAATCATCAGGTGAACCCCATCTCCTCCTTCCCGGAAGTCGGGAGGGAGCAGGTATGGCACCTGGAAAATGCCTCTATTCTTTCCACCACCAACCCTATCATCATGCAACTCCCTTGTGTCGCCCGGGTAGCACCTCTTTCCCACCAACCCGCATATGCATCGCCTTCACCATTTCCACTGCCATCGTGCCCCCTTATTCGCACCCCAATAACCTATCAGCCGACACCCCCCGTTGCGCCTTCACACCTTCCCATCTCCTCTCACTCCTCCACTCCACCGCCCACCTCCACCGCAGTTGCCCCTATGCCCTCTAAGCCCCTTATCACCCGTCAACCGCGCGTAACCCCTTTTGCCCCCACAACACCGCCATCAATGCCCTCAAAACCACTCATCACCCGCCGCCCATCTCAAGCCTTACCCACCACCACCTTACCTCCACCTTCCAAGCCCCTCATCCGTCGTAACCCACATGGTGTTCCCCCTACCTCCGCCATACCTCCGCCTAGTAAGCCCCTCATCAGGACCCCTGCTCCCGTCATCACCCCTGCTCTACCAACCATTCCCCCGTCACTGCCCCTCAAACCTCTGCTGCAATCCACTGCTGCCCCTGTAGAGGTACAAAAGCCACAGGCAATGGTGCTCCGAAGTGGAAGGATTTTCCACAGGATTTTCCCCCAGGACAGTCAGAATCCCGAGCAGTCTCAGCAAGAAAAGGATGGAGAGCAGTTGGAAAAGTCCGTCCCTGGAACACAATATGATTTGCTGAAACACCTAGATAGGACGCCCGCTCGGATCTCCATCCTCGAGCTGCTCCAAAGATCCACGTCACATCAGGCGGCCTTGATGCAATATCTTCAAAGGGTCATGGTAAATGAGGACCTCCCCGCAGAAAAGATTTCGGCCGTTTTGACCCCAACGGACACACAACCAGCCATCATATTCCACAACTATGAGCTCGCTCCCAGGGAAGCTCGGAAGTATGCGTTGTGTGTCTCGATAAAAGTTAATGAGGTATCCGTAAACCCGTGCCTTGTAGACACAGGCGCATCCATAAACGTGATCTCCATGAGCACCCTTCGGATGTGCGGGGTTGACGAGGAACAGATCAGACCTTCCTCGATCACGGTCACAGCTTATGACAATAGCAAAAGACCACCACAGGGGATGATCATTCTGAGAGTAGGGCTAGGCCCTATGACAGTCTCCACGGAATTCCATATTCTCCACATGGACCCTACATTCAAGGCCATACTGGGTCGCCCTTATATTGAAGCCGCAGATGCCGTACCTTCCACCAACCATCAATGCTTGAAGTTTCCTTACAACGGAAGAATTATTAAGGTGGTAAGTACGCCTGTCCTTCCCACGGTGGATGCTATCAACACCTCTCTACCCTCCGTTTGGCCGTCTCACCGGCCCATATTGTCGCTGCTGGATGTGCATGATGTATCTCACGTTCCGCTAGCGCCCAAGGAGCTGGTCAAGGTAACAACACCGCATCTCCCCTTTCACTCCAAAGGTTGGGAGATTATGAGGAACATCGGCTATCAGCAGGGCAGGGGTTTGGGCGCGCAACTGCAAGGTAGGCTGAAGCCGCCAACAGAAGTTAAGCCGAATCACAGGTTTGGTCTGGGTTTCAAAGGACCATTCAAGGCGGATTGGAAGCCCCTCACATGGACCCTAACAAACCACTTCAACAAAGGGCCCGTTATTCAGATGAGGGATTATCCGCTAGAAGCACGTGGGAGGTTACATGTTGTGTATTCAGCTGAAAGATATTCCAGGATTACCAAAAGAGGCAAGATCAAAGATCCAGAATGCGAATGGGACAAATGGTTCGATATACCGGATGTTTCTATTGCGCTAGGAAGGATGTTCTCGCCTCCGCAGCTCGAGGGGCCGTCATTGACCTCCGGAATGCCAGAGAATACCACCATTGTTGCCAAGGTTCCAAGCTATCCTTGTCCTCGCCAGAAGGACCTGGTCATCGGCGGATCTTCATCCGCTGTCACCATCACTATCGACGGTTTATCAGCCGTCATCTTCTCCGTTCACTCATCACAGCCACCGTTGCTGTCTTCTCCCTGGGCCAGACGATTGTCTGATGATCTCCCCAGGTCCCCCTCTCTTCTCGCATACCTGCGCAGACTTCTCGACCCACGTCAGGTCTTCAATCACGATCTGCTCCATGAGCCTCCCAACCCTCTAGCCATAACTACCTTCCTCTCCCCTACGATCTCTTTTCGTTGTTTTGTCATCAAAAATGAAAATGAAAAAAAACGTACAATTTTTAAACTCCCCAGCAACACATCTTTGTTGAGGAAACCTCCTACATCTCACATGGGTGCGTCTCGCTTCGCGAGCCACCCGTCCAAGGTCCGATGAGCGACCTTTTTCACCCCTCCTTCGAGGGGCCTGTCCCTGTACATTCTTCACCATCCCCTTCAACCTTCTCTCCTTCTGTAAATAATGTCAGTCAGTCTAGGTCAAGGGTAGTACCTAGGAAGAAATCCAAGGGTAGGCAGATCCCTCGTCGGTTCCTTCTAGATTTAGCCGTTAGGTGTCAGGCCCTCCTTGCCATCCCTCAGTTATTAGAAGATCCCATCCAGTTACCAGAAATGGAATGCGAGGATAACTGTGCAATTGATGAAGGGTATGGAGTTTATGAGATCACAGATGAGGAATACCCTAGTGAAGATGAGGGTGAAGAATATGAGGATGCGGCTGCCGCATATGCTAGTGGAGTAAGGAGATTCGACGGGCCGTCAGCCGCGGTAGAAGAGTCCACCAAGGAAGTGAACTTGGGAACTGAGGAAGACCCTAGGATCATCCTCATAAGTGATAATCTGCCACCCTCTGAAGAAGAGGCATTGGTCCAAGTTCTTAAAAAGTATAAGGACACGTTTGCATGGAGCTACGAGGACATGCCGGGGCTGGATCCCACCCTGGTCGAACACCGCTTAACTTTAAAACCAGGGGCCGTCTCGGTAAAACAAAGGTTAAGACGTTTCCACCCTCAAATGGCTCTAAAAATGAAAGAAGAGGTCGACAAGCTCCACAAAGCCAGGTTCATTAGAGTCGTCCTCTATCCCCAATGGGTGGCAAATATTGTCCCAGTCATGAAGAAGGATGGCAAAGTCAGGATTTGCATCGACTTCCGGGACCTTAACCGCGCGTGTCCAAAGGACGATTTCCCCTTGCCTCACATTGATGTGTTAGTTGATAACACCGCAGGTTATGAGACCCTTTCATTCATGGATGGATTTTCGGGGTATAATCAAATTCGGTTGGCAGAAGATGACCAGGAGAAAACGTCATTCACTACGCCATGGGGGACATACTGTTACGTGGTCATGCCATTTGGATTAAAGAATGCTGGAGCTACTTACCAAAGAGCCATGATGGCCATATTTCATGACATGATGCACATATATCTGGAGGTGTACGTGGATGATTTATTGGTGAAATCAAGAACCAGGGAAGAACATCCAAGGGTTTTAGCTAAGGTGTTGCAAAGATCAAGGGAGTTCCAACTGAAAATGAACCCGAAAAAATGTGTGTTTGGTGTGTCATCAGGCAAATTACTGGGTTTTATTGTGAGCAAAAGAGGGATTGAAATAGATCCCAACAAAGCCAAAGCCATCAGGGATATGCCGCCCCCTAGAAATTTAAGAGAAGTTCGAGGTCTAATTGGGAGGCTGCAGTTCATCCGTCGGTTTGTGTCTCAGCACTCACAAAGGTGTAGACCTTTCTACGAGTTGACCAAGCCGGGGGTAGAATTCCACTGGGATTCTAAGTGTCAGAAAGCTTTTGAAGGGTTAAAGGAATATTTGGCTAGTCCGCCCGTTCTCATCCCACCCAAACCGGAGAGACCTCTGATCCTCTACATCTCAGTCTTGGATGACTCTGTGGGAGCCGTCCTCGCACAAGCTGATGAAGAAGGTAAGGAACGGGCAACCTACTACCTCTCCAAACTCCTCAACTCCTGTGAGCAGAAGTACACAATCATGGAGAAAACCTGTGCTGCCCTCGTTTGGGTAGTGCAGAAATTGAAACACTACTTCCTGGCTCATGAGGTCCATTTGATTGCTCGCATGAATCCCATCAAGTTCCTTCTGGAGAAATCCGTCCTGACGGACAGGCTAGCACGCTGGCAAAGTTTTCTCTCTCAGTTTGACATCACTTATATCCAGCAAAAGGCAATTAAAGGTTATGCCATAGCCGAGCATCTCGCTTACCATCCTCTTCCCAAGTTTGATCCTGTCCAATCAGAGTTTCCAGATGAGGAACTAATGTCCATCAACCAATCAGATGATTACATGTGGACGTTATATTTCGATGGAGCTCTGAATTCTCAAGGGAAAGGAATCGGCGTTGCCCTCCTGTCGCCTGAAGGCCTCACATTCCCACTAGCGTACCAACTCAAATTCCCAGTCACCAACAATATAGCCGAATATGAAGCTCTTCTAGCTGGCTTGGGACTCGCTCATTCTCTTCGTGTCACCGAATTGCGAGTCGTGGGTGACAGTCAACTCATTCTTCGCCAGGTGCTCACTAAGTATCGCACTCGCGATCCTAAGCTCAAACCATACCAAGAACTCACTGCTGCCTTTGCCAAACTGTTCACCAAATTGATCTTTGTTCATGTCCCTCGTCATCAGAATATCCTCGCTGATGCCCTTGCCTCGTTGGCTTCGGCCATAAGGTTCCCTCTAGGGAGATGGTTTAAGTCCATTTCCATCTACAAACTTCACGCACCTGCAATTGATGACGCTTCCTACGTGAACATCAAAGACAGGATAGCAAGGAAGATCCTACAGGAAGAAATCCGTGAGAAGAGGGAAATCATGTTGGCAGAGGCAGAAGAAGAGCTGACCGACGAGGAGAAACCATGGTTCTACGAGATCGTCAAATATTGCAAAGATCAGTCTTATCCCGAAGGAGCCACCACAGAAGATAAGAAGGCCATAAGGAGAGTGGCTCAGAAATACACATTGGTTGGGGGTCTACTCTATAGAAGGAGCCTTACTGGCATTCTGTTGAGATGTCTTGATGACGATGAGGTCTGGAAATGTGTAGAGGAGACACACTCGGGTGTGTGCGGTGGCCATGTGAACAGTCAGATGCTCGCCAAGAAGATCATTAGGCAAGGCTTTTACTGGCCCACTATGGAGGAGGATTGTGCCGTCTATGTTCGTAGGTGCGTCAAGTGTCAACTTCACGCCGATAAAATCCATTCACCATCTTCCTCACTTCATCCAATCTCCTCCCCATGGCCTTTCTCCATGTGGGCATTCGACATCATCGGTCCCCTAGGTGATCCCAATTCCCTCACTAAGCAGAAATCATTCATCCTTACTGCGACGGAATACTTCACCAAATGGGCCGAAGCCGAAGCTTATGCGGAAATCAAGGCATCGACAGTCTGCAAGTTCATCACGAAGAACATCCTTGCCAGGTTCGGCGTCCCGAGCACAATCGTCACCGACAATGGGCCACAGTTCATTTCTCAGGACCTACAGGACCTCTGCAAAAGGTACGCAATTGCATTGCATCATTCATCGCCTTATTACCCACAAGGTAACGGCCAAGCGGAGGCCACCAATAAAACATTGCTCAAAATCATCAAAAAAACCTGCGAGTCTAGTAAGTTTTCAGACTGGCCAGAAAAACTTATCGAAGCCCTATGGGCCTATCGCACTTCAATCCGTACCCCCACCGGGCAGACTCCATTTGCCCTTACTTATGGTATGGAAGCGGTAGTCCCGTACGAAACTCTGATCCCTTCTCTCAGGGTACAATTGGACGAGGAATTTTCCCTCGACGATCGTCATAATTCACTCCTCGCCCAGTTGGAACTGTTGGATGAGAAGCGGTTGGCCGTTGCCGAACACGCGCGTGTGTATCAAAATAGACTCGCTCGCTTTTACCAAAAGAAAGTCGTTGAGAGAAAATTCAAAGTCGGTGAGATGGTCGTAAAAAGAAATTTTGTCAAACCTGGAGGGCCGCGTTCTAAGCTCAAACCCAATTGGGAAGGACCATTTATAATTCAAGCCATATACCCTGGCAACGCCTACAAGCTAGTCAACGCCGAAGGGACCGAGTTATCCCACCCTTGGAATGGGCTTTATCTTAAGAAATACTACCCTTAGCACAAAACAAAAAAAATGATGAAAAGATAAAAAACATCAAAAATAAAGAAATATTGAAAACCACTAAAAATATGGAAAATTCAAAATGCCAATGCCTGGTGGTCACCATGTAGTCAAGTCACTGCATCTAACCTTCATGATAGGATAGGGCCCATTAAGGCTTGGTAGGCACCGGGTCTTGGTTTGCCAGAACCGTGGAAGATCCCTGTCTGGCCACGTCGGCCTATGCTCGCTCGAAGGAAGCTAACATGTGCTCACTTATGTATTTTATTCAAAAAAAAAACTTGGTAGCATCGCCTACGGTGGGAATCCACCCAGAAGATCTCCGGAAGCTGTAATCTTTATTCTCTTCTCTTCGACCAAATGAGACAGTCGGCGCCCTTAAAACGCTGAGCATGAGAAACCGAAACTTGAACCCCAAAAGCAAGTGTAGGATCCATTTCCTCGAGCATCGATCAGAGCACGAGAAGAGGGCAGTGTCCCCGCAGGCATACGAAAAGGGAGCCCACAAACGTCAAACGACTATATCTCCCTCACAAAAAGAAATACAAAATTAAAATCAAGAGAAAAGCCTGGTCGTGACCGTGCCTGTTGCGATAAACGGAACCCCTCAAAATAAAAGTATGAATCCACAAAAGGGGCCGTGGAATGTAAATGCTCGAGATTTGGTCCGAAGTTGTCCGAAGGGAAAGAGTTAATGGGCCCTTATTCGCTCGCCGGGTTAACGGCTTTGCCGGTCCTCTCAGGAGGTTTATCCCCTACACTCTTCCTTCTCCCTCTAAAGATGAAGGTTCGATGGAGTTTCTGAAGGGTGAAAACTGCCCAGGGTCTGCGACCTTATTTTAATATACACATTTGGTTGCCTACTTTGAAAAGCAAAAGCTATCGCTGCGAAGGAGTCTCCGTGTTTCTGGCTGGTCAAGACCCCTGTTTACCACCTTGATGTCTTCTTGTTTAACCTCGGGCTTAGGCCAATGCAAGCGCGTCACCTATGGGTGCGACGACGTCTGATTCCGGGTCAGCGTCGCGCGGTTGGTCATTAGGGTTCCAGGGTGTTCCATCATATACCATCTAGAGTTGTGAGGAAACAGACCCGGGTCGGGCAAATCATTTACCTCGAACACCTTTTGGGTGAATCCCTGTGGTCGGAAGCGACTGGGAGCCTAAGCATGGCATGACGGTATTGTCATCAGGGTAAGTCTTAGCCGGCGGGATCATCATTCGAGGGGTCTAGAGGCCCAAATCAACCTAGATGTGCACTTAGGATACCTGGGAGGTTAGTAAGAAACCCCAGTCTCACGTAGGTTAGGTGCCATTTGGGTGCTTGCCAGGCGTTAGCAAGAAAAAAAATTGAAATGATAAAAACAACAAAAAATGGAAAAGAGAAAATGTACATATTTGCAAGCAAAAAAAATCTTTTTTATGATAAAACAAAAAAAATGCCAAATATAAAAAGAAAACAAATCAATTTTGCATGATTGCATTTACGTGCAGCATCTCGCTTTTAATACCGCTTGCATTCGTGTGCTTGCCTGTCGCATTTATCATCACCACATCTTTCCCTCGCCTTCGTTGATAAAGGCTTGGCCCCTTGACCAGTTATCAAGGACAGTCACAGTGACCATTTGCTTATTGAGCAAGGGGCCAAGTCAGAACAGAAATTCTGATTTGTTTGTTTCAGTGATGTATGCAGGGATTCAGGCAACAGAAGCAAAGGTGAAAACCAAACAAACCGAACCTTGTATTTTATTCCAAAAACCAAAAAAATTACATCAAGTTCCGCCCTCTCTCTCCGCATTACTCGTCCCACTACTCTCCGGGCAAAACGCTCTCAAAGGTGCTACCCAACTATGAAAAGCGGTACTCCTACCGCTCTGTACTCCCCTTCCTATTCCCACATCCCGGCGTTGATCCACGGAAGTAGCAGAGAAGCTACCAACACGAAAGCCGCGCTCTCGTGCTCTTCGGTAGCGCTCCTCACCATCTCTCAGCCACTGTTCAGCAAGACCAAGGCTGATTCGGAGTTCGAATAGTTGGGCCTCCATGGCCCTTCGTTCCTCCCTTTCAGTCAATCTGTTGGCTCTTTCTCTCTCTACGTCTCTTTCTCTCTCTGCCCGTTCTCTCTCGCGGTCTTCCCTCTCCAACTGGAGAGTGATCCTCAGTTCCACGGCATCCCTAGAGGAGTCGTCATCAGGATGACGCTGCAGTTCCCTCTCCAGTTCTGCTATCCTAGCCTCCTTCTGCGCAGCCGTGGCAAGCGCTTCTTCCGTCTCCTTTTCCTGCCGAGTGTACCATCTCAGATGCGCAATAAGGCGTAAAACAAAGAGAACTAAACACTGAAACTTTTACCTGTATACGGAGCATCCCTTCTGCCTCCGCAGCACGCTACGTGGCATGAGCAAGTTCCTCATGAAGCAAGTCAAGTTCTGAGGTGGGAATCCACAAGCTGGAAGAGGCACCACCTACTCCCATCGCTGGGGAAGTCGCGCCAATCTGGGCATGCTACGACCGCGTCAATTAGCAGCCAACATCTGGAATCTGGGGTTTTAATTAGGAACGCACTGTACACCTACCAAGGCGCTCGTAGCTCCGCGGGCATTGCCCAACCGTTGCTCCATCTCTGCCAAGCGAGTTCGTAAAGTCGCTATCATCGTATCGCGGATATCCTGCAGCCATACGAGTCAGCATTTCCACCAGAAAACCAAAAAGGGAGAAAGAAGAAAAGAGAAAGGGGAAACCTACCTCCACAAGTCCCCGGGGTTGGAGCCGCTCTGCGTACTTTGTCCTATATAGACGCAAGTAGTCCTCGCTATCCCGCGCATGTGATTCTACAATCGTGCCACCCCGTTGCCAGTCCTCATACTGTTCAGGGAACCGCACGCGCCAGTCAATGCAGGTCGCCGGTCCTCGCGTCTTTCTCCCGACACGAGGTGGCGCAGCTGAATCCACCCATTCTTGAGCCAGTCCTAAAGTCCTCATAACCAATCGTAGCCGAAGCGGCTCGATTTCATTCAGGCAGTGCATCCACAATTCCCGTCCGAACCGGGCACGACTTGCTAGAACCCACGGCTGGTCGGCATCGACCATGTCTGAGTAGGGTCTCCAGTTTACCATCACTGCAGGGAACTCCTGTAGCTCCCGCCTTAGCACCATCAGTTGGTAGGTTAGGGGTGCCGCACTCATGATGGGTTCCCACCGCCTGGCTAACGGCACCATCGCGGGTCGCCAATGCCGAGCTCTCCCCATGGGGAGGTAATAATAGCTCCACAGCTGCTCGGCGCAGGTCATCAGTACCTTGTAAAAACACAAAAAAAATACAAAACAAGCAAAACCAAAAATACCTGGATGAATGGTGTGAAACCACTCACAGTCATCTCACGGTCCGCTTCTTGGAACAGACCCGCAAACAAGTGCGCCAGCATGGCAGCTCCCCAGGCATAGTATCCTACTCTTTCAAGGTCTGACAGCAGCTCCAGGAAGCGACATTGGATACCATCCCCTTTCGAGCTCAGTACCAATCTCCCCAAAAAGAAGAGGAGAAATCTTCTCAAATCTATGTTGCATCTTTCCCAGTTGCCGAAATCTGTGCAGTACACGGCACGGCATCCTATTTCCATCCTTTCCATGAACTCTTCTGAGGATTCGTCGTCCCGCCGACGAGTGTCGGTGAGCCCTAATGCATCCATGAGGGACGCCCTAGCTACCGACCTGTTTTTCCGACCATCTAGGTCCAAACCCAGTAACTTCTGGGCACCTTCTCGGTAGTCCGCGTAAGTGACTCCGGTCACTGCCTCGCCATCCACCTTGAGACTCGTAATTCGGACCACATCTTCCAGGCTGGGCACCATGTGCCCCCAGGGCATCAGGAATGCCCGACTCACTGGGTCCCATCTCTCACACAAGGCTTGGATCAGGACCAGGTCGAGCTGGATCGGCTCGATCCGAAGAAAGGTGCCAAAACCCATCACGTCTAGCCTGGCCTTCTGAAAATCTGGGAGACCTCGGTATGCTGCCACTACCAACTCCCATGAGATCTGTGATTTCATCACACTCTACGCATACAAGAAATGGAGAAAGGTTTGGTCAGAAAGAAAGGAAGAAAAAAGAATGGAAAAAAGGGCAGGAAAACTTGGCTTACGAGTTGTGATTGGGCCCTTTCGCTGAAGTGCCCTTCGAGGTCTGAAAGCCTCCGGGAACTACTACCACTGGACCTGCTTCTCTTCGAGGAGTGGGAAGATTCGCCCTCCATCCAACTCTCGGAATTTTGAACTCCTCCTCTCCCGTGAGAACTTGCGCTCCTCGAGTTAGCTCTCGATATACCTAGGAGGATAAAAGGGACAAGAATTTATAGAAATGGAAGGAGTGCAGGCCAAGATTGCCTCCATCACCTTTAATAATAGCCCTCGCGATGAGGCACCTACCATGCGGTCCCGTGTGTCACTTCACCGCTCGCACAGGGTGATTGATTGGACGAAGAATATGACGACTAGCACCCTATGTTGTCTAGGGATACCCTATCATGTTTTGAAGGACGTCCGCAAAATTTGACGCAACATCCGGGAGAAGGCACTAGGGCCGTCATTATTGACTTCGACGGTAGATTCCCGTGGAAAATGGTCACAACAAGACGCGATTCTCTGCTTGGGGTGGAGTCTCGGCAGACCCATCACATGGGAACAGTGCAAAGGAGAGGAAGTGTAGGGAAGAAGGAATGCACAAGAGAACAAACGAGCAGCAGAAAATCAAATCACTCCATTCATAATTCTACATAAGCTGTCATAAACACTACAATCATAGAGAGGTGGCGAGTCCACCAGCTCGCCGATCCTCACCATCACTCATCTCTCTGGGCGCTCCCCTCCTCTCCCCTGAGGTGCGGGTCCCTCAGAAGCCTCTGGGATCCTCGTGCAGCAGCACCTGCCTCGCCTCTTGGCGCCTGCTCCGCAGCAGTGACTCGCTGCTCCTCCCCTAGCGTGGCGAAGAAGCCACTAGCGGCAAAGCGACCGGACTGACGGAGTCGCTCCCCGAACTCTCGCGCTCTCTCGTAGCGCGTCTCCATCCCTCCTAGCCTCTGCACGACGGCCTGAAGGCCCAGCTGGAGCTCCCTCACTTGGGCCTCCAAGGCCCTCCTCTCGGTCTGATCCCGCTGACGCTCGGACCTTCTCTCGGCTTTCTCTCTCTCTGCCTCTCTCCTCATCATCTGCAGAAGAACCCTTAACTCCAGGATGTCTGGAGAAGGCCTCTCCTCACCACGATGCCGCAGCTCCGCTACAGTCGCCACCCAGGCATCACGCTCCTCTTCCGCCCGGGTCGCGCGGGCCACCGCACCGGCAAGTTGTTCCCGGAGGGAGGCAATCTCGAGAAAAGGGGCCGAGGAACTGGAAGATGCGCCACCAATCATCCCCGCCGTCGCTGTCTGCTGGGCACGCTGGAACAAAATAAACAACGGCCGTCAGTGAAACTCCAAAATCTGAAGATAAAAGTGCGGCACGTAACTTACCAGGAGCGACAGCTCATGTTGAGCGACGGCCAGCTGCCGCCTAGCCTCTGACAGTTGGGCGCGCGAGCCGCCGATGCCACGCATGTCCCCAGCTTGGGGAAGCCCCGCATAACTCTCTCTCTGCCGCCGCAGGAAGTCGGCGCTGTCCTGCACCAATACACTCCCTTGCTGTCCAGGGAGACGTACGTGCCAGTCCTCGAGCCTCGCCTTGCCGCGACTCTCCCTCCTGACGCGGCTCGGCTCGTCCGCACTCGCCCACTCATCGGCCAGGCCCAGGGTCCTCGCCATGTCCTGCACCAAGGAAGGAGGACCTCGCATCATAACAAAGAACGCGTCCCCTGTCTAGGACGCGTCCATCACTTGAGTGCAACACTCGCCGAACCCTTTCCCCCTCGCACGCCTTGCTTCAAAACTCAAAATGGATCAAAGAGGAAGAGATTGGAGGACCTACCAGACCGTGTTCACCTCCCTCCGCGACATCGGGCCCCTCGGGTCCCTCGGGGGCCCGAAGCGGCCCTTCCTCCTCCATGGACGCCGTTCCGTGCTCTGGCGCGTCCCTCCTTGGGCGAGGGGTCCCGCGTCCCTCTCCACCTTCACCATGGTCGGGCCCACCGAACTCCATCGATCAAAAGAGGAGGAAGACGAAAAAGGGGGCAAGCGAGTTTCGGCGGAAGGCGGGCTCGTTTGCGGGTAAGGCACGGGAGAAGAAAGGCCACCCGACGCTTTAAATTCGAATTCAAGGATTAAGACGCGTCCTCGCGCCTGGACGCGCCCAAAAGGGAGAAAGGAACATAATCCCCCCGTGCAAAGTAGTTCCCTTCTGTCCAGGGCAAAAGTCTCGTGAAGCGTAAACAACGTGGTGCAAAAGAAAGTGCGGGAAAGAAAAGGGCACGCCACACGAAATCCATTTCATATAATAGTCAAAGTACATCATACAGTGAGAAGGGTGACGTGTACAAGCAACTCTCTAACTCTCGCTGCCACCCTCCTGGTCATCTCTCTCCTCCCTCCTCTGCCGGGGATCCCTAGGGGGCCTCTGCGAACCCTGAGAAGCCGTGCTCGCCTCGCCCTGCGGTGGCACTCCAGCCTCGAAGGCGCGACGACGCTCCTCGGCCGAAGAAACCAGATAGCTGCCCATGGAAAAAGAACCAGACTGACGAAGTCGCGCCCCGCGTTCCTTCGCCCTCTGGTACCGCTCCTCGCTCTCCCGAAGCCTCCCCTCCGCCGTGCCGAGACTCAATCGGAGCTCCAGCAGCTGGGCCTCCAGAGCCCTCCTCTCGGTCTGATCCCGCTGTCGCTCCTCCCTCTCTCTCTCCCTCTCCTCTCTCTCTCTCACCGCCTCCCTCCTCGACAGCTCGAGGGCGATCCGCAGATCCAGCACGTCACGAGGGAGCTCCTCAGCCTCCCGTCGACGCTCCTCCTCCAGCTCCACAATCCGGGCGTCACGCTCCGCCACCCGAGCGTCGCGCTCCTGCTCGGCACGAACAGCACGCGCCAGGGCCTCTCGGACCTCGGCCACCTGTCAAAGCACGCATGCACCGTAAGAGAACAGTGATAAAAGGAGAGCAGCCAGAAGGAGAGTCGAGGTCAGGCAAACGCTCACTCGAGCCTCGCGGTCACGCTCGGCCTCCTCAGCCCGAGCCACCGCATACGCCAGCTGCTCCTGGAGGGCAGAAACCTCCGGAGGAGGGCCCCGCGAACTGGAACCCGCTCCACCAGCCATCCCGGCTGCCGCTGTCTGGTGGGCCCGCTGAAACACAGAGCGAACGACAGTTAGAGGCCAAGTATCAAAAATCCAGGTCACAAAAAATGCATCGCATAAACTCACCAGGATCTCCAACTCCTGTCGGATGGCCACTAACTGCCGCCTGGCGTCTGCCAGCTGGGCCCGCAGGTCGGCGATCATGTTGTCACGAGCATCCTGCATTGCACATAAGTTAGTGCCACATGCATATACATATAGAAGGGTGAAGCATTTTCATTTCACTTACCCCTGCCATACCACCAAGGAAGAGGCGGTCCCCGTACGTAGCCCGGTACCGTCTCAGGTAATCAGTACTGTCCTGTACATGGGACACCACTGGGACCCCGCCCTGCTGCCAGTCCTGGTACTGTGCTGGGAAGCGCGTACGCCAGTCCACAATCTTCGCCTTCCCCTTGGTCTTCCGCCCGATGCGGGCCGGCTCATCTACATCAACCCACTCCTGGGCTAGCCCCAATGTCCTCATAACCAGCCTCAGCCGAAGCGGCTCGATCTCGTTCAGGCAATGGACCCACACGTCCCGCCTGAAACGAGGAAGACCCGCTACAACCCAAGGCTGGCCAGCGTCGCCCATGCCCAGGTAGGGTCTCCACACCACCTGCATCACCATACATACATCATGTTAGTTACCATTCAGTCACATGCATAAACACAAAAAATCATACGCATCATACCATGGCCTCGGGATACTCGCTTAGCTCCCGACGAAGTGACGCCAGCTGGTAGCTGTGTGGTGCCGCTACCACGACCGGCCTCCACTGTCGCGCTAGAGGAACGGCTCTCCTGTTCCCCTGCCTGGCCCTCCCCATCGGGAAGTAGTAATAACTCCACACCTGCATCCATCATACATCATTAGCACGAGTGATTGCATATTTAACTACGGTAAAATGCATAAATAAATTGTGTACCTGGAGAAAAGGTGCGAAGCCGCTGACTGTCGTCTCCCTCTCTGAAGTCTGGGAGAGATCAGCAATCAAATGGGCAAGCAGAGCCGCTCCCCACGCGTAGTGCCCCACTCTGTCAAGGTCCGCCAGGATCCCGAGGAAGCGGCAGTGGATGCCATCCCCCTTCGTCCCCAGCAGAAGGCGGCCCAAGAAGAAGAAGAGGAACCTCCGGAGGTCTAGATCCACCAGCTCCCGCTCGCTCGGGTCCTGGGTAAAAGCTGCGCGGGCGTCTCTCTCCAGTCGTGCCAGAAACTCCGCTCCAGTCTCGCTAACCCGCTGGCGTGGGTCACCGAACCCAAGCGCCTCCATGATCTCCACTCGACCGACTACCCTGCTGTCTCTATCAGTCACACTCGTCTCCAACCACAGCAGGTCCAGGGCACTCTCTCGGTAGTCAGGGTAGGTGACCCCGCTCACTGCCTCGCCGTCCACTCGTAGCCCGGTGATCCGAGCCACGTCCTCTAGTGTCGGCACCATGTGCCCCCAGGGCATCAGAAATGCCCGGCTCGGCGCGTGCCACCGCTCCCGCAACGCCTGGATAAGAGGAAGGTCGAGCCGGAAGGGCTCGATCCTGAGAAAGGGTCCAAAACCCATGGCGTCTACACGCGCCCTCTGGAAGTCGGGCAGTCCCCGGTACGCAGCCACCACTAGAGACCAGCTGATCCGGCTCTTCATCACCCCCTGCACACCACAAAACAAACAACACATCAGAATCATGATAAACAAATAACAATGTACATAATATTTATTTTATTTATCTATATACATATATATACTTTTTTAGAGGCGTCCAGCCTCGTGGACGCCTCCCTCTTTTTTTATTTTTTTCCTATTTTTAACACAAAAGACAAAAAAATGATAAGTAAATAAATAATAATATATATTATTTTGGAGGCGTCCAATGCCCTGGACGCCT
Organism: Amorphophallus konjac; assembly: GCA_022559845.1. NCBI lineage: Eukaryota > Viridiplantae > Streptophyta > Magnoliopsida > Alismatales > Araceae > Amorphophallus > Amorphophallus konjac. The sequence continues at coordinate 65,856 of JAHNEJ010001825.1, forward strand.
CCTTATTTTTTAATTTTAGTTTATTTACATAATAACCCAAAATAAATAAATAAATAAATAAATGAAAAAAGAAGATGTGGAGGCGTCCAGGCCCCTGGACGCCTCCTTCCCCCGCTCCCCGGTCTTCTCCATACAGCCTCTCGTCCGCCCATTTAGCCTAAGAAACCAACAAACTGAAGTTCTGAAGGGGCTTACCGGATCGTGCTCGTCCTCCCCCACGTCGCCAGCACCCGCAGGGCCCTCCACGGCCAGGATAGGTGCCTCCGCAACGATCTCCTCCTCCACGGCAATCTCCTCCGCCTCGGCAGCCTCCTCGGCATGATCTCTCCACCCCCTCGAATGACGAGCTCGTCGTTTCCGCCTCCCCCCATCCTGGCTCGGGCCTCCTTGCTCCATTGGGACTGGGAATGGGTTTTCTGGAATGGCCGGATCGTCAGAATGAACAGTGTAAGTGAGCAGGGGGGTGAGGCCCCCCCCTATATATAGAATCAACTTCCTTTGGGGCGTCCAGGCGCCTGGACGCCCCCACCTTTTTTGTTTTTTTTCAAAAGAATTCAAATTTTAGGGGCGTCCAGGCGCCTGGACGCCCCCAAGATAAAAACAAAAAAAATTTAATAAAAAAACTTAGGGGCGTCCAGGCCCCTGGACGCCCCCAAAATTAAAACAAAAAAAATCGAAATAAAAGAACTTAGGGGCGTCCAGGCCCCTGGACGCCCCCATAATAAAATTTTTGAAAAAAAATAATAATAATAACCAAAAATACAAAAAAAGAGAGATGAGTGTACAATCCAAGCAAAAGCACAAAATAAAAACAAAAACACAAAGAAAAATGAAAATCACAAAAATAATAATTAGGGGAACAGGGGTCCAAAACATCCAAAAGCCACACTTTATTCCATGAGAAAGCCGCATGAGCTAGATCAGGGGCTTAGGCGCCTTAGGCCTTAACTTCCCCAGTTCGGTTACATAAGCCCTCCAAAGCTCGCATTTCTCCCCCACATGCGCTAAGGCTTTTCCCGCAACGCTCATCTTCCAAGGCGCTTTAATAGCCTTCGCTTCCTTCGCGTCCGCTTCCGTGCCTAACTCCCTCTTCTTCAAAGGAACGATCCCGGTCAGTGATGAGAACGAGTGGCGTGGAAGGCCGATCTGGAGGCAGCACCGATGCGCGTTGTAAAGGACGAACTCGGTCGCGCCGATCAGTTGGAGCTCGGCTCCGGGAGAAGGCCTCATGAGAAGTTCAAGAGAGAGGAGACATGCCGGAGCACAAGTGAAGAGAGTTTGTGCCATGATTCGAAAGTGAGACCGCCAGTCTTCACGCCTCTTCAGCCATGGAACTCGGTTCGCCACGGTGCCACCGAAGCCTAATACGTCGGCTATGTGATAAAGGGGGCTTTGTTGAAAGAGCTTCGAACCGGTCGGCATCCCCTCACGGTGGTCGAACTTGAAGTGCAAGTCAATCCAGCAGTTCAAAACAAGTGCGCAACCATAAGGAGGCTTACCCATGCTCGAGGCAGTAAGGCCGCTGTAAAGATAGGCAAGGACGGCCGGCCCCACCCTCTTGCCGCTCCAAAACCCGTGGATAGCATTCAGTTGGTCCTCCTCCATTATGTTGTCGGCATAAGGAAACAGAAGAGCCCCCGCCAGACAGATGGTAAAACCTTTCATGACTCCTTCCAAGTGTTCATCATCTGGTGAGCCTTTCAAGGCATCCATGACCCATACCGCGAGCCTTCGCAAGTCGATTCCCTTTTGAGTGCGGACCTTTCTGACTGCGTCGGGCAGCATGAAGCTTCCAAGGACGCTCTCGGAAGTCACCTTTGTCAACATCCGCATCGGCTTCGTCTTCCCATCACTCTTGAATTTCTTCAGTCCAAGCAGAAGCTCCACCTCCTCGAGGAGAATGGTCGCCTCGAACGTGGGGAAGATGAAAGTGTGGGTCTGGGGATGCCAGATCTCCACTAATGCGCCCATAGCTGCCCAGTCCATGCGGATTCTTTCGTAGTGCTTGGCATGAATAAGGAGCCCCTGAAGATGCCACTTCGAGAGTATAGCCCTCATGCCAATGGAGATGTTAGAAGTTAGCTCTGAGAGCCATGGCAGTTTTGAAAACTTCCTCGGGCCCGGAAAGAGCGGATACGGCTGGAAAGAAAAAAAAAGAAAGGAGGGAAAGTGAGAAGAGAGTTCATGCAGTAAAATTTGAAATAAATCAATTTACCATATGTGACTGGATCGCCCCACTCAAATGACCCTCGAGGTCGGAAAGTCGCCTGATCTCACTACTAGGCCTGCCCCTCTTCATGACGCGGGAAGACTCTCCTTCCATCCCGAAGTCCCTAGACCCTCCTCTTCTCCTCCTCTTGAATTTTCAAAATCCCCCTTTGGTGCATTTGAATAAACTAGCCTATGGGGTGGTACTTATAGGAAATGGGAGGTGCTACGAGACGGGACGTCTCACATGTGTGGTTAAGTCATGTTTTGTCCTTGTACTGTGGTACGATTCTGTGATATTTCTGTGCTTTCTGATGTATTTAATCTATGATGGTCTGTGCAGGTTTTGCCAACGGACGCTTTTCACGCTATCCTGTACGCCATCCTTTAATGTTTGGTCCTCCGTGTCGTGCATCGTACTATACGATATTTACGCTATTAGAACATGTCAAGGACCTTGCGACCTGAACAAATCTGGGATTTGAGTTCCCCTTTAACAAAAACAGTGATGATTCCAGAAGAATTTGGGTTGCATGGATAGGCCGTTAGCTGGTGATAGCGTGGGGACGACGGTTCCATTCGGTGAGTTGGTGCGTGGACAAACGGGCCCCGGCTCAGTATCGGCTCACCGAACTGGTATCCTGACCCATTCTTAACGAGTTGATAATATTATCCTTGACTATTTTCTATTTTAGTTTGTTTTAATTTTTCTTTAAACCCAGCATGCATTCATATAGGACTTTGAGTCTATTGCGGAAAATCACTAAAGTAATTCGATTGCGAAGGTCGCTGTGCTTAAATTCGATAATATGAGATATTCCATTCCGAATGAAGTACTAAGTTTTCTTGAGACAGCCCCACGCTGTTCTTCCAAAGGAGACCCTTGTTTGGATTGATCCTCAAATATTCCTTTACTTTTTGCTCCGTTTGACCCATCTTGGCCGCAGCACTTCCACATTGGCTGGTAACCGCTCCCCAAGGTGAAACCTGCAGGTTTACGACCCAGGTACTTCCACACAGAGAAGTTGGTCCCCTTTTTTTCTACTCGTGCCTGAGCGCACATCTTCTCCTTCCTTGTTTGATTTCCGTCCAAACAATTGTTGAATTCGAAAGACCTTCTCCCAGGTCGTCTCGTTGAAAACTCTAAAAACATTCCAAAAATCGTAATGTTGAAAGCGTGTCTCATCACACCTTGGCATCTACTTTTCAGTCTATTCTCACTCCATTCCATTCCACTTCAATGCCATTCCACTACGTGTCACTCCCTTGCAAAGCAGACGCCAAGGCGGGGCAGCTGTAGACACGCCATTCTTGACATTACAGTGAGTAAATCTCATATTACACTATGATACCCCAAGGCGGACTTCACTTTTTTTATTACTCTGGTGATTTCCTATTTTTCTGAATTTTTTCACATTTTTTTGAATTTTTCCGTGAAAAATCTTGGAGGTGTCCAGGAGACTGGACGCCTCCAAAAATTCATATATATAAAAATAATAAAAATAATAGGAAAATCATGGAGGCGTCCAGGCGCCTGGACGCCTCCATAAATAAAAATAATAAAAATTAGAAAAAAAATCATAGAGGCGTCCAGGCCCCTGGACGCCTCCATAAAAATGACAAAAAATGAAAAAAATAATAAATAAAAATATTTTGAAAGCGTCCAGGAGGCTGGACGCCCCCATGATTTGGCTCGCGGGCGTCCCTGGCCACTGCCCGACCGTTGCTCGGCCTGTCGTTTGAAAGAAATCCAAATTATGGAGGCGTCCTGGCCCCTGGACGCCTCCATCATACAGCTCACGGGCGTCCCTGACCACCGACTGACCGTTGCTCAGTCTGTCGTTTGAAAAGAATCCAAATCATGGAAGCGTCCAGGCCCCTGGACGCCTCCATCATCCAGCTCACGGGCGTCCCTGACCACTGCCGACCGTTGCTCGGTTTGTCGTGTGACAAGAATCCAATTTATGGAGGCGTCCAGGCCCCTGGACGCCTCCATCAATCAACTCACGGGCGACCCCCGGCCACTGCCCGACCGTTGCTCGGCCTGTCGTTTGAAAAGAATCCAAATCATGGAAGCGTCCAGCCCCCTGGACGCCTCCATCATCCAGGTCACGGGTGCCCCTGGCCACTGACTATCCGTCAGCCGGTCGGATTGTCGTTTGAAAAGGATCCAAGTAATGGAGGCGTCCAGGCCCCTGGACGCCTCCATCTTCCAGAACTCTATAAATAGGGGCCTACCCCCCCTCGGTTCGGGGTCGAAAAAAGAGCGCCGGGAGGCTGTCGGATTCCATTCCTAACCCGTGGGTGTTTTGTAGGTGAGGTTCTGCCGGATTCTTGGGTGCCCGTGCTCGCAGGAGAAAGGCCGTCTTCGCCCGTCGCGCTCCCACGTCATCCCTACGCTACCGAGGCTCCGCCGGATCTCGCCATCGGCCATCCAATAAACCATTCTCCTCTCTTTTTCCTTAGATATCTTGCATTCATCATATCGCATTTTTCACACCCTTTTGGGGGAGTCTCTTCCTGTTCCTACGTTGGTATAATCACCATCCATCATAAGCATTTTTCTTCTACTCGTGTCCGAGAGGGGTTTAAAAGATAACACCAACCAGGTGTGTGTCCGGCCGTCATTTCATTACTTGCATCGCTAGAATTGATTGCTGCACCTTCGTCTTTCTGATCCACTTGTTATTTGTTTGTCGTTGTTTTGCAAGGGTATCTAAGGAAAGCCCTCCCCGTCGGCCGGCCGAAGGGGGAGGAAGAAGCAACCCACCATTTCCCGCTCTCGATGATTCACAGTTTCCGTGCCTCGTGCCAGGTACACGCGATCATCGCTTTTCATTGAGGTAACCCCTCTGGCGATCACATCCCTTTGGCATCCTACGTATGCTCTTTTCTCTGTTGACATGTTGCATGACCCCTTCCCCTATTAGCTTTTAGTTATTGCGAGTTTGTAGCCCGTCGCTCGCGTTTCTCGTTCCCTTTTGAGTGGATCTCCATTCGGCAGTCCACACACGGGGATGCCATTAATGCCATGAAAGAATGGGATGGAGCTCCATGATATTCGGGAGGGAGAGAGAGAACCAAAACTGTCGGATTCATCCCCCCGAGGTCGCCGGACCTGTCGCACCCTTCGTCGGTGACCCCCGGTGAAAACTCTTTATATATATATATATAATACGTGAGATGCAAATCGATTTATTTTTCTATTTTATTGTCTCTGATATCAAATGATAGAAACTGAACGGATCATAGTGCACAACGGAATATAATGACATCCCACAGTAAAAGAGATCAAAGCGAAAATAGATCTTACGGAGCGACATCTTGGGATGTCAAAAAACCCGATGAAGAGTACACCGCGTCGAGGTCATCCTCGTGTACGGAGCGGGAAGATAAGGTTTCCTCCCCTTTCTGCAGGACGTCACTCTTTTGGGGAGAGAGAGTAAGAGCAATGGGGACTCTTCCGAGATTCTCCTCATAGACTGCAGCAGGATAGGAATCAAGTTCCCAAGGTCGTTGGGTGTGTGTAACCTTTTTCCTTATTAGAAAAAGAGTCATTTTTATACATGCCTCATGGCATGTGAATCTATTGGAGAGGAGATAACTGTTAAGGAGGACGTGGGTGTGTGAGGATGTGCACTTTCGTACATCCCTCCACTTTTGCCCAAACCGTGAGCCACCCACTCCCATAAGACTCATTTAACAAGGTGCGCAAAGATTTGGCACCAACTATTGATATCATAATTTCTCTCCAAAATCTGTAACGTAGACATTATAAAACTAAAAATATCTCATTATTCATACAATGAGTGTAAAATTACTCTATAGTCACATTATGTCTTTAGTCATATAGTTTTTTGAGATAATGACAAAAAACAACCTACTTACATTAAAAGGGTGCAAAAATATCATTCTAAAACTCATGTTGATTGATATAACTTTCTCATGTAAAACATCTAAAAATATCTCTTAGAGAGCATAACTTACAAATAAGTATAAGTAATTAACTCGAATTAAAGTCTAACGATGATCTCAATTTGTTATTACAAAAATAACTCTATGGTGGAGACACCGGACCGGTTACACGGAGTCTACGCCGCACCGCCCCGACACCATCGAGCCTGTGGATAGGAGAGTCGACGTCCTGAAGCCCATGTCCATTTTCTATGTATTTTACGATTGTATTGTGTGTATTGTGTGTATTGTGTGTATTGGGTTACATGTATGATTTACTTTTGTTTTATTAGGCCAATAGTGATTTACTTTTGTTTTATTAGGCCAATAGTCAAAGGATATGAAGGTCCTTAGTTGAATTGTCTAGGGGTATTTGTGTCCTAGTGTAATTTGGCCATCCCTATATAAAGGAGGCTAGTTGTACCCTTTTAAATGATGGATTGAAGAAAAGAAGATAGTTATGTACGTAAGAGAGTTTTCTCCTCTTGCTTCCCTTCCCTTCAAATCCCTTGTGAGTTTTGAGTGATTGCCCGGTCAGAGACCGTTCGGCGAGAGGCCGAACTGCGCGAGGCAGTAGTTATTCCCTCTTCCCATGCTACATCCCGTCCCGTTCGTGTTTTCGGAGTGCCGACGATCTTTTTCACGTCGCCGCCGCGTCAAATTTTATATCAAAACCCAACAACGGCATCTCTGTCATCCCCGACGTCGTTTCCCCTCCACAACATCGGTATGTAAGAAAAAAAAGGTGAAAGAGAAGGGGAGACAACGGAGAGAAAGGAAAAGTGAAAAAAAAATAGCAGAAGAGATCTCTCTCAGTTGAGAGAGAAGTTGAGAAAAAAATAAAAAAAAAATAAAAAAGTGTTCGCGGGCGGGCATCGTCGCCCGTGCCCACTTCAAAAACCAAACAAAAAAAATTCCTGGCCGCAATGTCCCTCCCCAGCCGCCGCGACCCACCGCGCCCGGCGCCTCCCGCCTGCGCCCGGCGCCGCCCACGCCCTCGTGTGGCCGCCGGCAAGCCAATCACTTATGAAGTGTTTGGCATCACTTCTTATATATTCTCATTCATATTTATGACAATTTCTTCATTATGTCTTATTTATTTATACGTATTACCGCTTGATGTAATGAAGTCCTTGAACGTAGGCTATGAAGGTTGAATCATAATGAGATTATGATTGTGAAATCAACTTTCTAGATGCATGTGTTCTAAACGTTCTTGGTCATAGGATCTTTGAGATAGGACATCAAAGAATCCGGATAGACCAGTGCACATGATATCCTCTCATATGATGAGGGTGACTGATCTCACAATCACGGGTGTGGAGACACTAAGATATATGTGCTGGTGCCCATTATAAGAATATGGTTCACTGAACTGATCTGATCATGAATCTCTGGATGGTAATTTTATCTAACTGTCAACCAAGAGATTCTTCAGTTGCAGTTACATATATAGTTGCTCCTTTGACATGAGTCACCAAATATATATTGCATGAGGACTTCTGTATTTTGATTCATGGCAAATGGACTTTATCCATAAGTCATGGATGCTCAGGTATTCGGGTACAGCGGAATACATGCGAAGGAAATTGAGTGACAACAGTGGATCATTCACTCTCAGATATACCATGAGAGAGAATGCCTTATGAATAGTACTCAGTGAAATCCTTGGCCAAGGTAGATAGTTCAATGGAAAATGAGTTTTCCATTAGGACTCGGAGTACGTTCATCAGGTCATAGATACGAAGGGTTTGACAGTATGACCATACCCTTAATTATGACCAGGGGCATTGGGTATGAATGGAGGACTATAGCTGTGTGGTAACTGTTGACGGAAAGGTCCTAGAGTGATTTTATAAACCCCCTTTGTCTTCTGGGGTCACAGAGTGTTGCTTGGTGCTTACCGTGGCTTGAAAGCCCATCAAAGGAATAACTATGAGATGCTTATTTATCATAAGATGCTCAATTAATTATTTAAGTCATGAGATGATTAAATAATTAATTTCATGTTAATTAATAATGTGGAAAGGCTAAGAAGGAGTTCTTAAGCTTATTGGGCCTAAAATCAGACTGACACTGGGCCTATAGGGTCACACACATTAGGGTTATAGACGGTGGAAGTATATTCGCAATATTAGACTGTTAAGGGTTTTTTGTGAAAGATCGAGAAGTCTATAAATAATTGCGATGTGAAAAACTATGGGCCAAGCATCCAGGGTTTCTCAAGCAGCTCTCTCTCTCTCTCCTCCTAGAGAGGGGCGTCCCCTCTCTCTCCTCTCTCTTCTTCCTCTCATCTTTAGTGTAGAGATCATGGAGATGCCACGTAGGAGATCGTTCGTGGGGCGTTGCGAGAGGAGATTCCACCGTTCGTGCCCGTGTGGATACTGCTAGAGGCCGTTCACTTGCACGGCTAATTATCGCCACGAGGGATTGATTCCACTTCGCTGCGATCTGAGCATCGCAGAGGTAAAATCAAATCCCGTTGTTGTGGATTATCATCGGGAATCACACAGGAGCGATCAACACGGCCGAGTTAAAATTTTAATTTCTATTTTTTGCTGCGTTCTTCGTGATCCCGGTCTTGATCCTTACATATTCTGCCTTGTTTGCTGGATCCTCGACAGCATTTGCTGACTATCTACTCCAAGATGGTTTTCTTTTTCGAGAACAACAACTTTGTGTCCTGAAGACTTCTGTACGGGACTTTCTGATCTGAGAAATGCATGCTGGAGGTCTTGCTGATCATTTTGGATGAAACAAGACCATCCATTCTGTTGAGGAGCACTTTTATTGGCCTGGCCTGAAGAAAGATGTAGCCAAGATTGTGGCTCAGTGTCGGACATGCACAATGGCCAAACAAGTCAAACAAAACACTGGTCTCTACACTCCTCTCCCCATTCTTGATAGACCTTGGGTTGATGCGAGCATGGATTTCATCCTTGGCTTACCTCGTACTGCTCACAAGCATGACTCCATCTTTGTTGTAGTCGATAGGTTCTCTAAGATGGCCCATTTCATTACATGTTCCAAAACATCTAATGCATCTAGGGTAGCCCACCTTTTCTTTGATGAAGTCGTACGTCTGCATGGTCTCCCCCAAACCATAGTGTCTGATCAAGATGTCCGGTTCACTAATTATTTTTGGAAGACACTTTGGCACCTAGTTGACACTAAGCTCAAATTCTCCACTGCCTATCACCCATAAACTGATGGGCAAACAGAGGTCGTCAATAGGAGTTTAGGGAATCTTTTGAAGTGTCTTGTAGGGGATCACTCTGGCAATTGGGATCTTCTCTTGCCCAAAGTATAATTTACATATAATAGCTCTGTCAATCGATCCATAGGTATGAGTCTATTTGAGGTTGTGCATGGATACAAACCTAGAAAACTTGTGGATCTCATTCCCCTTCCCTTCGAGTCCAGAACTTCCAAGTCAGCCGAAGAGTTTGCACAGCATGTCAAAAGTCTGCATGAGTCAATTAGTAAGCAAATAAGTATCAGTAATGAGACCTACAAACGTTTGGCTGATTCGCATAGGCGTCACCACGAGTTTCAAGAATGTGACTTGGTTATGGTACGGGTTCGACCCGAATGACTCCCCTCGGGAGCCGTTAAAAAGTTATAAGCCTGTAGTGATGGTCCCTTCCAAATACTACGGAGGATTGGCTCTAATGCATATGTTGTGGACTTACCTCCCGAATGTGGGATTAGCTCTACATTTAATGTGACAGATCTAGTGGCCTACAAGGAACCCACATCGATTCCTAGTGACCCTTTCGAGCCTTCTCCTCCCATTGAGAGTGAGCCCACCCCTGTGCGTCCACCAGCCTTGAGAGCACCGCGCGAGCAAATTGAGAGGATACTGGATGAGTAGGTGACAGCGACACGGAGTCGGGTTTACCAGCGCTACCTTGTGCGCTGGCGGGACCGCCCACCTTCTAATGATTCCTGGATCAGCCGGGAAGATCTCCAGCGCCTCGATCCAGACCTGCTGGAGCACTACTACAGCGGTGTCCCACCTTACTCGACGGAGTCGAGTTCCAACCACCCCGGGAGGGTTGGTGGGGACACCGGACTAGTCACACGGAGCCGACGCCGCACCGCCCCGACACCACCGAGCTTGTGGCTCGGAGACTCGGCATCCTGATTATGTATTTTATTTATATGTATTTTATTTTATTTGTATTGTGGTTGTATTATTAAGCCACTAGTCAAAACTTGTATTGTATTTTATTTTATTAGGTCAATAGTCAAAGAATAGGAAGGTCATTAGTTGAATTGTCTAGGGGTATTTGTGTCCTAGTGTAATTTAGCCATTTCTATATAAGGAAGGCTAGTTGTGTTGTTTTGATGATAGAATGAAAAAGAAGAAAATTTTCACGTAAGAGTCTCTCCCCCTTGTTGCTTCCCTTCCCTCCAAGCTCCTTGTGAGACTTGAGTGATTGTCTGGTGAGAGATCGTCCGGCGAGAGGCCGAGCTATGCGAGACAGTAGTTACCCGTCCCTTCCCGTGCTACCCATCGTCCCGTTCGTGCCTTTGGAGTGTCGATGATCTCTTCCACACCGCCGCCGCGTCAGCATGTTTATATTTGGTTGTGATATTATTTATCTCTTTTCTATCATGTTTTTTTCGTAGTATAGTAGTTGAATATATTATATTTTAGAATCATTATAAATTAAATTCTCATTATAATTTTTTATTATGAAATTATAAAAACATAGTGAACAAATTAGAAAAATAAATTATATTTGATAGATTTCTCTAGTTAAGAATAGAAAGAATTCTCTATGGTCAAAAAAATACTTATGACTACCACATTGAAAGAATTTACAAGAAATTTTTATGTTGATCTATAAAAGTAGATCAATGCAGAGAGTTTTTTGTAAATATTTTCTAACACTTTTTATGTGAAGTGGGCCATGGTAGTCGAGAGTAGGGATGCAAATAGATCGGGATTGATTCGGGTAGATCAATACCATATCCTATCTGTGAAAATTTTACAAATACTATACCTGGATAGTATCTGTAGAGGTGGAGTTATGGTTCTTAGGTCTCGTATCACACTTTTAAAATTTATTTGTTGGGGAAGGATCGCCCAACCACCCGTGGAAGCCTGCAATCACCAGGGAAACGACGTCAGAAGGAGCCCTGGGCGTTACCCCAGGGGACAACACTCCCATGCTTAAGTCAAAGACTTGGAGGAGAAAGATTAAGGAGAAGCAGAGGAGAGCGAGAGAGTCGAAAGGCGATTGAGCAAGCCTGAAGGGATGGTTGATCTTCCGCAGGAGTGCTCACCGTATCCAGTGAACGCTCAGAGAGCGCTCGCTGGGCGGTAAGGGTGGTCGGAAGACGGCTGGAACTCAACCTCGAGGCTTCGCAGTTGGAGACTCTCTTGCCGTGTCTGTAGATCTATATTCTCGTGTCTTCAGTGTGTGTGTATGGATCCATCTCTCCCTTGCGAACGGAGGTCTATTTATAGGGGTTATCCTGGCGACGAGGGCCTATCCCTTAGTAGGGAAGGGTGCAAGTAGTGGGGTAACGCTTCTCCGTGATCGTGGGGAGTTTTCCTTTGGGGGTCCGTTCCTCCGGAGTCGGGCGGTTCTCAACCGAGTCTTCGGTGCCTGTAAAGCGTGCTCGCCTTTAGTGGAGTTGAGGCCGACGTCGTAGAAGGTAATAGTCGGTCGCTGGAGGGTCGTCTGGCGTCTGTTGCGCCTGGGGCGATGCCCTTTGTGACCTGGCGAATCCGAGGACTGTCCTCCCCGGGTCGTTCGTTGTGGGCCGCGGTCGTCAGGGACATGTTATGCGCATCATAGATCTCTAGCCGAAGCGGGCCTGACATAATGGGCCTTACATGGGCCATACCGATTTTACCCTCCTCAGTATCCTATTATTTTCGCGGATGTGGATACGAGTATATCCGTCATAGATATGGATATATCCGTGAATATCTGTATCCATCTATAAAGCACGAGTCCACGTTCACATCCAAGGGAATGTGAGATTTGTGAAAATGGAAAAAGAGAAGTTCGATCAATTATTTTTTAAAAAATAAATTTATATTTTATAAAAATATCCTTATAATTTTAGCAAGACAGTCAAACTCACAAACTTAACAAAGAGGCCAATAGGTTGAGTTCATGTCAAAATCACATCTCTAACGTGCACAATGAGTTATCAAGAACGGATTCGGATCGTATATGGATTCGGGTGCACTAAATCCATACCATATTCGATTATGAAACGAGTATTTTAAACACATCCGAATCCATATCAGTTTATTTGAGTATTACTCGACAAATCACGGGACGGGTGATGCGGGTAATTGGATTTGCAGATATTTTTGACATCCCTAGTCGAGGGGTCTCAATTGTATCGAGTTTGGTCCAACTGAGACGGTACATGATCTTGATATTTTAAAGCATATTTAAAATAATAAGATTCTCTATTTTGTTTCTCCCTTATGCTATTACCGAGTTAAATTTATTTTTTAAAAATAATATTTTGTAAAAATCTATATATATATTCTGAAAAACATATGTTTAAACTTTAGAGACTTTAAATTAGTATGTTTAGAAATATTATAAGTTAATTTCTTATTATATTTTTTTACATTGAAAATATTTTATAAATTAACAAAAATATTAAATAAATCATTTTTTGATAATTTTTCTTTTATAAAAGAATCAGAGGCTCTATGGTCATAAGACCTTGTGGCTGCCAGGTTATAAAAAATTGCAAAAAAATTCACGTCTTGATTTGTAAATATAAATTAGAGTGAAATTTTTATGTAAATATTTTTAATAACATCCAAGTGAAGTGGAGGGGACAGCAAGCTAGGGTCTTCAGTTATAGCAAATCTATTTTCTATTAAGACGGTAAGATCTTGTTTTAGATTTGTTTTGAAAATACGGAGTACACGAGCCCAAACGTCAAAAAGTCCGTAACGTCTTTGATAATGATACCGCGAGTATTTGTGGAGTAGTCACGTTATTCACTATGTCTTATAACAAACTTTCAAAAAAGTATGCACTTATATTAGATATTTATTAATATATTTTTATACTGTTTTATTATTATTTTATTATCAAATAACTGAATACTAATACTATTACAAGTATAATAAAATTTTTATAATAAATTTTATCATAAGAATATATATAAATTGACCCGTCATAGATAAAGTGGACACCCTCCCATTAGTTCCTTCTCCACGTAAAAATAATATTTTGTTTTAAACAGCCAACCAAACACTCCTTTAAATATACATATACGGAATCTTTTTATAATTAGAAAGAATAGTAATTATTAACAATTTTTTAATCAAGAGCCATGTCACATTATGTTATATATATATTTTCAATAGGCAAACCATGATTGCCGTTAATTAATTTGTATCGGAGTTGGAATCGGATGAGAAGAAAGAAAAATAGAGGGGCAAAAAAAAAAGAGAGATCCCTGTACGACACTGAAACCAATTGTTCACAGCGCGGGCTCCGATAAATACTCGCCCCCACCGGCGGTGTTCCCTTCCACGCACTCAGAAGACAGATAGTTCTCCACTCCTGTCCTTCCCCCCTCCCCCGGTTCTCTCCCGTCTTCCTTTTCCTCCTCCTCCTCCTCCTCCTCCTCCTCCATCGCTGCTCGTCCTTTTCTCGTCCCCAAGCCCGCAACGTATCCCACCCACCCTATCCCCCGCCCGCTTTCTGCTTCTCTCTGCTGTCTTCTCCGTCTCTGATGGCGGCGCAGACCCAAGCAAGCCTCCTCCTCCAAAAGCAGCTAAAAGGTAGCTGCCCCGAACCTGAGGCTTCTAGGGTTTCTGTCTGGAATCAGATGGAGCCGGAGGAGAGACTGATATGATTCTTTTCATCTGACGATCTGTCTCTTGTTCTTGGGTCAGATCTAACGAAAAATCCGGTGGATGGGTTCTCGGCCGGACTTGTAGACGACAACAACATCTTCGAGTGGAGCGTCACGGTCATTGGGCCGCCCGATACGCTATAGTGAGTGTTGTCTACTGTCTGTCCCTTCGTGTTCCTGGATTTTGGTTGTTCGTTCTCCCCCGTCGTCTTCGTGTCTAGGGTTTTGTAGGATTGTTTGTATTGTTTCGTTTGGATTGGGATTTTGCTGGTTTGTTGCGGCAACAGTGATTTGGTGATTGGGCAATGGTATCGGCGCGCCTTGTCCAGCCCAGACAGGTTTTCGAGGTTCATAGAAGGCGACCTTTTTTCCATCTGTCTGTATGTTCGGGTTTTGATTCTCTACAGGAACTTAGTCCACGTCTAAAGTTACTTTTTTTACATATTTTTCTTGGAGTTTGTTGATCTGAACATGCATATATGCGTGCCTCTTCAATCTACTCCTTCAATTTGGCCCGTGTTTTACTTTTTGAAACTGAAATTTCACCTTTTCCCTTCTTTCTTCTTAATTGAGTACTCTCTAGAGGTTCAAATAGAATTCAATATTCAATCAAATACCTATTTGAAGATCCGTCTAAACCATCATATCTGATGATCAGGAGAGGATTTTTGTCCTTAAAGTCAATCTCTTCCCTTTTTTTTTGATAGTTCTATGCAGTTTTGAATGTGTGGATGATTCATAATAGTGTTATTAAAATTAGTTCCTCACAAACAATTGATCACGTAAGCAATTGTTGACCAAAGATTGGTTCAGGTCATCGCATCTCTTGGTTTATGGCAAGGACCCATCGCATGAGAGATGGATAGAAGCCCCAAGAGGGGCCAAAAACCCTGATAAAGGGTTCAAAAAACATTCCACAAGGAAACCAGGAGGAATTTCAGCCGTTCTCTTCATGTTGTAGGGGCTGACTTTACCTGTCAGCTGTTTGGATGAGGAAAAAATAAACTCTTCAACCCGAATGAATGCGTCTTCTTAGAATTAGCCACAATATTTTTGCTTCCACAGGTTGTTAACTGTATCATGTGAGTTGAGTTTTTTCAACCCATCTCCCGTTGTCCACAGAAAGGCTACTCTGCCCATGTCTCTTCTCTCATGTTTGTCACTGCAATCCCCTCTTTAGGATAATTGCATAGCCATACTGATTGAGAGGTCTTATTACCCGCTTTCCATATTTTCTCTCTTCCTGTCAGGTCACTTTCTGCACTCACCCTTCTGACCATCTGGTGCTTCCTCTTCCAACTGGTGGCTTAACTTGCCAACCAGTTTTGAACTTCTGCCCACCTGAAAATGTCTGACGTTTCAACACAGTCACCCTTTGCTTGATAGCAGTATTGGTGAGTTCTGCCACATGAGCAATGTGTTGAGGCAGATCTGTATTGGGTCACCTTCGAGGGGAACAAATGCCATCACCCGTGACTTTTCACAGCCCTGGCTCTTGGTTGGATGATTGGCATCTGGGTGGTGCCAGATACATGGGCCTAGGTTACTTCATGGTAGAACCAAAGTATCGATATGTTTTGTGATATCTAATCTAACAAGGCACAAAAACCAATACAAATATGAGAATGTGTAAGATCAGCTCACAACCTTTGAAACATTTCGCACTTGGTTTAACGCTCTTCGAAAGGAGGAAGAAATATATAGTGGAGACGTGACAATTGCCCTTTCCATAAATACTTTAGAGATGATCCATGTTGCTGTGGGTGATGCATTACCTGTTAGAATCTTGGCTCCTTTGTACTTTCTAGCACAATAAGTGAATGTGAGGGGCAGTAGCTGCAGGAGCTTCCAGAAAACTTTTCTTTAGACCACTACTTCTCTAGTTTCTCTATCTCATGCTAATTGATCTCATTTTCTGGTTTGCTGCTTTACTTTGGTCATTTTTGGCACATCAGCATAACTTGTGCTGAATAGCACTTACTGACTTGGGTTCTTGGGTTGGAATAAAGCATCTAAAGCAAAGGAATGTGCAGAGCAAATCTTAAAATTATGGGACAGTAGGTTGTTGTTCATAGACCTCAAGATGATGCTTCCTGTTGTCAGTGGTTGAATGACTGCTGGGAGACAAAACAGTTTTTTGTTGGCATTGTAGCCACTATAAACAGATAAAGACCACTGTTTTTTAGGGTGTCGAAGAGAGGGAGGGAGGTGGGTCACAGGAGGAAGTGGGAGGAATGAATATTGCCTGCTGGAGCCTATCTGGCAGCCAAGGAAGACCACCATCTGCTGGAGCCAAGGAAGATTGCTATGCGGTAGAGTCTTTCCACATGCCAACAGAGGAACAGAAGGGTGGGAACTTAGAGGCAAGGCACTAATTGAGCCAATTTGAAGTGTAGATGAGGGCTTGAGGCTATGGGGAAGGACACTTTGGGGCCCTTGTTGCCCTAAGCTGGTGCTTATATCAATTCTTCGACGGTGTCCAATGCACATCAGATGGCCAAGATCATTTTGTCCTTAACAAACATGATTTGGCGCAGACCACCCAAGGAGCCAAGCCCAAGAGCAGCCCTATCATCGGGCTTTAACGTTTGAACCTCAGACGGGTCCGTCCATGTCCCAGTCCAACGATTTTCAGACCGAAGCCCTGTTAGCATATGCCAGCCTGCTCCATTGACAACCCTACCTATCTATTTCATTAGGAACCTATTCTACTTTATATTCTGCATTTCCTAATGTTTCTGAAACTGCTTTAAATTGTATCATATGATGCTGAATCAGATGGTCATCTGAATGTATAATGTTCATGTTCTGCAGTAAATCAAATGTTGAATATCAGCTGCAGTGATTTTGGATTGTCCTAGATTGATAGGATACAGTTTTTTATTGTACAAGCTTCTGAGATTCTTTGTCAGATTGTAAATGGTTCTGATCTTTTTTCTTATGTGATGTTAATCCTACTTTATTGTCATTTGAGTGCAGTGAAGGAGGCTATTTTAATGCCATTATGAGTTTCCCTGCAAATTATCCAAATAGCCCACCTTCTGTGAGATTTACATCAGAGATGTGGCATCCAAATGGTATTGTCCTCTTAGTTTTCTTTGTTTGAATAGATGATCTATATGCAACTGGTTTGTTCTTGTCTTTTGCAAGATCATTAATGTTTGACAGTTCTATCTTAGCAACTCATGTACTATTGTGTTAAATGCAGTTTATCCTGATGGACGTGTTTGCATATCAATCCTTCATGCACCTGGAGAAGACCCTAATGGCTATGAGCTTGCAAGTGAGCGATGGACTCCTGTCCACACGGTATGTTTCACTGTGCATGCTGTATTCTTTTTAAGTCATCAACCATTTTTTTATGTATTATGTTATGCTGTGAAATGCTATAATCATGTAGCTACTGAGAATACGATGTAAATGTTTTTCCATCATGATTCACGAGCCAAATCAATTTCACTTGTCATCCTAGTGTGCAAGTCTACCATGAGATCTTCACAATGAAGTTACCATGAAACTAAAGGCCATGTTTTCTGCATGTTTATGCAGAGTTGAACATGGTAGACTCGTTCTTTCCTCTTCATTAACTTCATTAAGGAGTTGGCCCCTTTGGGGCCATATGGGGGGGGAGAGACAGCAGAATTTTTAGAAAGGAGGCCACCATCCCAGAGCGGGTAGGGGACTTTATTTCGGACAAGGTGAGAGAATAGGCTAAACTTTCGTGTAATGTACATTCAGGCAATTGTTCTCTTTTGCCTATGTCGGGAGGCTAGAGGGGGTCTTTCTTTTTGGGGCGACTTTTGTACAGTTTGTACAGGGCTGTTTTGAGAGCATACAGTTAACACTTGTAAATCCCTTCCTTTTACTTTAATATATACAGTAGTACCACTCACATTCAAAAAATAAGGAGGAGTTGGCCTAGTGTCCAAAATTTCATAGCTGGTGCTAGTAATTTATAATCCTCAATCCTGAAAGTTTTTTTTTAATCAATGCTGAAAGTTTCTCCGGAACATGGTGGCTTTGGTGGGAGCTGCCTGATCTACACAGTAGAAGCCCCCCTCCACCCACACCACTCCCCGAAACAAAAAAGGGACAAGATAATTGATGACATGCTGCAAGCCATGTGCTTTTCCAGTGCTTGCAAGATCCCATCTGCTTCAGCTGGTTCCAGGAACTGAACATTTTTTTACTCTTGCTGCACATCTGGTTGATCATTAAATTGTTATTACGTGCTGGGCGTAGATTCTTGGAGGTGTTCTAATGGGGTTACATTGGAATTCATATAGGCAATTCTGTTTTGGTGGAGAGGATGAAGTGTGTGTTATCTTACCTTTAACCATTCTTTTTCAAAAGTATGATCGTTTATTCTCTTAGATGGTGCAGACATGAGTCTGAATTGTGTAATGTATGATGATGCTTCACTTGTGCAATATTGTTCTTTTTTTCTGTATAATTTATATGGTTTCTCTTGTTTTGATGTCCTGAATTTTGTTTCTTCATCTAGAACTATCCACTTTAAAGGGAAGAAAAGAAAAGAAAACCTCTGTTTCTTGATCTCCAGTGTTCATATACTGTAAATGCTATGTCAAACAAGAAGAATTCTGGAAAAAATATATATCTTCATTGTTCCGTAGATCTTATCCTAATTGTTGCATGAATATTCATGAACTATAATTTTGTATTCTTTATATTTTCATATTTATTTTGTTCTTCCCTTTTTGTTTCTCCACCCTAACGGATTCATCTCTTGTATTACATGTACATTGGTAGGGGAGGGATATATGGGTGCAGTTGTAAAGGTTTAGATATCAGAATTGGAATTTGGAGGCTTTTCTGACTAAAAAGGCTTCCATCTGTATTTTATTATCACCATGTTACTAATGGAGACTATTTAAACATGCAGGTGGAGAGCATAGTTTTGAGTATTATATCAATGCTTTCCAGCCCCAATGATGAATCTCCTGCAAATGTTGAAGCAGCTGTAAGTAAATCTAATACGCCATTCATTATTTAGCTGCAACCTGTTTTATGCATATATTTGTTATCTCTTCTGATAGTTGCAAGGGGGAAAACTGAGACTCTTGCCTTGTAAAAATTATCTAAAGCAACACAAATCTTCTCATCCCATTCGTTAATTGATAATCAGACCTTGGTGTTCACTGTTGAATGTCTGTTAGTTTGGTAAGATCCTGAAACATGATGGCTGAGACTTGCAATTTTTTTCTGATGTGGGTTTTCCATGCCGTCTCATGTCTGGTTATTGCATTCTCATTTGCTTCAATACCAGACTTGATCTTTTGCATGCAATTCTTTTTTGAAAGTAATGTTTTGCATGCATTGCAGATCTTTTTGATTTTCCATGAACCCTTTGTTGGAAGTCTACCAAAAGTTTTCGGTTGACTTGATCGTCTCATTTCCTGTATCAAATGCTAATTTTCTTTCTTTAGTGGCTGCTGTCCTCAAATATATCCTGATACGAGAAGCTACAACACTAGTCTTTCTTCAGCCAGAAAGAGGACCAATTCTTATGATTTTGTAGGTTACAGATGAACTGACGGCCCACTATAGACTAGGCTTTGTATTTTTCAATGATGTATGATCTTTACTTTCAGCCCTGTAAAATCTTGTCTAATATCAGATTTGTCTCTGTAACCCTAATATTTCAAAATGAATCCTGCTAGCTACTCGTCCCGGACGGTTACCCGGCCGGGATGGGATTGGTTCATTGCGCCCATCCCATGTGGACTAATCCCGTCCCGGATGGGTAACCGTCCGGGACGGGTAATAAGAATTACCCTTTCAAAATAAGTCCCTAAAATATATTATTAATTCAAAATAGATTCTTGCCGTTAACTTTTTTAACGGTGTAGTAACTTAACGTTTACTTAACTCTAGTTACTGTAAACTACAGTTACAAATTTTCTTTTTTGTCCTTATATTCTGTTATCTAGAAAAGAAAAAAATGAGATGAGATAGGTGTGTGTGTGTATAGAGAGAGAGAGAGAGAGATAGAATGTGCAGGCGGAGGTGGCAGAGGAAACATCAGGTTGCCAATCTGTGGAGAGAGAGAGAGAGAGAGAGAGAGAGAGAGAGGAAGAGAGGATAAAGTGAAGGGTGATTTGGCCATTTCCTTGGGGAAAAGGGGAATATTCCAAAGCATCATTCTTTTTTGAAACGTATTACGTATGTTAACTACATGGTCTATTTTGAATTAATAATATATTTTAAGGACGTTTTCTGATATATTGAGATTACAGGGATATATCGGGAATTAGAGAAGATTACAGGGACTGAAATGTAAAAATCTTTTTATATTATTAGGCTAGACTAATTTGATAAACGCGATGAATCAAGTCTTTAACACTACAAGAAGATGGGGAAAACGAATCAAAGACTTGAGAAAAGGAAAACCAGGAGTCATTTACTGGGAACGTGCATAAATACGGCAGCTTCACACTCAAACAGGGAAAAAGATATTGGATATTTTAAGGTCTAAGTTTTTGTTAAATCAATGCAGACTGAGTAGGGAAGTATTAACATTGTTCAACCACATGCAGATTAAATTGAAGATGGTTTTTATGAAGCTTGCCTGCAGTCTAGTGTAATTCTTGTTTTGCAGTTTGGTTCCATCAACGGGTTGCCTGGGACGTGGCTAAATTTAAAACATCTGACGTACATTTTTAACCAGTATGCTCTAAGCGTCATTTTTTGGCGGAAACTAAATAATCTTCTGCAAGCTGTGAAAGAGAAATGTGTTAAGATTAGAATCTAAGTGAACCATGGCAAACAAGTGGGAATTATTGTCTTCCCATTATGAACAGAATGGAGTTCCAAGTTTTTGGACCAGAAGAATGTCATTTTAGGGAGTCAAAAATTCGTAAAGGTTTTGAGTGGATATCTCAATATTGTCCTTTGATTTCTTGTTCTCATTTTCCTATGTGGAGACGGGGCAATACCTCTGGCATGACGAATTGCATGTGGTTGAACAATGTTAATAATACTTCACAAACTACTGTTCCCCAGTTCTTCGCGCAGAACAAATTTGTAATTCCGAGTCTTCCTACAGATTCGCGGTAGGTTTTTCTTAGAAGAACTTGTACGATTGTTTGGATTCAGATGTGAAACCCAAAAGTAGGATTTACGAGTTGCGGAAAAGATACTCTATATGATATTCTTTCACACTGTTCATTGTCAAATTGTTTTTTGGCATTTGACATCCAGGCGTCTCCCTCCATGGTACCCTTTTTTGCCATAACATGCATTGGAGCTTATCGTTTGCGCTTCTCATTTATTAACTTTGAATGCTTTCCCTTTTTTTTTTTTTGGGTATCTTAGCTTGAATGTTGATGCTTACTGGATTTATGCGGTGCAGAAAGATTGGAGGGACAGGAGGGATGACTTCAGGAAGAAGGTCAGCCGCATCGTTAGACGTTCCCAGGAAATGCTCTGATGGGCGGGGGCTTGGGGGAGGAGGAGGACTCTGAGGTGAAGAGCGGGAGCTGGGAATGATGTGAGCAAGTCGCTGCTATTTAATATTTTTCTATGGGCGAGGTCTGCGTCGGTGTTTTGTCTCAACACCGTTTCTTAGCTGGTGCGGATTGTTCCATTACATTTCTTCCGGTGTCTCCCTTTTTGTCTCAATTAAAATGTAGACAAACGTGGACATTTTTTTTTTAATTAATGCGGTTTGGTGAATGTCGTTGTCATCTTCAAAAGTCTTTGTTCCAACATCTCCCCCTCACTCTTGCATGCACA
Source organism: Amorphophallus konjac (assembly GCA_022559845.1). Classification (NCBI taxonomy): domain Eukaryota; kingdom Viridiplantae; phylum Streptophyta; class Magnoliopsida; order Alismatales; family Araceae; genus Amorphophallus; species Amorphophallus konjac. The sequence goes on from JAHNEJ010001825.1 coordinate 87,630, forward strand.
GATTCTCTGGTGGGAATGTGTTGTACGGCTAAGTACCTGTACGCCTCTATGAAATGAGGGGGCAACGGGCCAGGTCTGGGCCGGACCAAAAGACATTAATCGCAAGGCAGACGTTGGCCCAAGTCTGGACATCGGATTTTTCTCCCCTACAAAGAACGTCTAACATCGGGAATTCCGTACTTGTGCACGACTATGAATCTTTTAGGAGTTTTTCCTTGCACATGTGAGAGTTTTTTCGCACGTGCAAAGAGTAATATCTGTTATTTAGGTGTCATTGGATCATCGATGTAATCGTCCTGCTTGGAGCTGATTAATGCAAATGTCATCATGTGTGTGAGGAACGTATTGATATAATTAGGGATAATTGTAAGAATAACTCTCTTACTTCAAAAATTGTAGAATTGTCATCTTTATTTTTTATTGTTATGATTAATTTACTTGAACGAACATTAGTGTAAAATTATCTTTGAGGTTAGTTGTCATTAATTTAGGTCTATATTTGGATCTAGAAAATAAAAAATTTAGATAAAAACATTTCTATAAAAGTATTATTTTCACCCGTACATTATGCCAGAGAGAGAGAGAGAGAGAGAGATGTGAAGAGAGAGAAAGAGTTTAGAAGAGATTGAGAGTGTTTTAATCTTTTTTTTAAAAAAGTGATTAATGACTAACTAAGATTAAATAAGAGATTTTAACTGGATGTTAATGTCAAGTAGGTATCACAACATAAGGTCGTTATTTATAACAATAGTTAAATAAAGATGCTAATTTTGCCTATTGTTGACATAAGAGTGTTATTTTACAATTTCTCATATAGTGACTATATATATTTTTATAGATATAGTTTAATCATTTTTTGTGTTTAATTTCTAACATTTTTTTTTGGGCATCCTGCCGTGGGTTACATTTCATCCCACAACGAGGGTCAATAAAAAAGGACAAATGTAATACTCTATGTGAGTATGATTTAAATGCGACCGAGTTATCGGACTTTAACAATTCTAACAAGCATTTTTTCTTGGTCCAATATGAGAAGATGTCCCCCACACTCAATTGGTGATCTTAATCGGCGAACATACGGGATACTATTATGTTGGACTTTGGTAGGCCGGCTAAGGCGAATGGTGTATTAGCCCCGACCCTACCCAGTTATCAAATTGGGCCTAAAAGAAAGATCTTGTTTAGATGTTACTATATGACTCGAGTCCACTGTGATATGCTTAGAGACAACTGTGATATGGCTCGAGACGATTGAGATCTGACTTGAGATGCTGTGAGACAAGTTCAAGACAGCTCGAGCTTGAAAGGCCCAGCAGAGTCCCACAGACTATGGGAGACTTGGTTTCGCCTTGGCACGGTACAATATTCAGTGCGAGTCAGACCGGTACAACAAAAGATGATTTAAAATCAAGCTAGCTGTGGATTTTTTTAATTTCCAGATCATCTCTGCGTGGATCCGTGTGAATTGGGGTGTGTTCATATAGAATAAGTTAAAAAGGTTTTGTCCACTAAGTTGTTTGCTCCATTCTAATGTGTTCACACGTTGCCTGTTTACAGAAGAAGACACATAAAATTGAAGGAATTTGGGTATGATTGGATCCGTCGGTAGTAGTAAACAAGTAAACTTGAAGGAATCTGGGTATGATTGGATCGTTTGGTAGTAAAACCGTGCATGTATATGGATCCGAGAAAAAACTTATGCAAGGGAAAAACACTTTTGATGATACTGTGTTACACTGTTTTTGATGGAAATTAACAGCTGGATCTTTATCATGTCATATTCCTTTTTAAATACCTTTAAAACATTGGAATTATGGCATAATGCTCGCATCTTATCTTACACATGTCATTAGAAGTGTATGAAATTAAGTACGCCAACAGTCCTTCAAACTTGTCGTTTTCTAACCCCGTGTACGTAAAGGATGGTGTACGTAATAGGTTCACACGTTCTAGAAGTCGCACTACATATAATTTACGTCAAATATATGAAGTCTGAAGGCGAGAACAATAACCTATTGTGGTTTCAAAGGACCTAGAAAGAAGTATCTCTCGACTAGAATTGTGACCTCCAATATCTAGAACGAAGTATCCGAACTGTAAAGACCACTTTGATAATGGAGTAAGATGAGTTATTCACGGGTGAACGAGTTAATCTAGTTTGAGAGTTAGAATGTACTCTTAACTCAAGGTTAACTCGTTCTCTCTCTCACAAGAATATGTTAATCGACTCCCGATAAGATAGATATCAAATTAAAAATATGAGAACTCATGAATAACCCACCATAAACTCATCCGAATTAACTTACCCACGATACATATATAAAATTTTATCGATTGAAACGGAACAACCTAGAAGAATTCTGGATGATACCGACAAGCATGATAAGACATGAGATATCTATTCCTGAAAGACTGCAATTAAGCATTGTCGTCCAGAGTCGTCCCTATATGATTTTTAAACTTATAACAAATCCGATCGTCGGGACCAAATTAACGAACGATATTGACTGGGTAGTCCCTCCAGATCAAACCATACAAATCGACGGCTCTTGTGTTGTAACATTTTTGGCCATCTATGTATCTTTTTTGAACAGGCCGGCACACTATGAGCAGAGACTAACATAAGGTGTTGGTCGATGGGAAAAAAACATCCCGGAACCCCAGAGGATCCATGATTCACAAGACGAAGAACATTATATATTATGTGCCTTAATTTGCACGTAACACTCTAGCTAGGATCCTCCTGTTACAACTCAATTCTATCTTATAGTTTTTTTTTCTTTCTCATGACAGGGGTTAGAACTTACTGGAGGTAAAACTAAACTATGTTTAAAAGAACGATGTTGATCTTAAAATTTCGAGTTAGATGATCCATTAAATTGAATATATATGGTACGAAAGTTCATAGTTATAATTTCAGACAGTAGACCTAATGAATGTGTGATGAATATAATTTAAACTAAGGTCAATGAACTTCTTCTAGAAAGCCATTCAATCATATAATCTCTTGCTTTCCATGAGTGACTATGGTGACCAATTATGTAACCGTTGTTAAAGTCTCAAAATTTAACACAAAATTCAGGTATCGAGTTGAGAGAATTATCTATATACATAGAGAGAAGGCACCCATGGAAACCCGACGTGGGACTCCCCCTTGGTGCCAAACCTAGTAGGTTACAGTGTGAGTGATGTAATTGAACGGGTAGGATGGAGTATATCCAAAATGGAGGATTCAATGAGTAAGTAGGCCCAATTCTAATGTCATATTATGTGAGGAGGAAATTGGAGAGGGCACGATCATGAGAAGAGTCATGAACAAAAATAGCATAAACCATAGCACTCTCATGAAAATCAACAATTTCATTTTGTTAAGAAGTGTAATGACAAGATTGTCGAGGAAGTATATCGTGAAGAGATAAAATATCATGAAATTTAGAAGACATATACTCACGCGCACCATCAGTACAACGTACTTTGATGTGGCAACGAAATTGGGTAAGAATTATGTCAGAGAACTGATGATAAATGTGAGCAAGATCAGACTGCCGATGTATGAGATAAACTCAAGTGAAGCGAGTGCAATTATCAATAAAACTAATATGGTAAAGAAAACCTATCATACAAGGCAAATGAGATGGACCTCAAATATCATAATGCACTAAATCAAATTAAAAGATTTTTGGATGTAGACTCTTGAGAAAAAAAAGGAAGAGCTGAATGCTTAGCTAACTTACGGCCCTCACAATTAGAGAACTAAATGGAAGATAAAACCCTAAGACACCATTTTGAGATAAGGATTTAAGATGAGCTTCAGAGATATGATCAAGGCAGTGATGCCATAAATATGTAACTAAACATATGAAGCCATGGGTAGGAGAGATCGAGGGAGCAAATGATTAAAGATGAAGTGACTCTAAATGGCATAGGCTATCCACTCTATGACCGGTTCCAATCTTATGAGTGGTATACGGATCCTGCACAGAACAACAAGATGAAGTGAATTAGATAGCGTATCCACAATCAACAAAATGGCTAATCGATGGAGACTACTCATAGATAGTTGGGGAACATAAAGTACATGAGAAAGGGTAAAGCAGTCAGAAGAATTAGAATTTGGAGTAATGGATCCACTCTTATTTCCATCAGCAATGAGAATTTGGAAGTGTGTGGGAATAGGAGAACAATTTGCATGTAAATAGTCATTTACTGTCAAATGATGAGAATCCCCATACTATAGAATCCAAGTAGAAGATATAGTAGAGGTAGCAAACATAGTAGAAGAGTCAGAAAAAGACTGATAGGGTGAAAAAGCTGCTGAAGTTGTTAAAGCTAAGAAGCGAGCTCTATCTACTTGTTGGCCAACTGTGTCACATCAGGAGTAGTATTAGGCGGAGCATGAGAAGATGGTGTAGACTGAGGGAAAATAACAGTAGGGAGAGGTCGATGGGTCAACTGGTGATGAAGCCTCTTAGGGGTATCGCAAACATGTCCATGAGTGTGATAATAATGACAGTAAAATTGGGATGATGATCCACTAGAGACATCATAGGTGGATCATTGTGGCACTAGAGTCAGAGCCCTAGTTTCCGCTACATCCTCTTACCCTTGAACTCTCTTACTTCTTTCTCTTTGAGGCCAACCCCAAGAGCAACCATTCCCTTCTTCTCGTTTTGATCAAATGAGTCAGTTGTTTGTCACTGTCATTGTTGCTACCGCCACATCTAGCATCTCTAGAAGTGGTGCTGCCGCCGTCACAAGTCACAACTCCACCCTCAAACACCACTGAAGGTTGCACAAGTTTGCGTCCCCCCCTTGCCTTGTGATGTCGGCACCTCACTACTCCTCTCTCACCATGATAGCATTGACACCAATTCTCTTCTACCGCCACTACCATAGGCTGTGGCTCCCACTGACATTGTCACCATTGACCACCTCGCCATCCATCGCCATCATCTGTAGTGTCAGTCACCATTGTCTATCGCAACGGCCATTCATTGGTGCCATTGTTGCTGCTATTGTCGTTGACAGAGGCTATGGCTCTCTCTCAGATGCCGTCGCCATCATCCACCTCATCGTCATCTGTGACATAGGCCGCTTGCGAGCCCTACAGCCAGCTGCTCTTGAGGATTCATGCCTCCCTCAAGTGAAGAAGACATAGCACTCAGCTCTAATCAAACCCGATATGCAACATCGGGTTTAACCAGACCTAGTTCACCCTAAGTCGGCACTGGTTCATTGCACCTGTAATGTCTCGAATTTTTCGGACATTTTTCGGATCTGGATCCGAGAGTTTCGGATCACTTTCGTGGGTCCCGGAGCGTGTTTCGTGGTTTACGCGTATTTTTTCCTGACGAGCCTTCGGAACCCTGTGTAGGGTAAACCGTTGCGTTCTCCTACTCCGGGACGGTACCAGTGCGTTGAGCATGTTCCGAGGATCGAGAAAATGATTTTTTTCTATTTTTTCTAGATTTTCTATATATATAGCCCTTTCTTTTCCTTTTTCTTTTCTTCTTCTTTCTTCTTCTTTTCTTTCCATGAGCGGCCGACCGTTGCCCCTCTTCCCGTGCGCGGCCCGAGGCATCCCCTTTCTTCTCCAGCTGAGGACGACGAGCTGAGGCGGCGACGTGGTGACGACGGCGGCGGCGTGGTGATTGTGGCGGTGCCACTCTCGCGGGAGGGCGTGGAGATCGGGGTTTTGAACGAGATTTGGAGATCGACGGCGATCTGGCGTATTTCGGGCTTCCTTGAGATAGGGGGATGAATCCTTACCCGCTTTCCTCGTGGTTTGTAGGCCGAGAGGGGCGTATTTGAGCCAAGAGAGTGAAAATGCATGTTTGAGGTTTGAGCGCCGGATCTCTTGTTTCTCGAGATTTTTGACTGATCTATGGGTGTAGAATCATGTTAGGAGGGTTGGGGATGGATTCCCCATCATCGGGGGATGATCGGGGCGTGGAATGGATTTTTGGGCTGTTCCCGCCATTTCCGTGCTCGGGTTGGGGTAGCGGTCCTTCCAGTGACCACTACGGCCCCTTTAGCGGTCCTCAGTTGACCGCTAGTCGCTTTATTATGTCGGTTGGGCTTAGCAGCCCCCGGGGGATCGCTAGACCTGGTGTAGCGGTCTCGCGACTGACTGCTACCCATTGGGTAGCGGCCAACCCATGACCGTTTGCCCCGTTTGGTCAAAGCACCCTCGGGGTGCGTATTTTCGACCGTTAGGAGTCACGTGCGGGGTTGCGGTCAGTGCATGACCATTTCTTTGTGCCTTGCGGTTTGATGAGGACCGTTTGGTTGGGCTAGGGGCCTGGCGATAGACCGCTTGTCCCCCTGTGGCTTGCCGCCTTGCAGTCATGGCTTGACCGCTTGGCTGAGCTTGGCAGTCGCAGGGTGACCGCTAGGCCTGTTTTGCGGTCCGGGAAGGACCGTCAGGCTGAGGGCAGTCTGGGGTGGACCGCCACTCCGTTTCCTTTCGATCGGAGGTTTCCGTGAGTCGAGTCTCACCTCCAGTGACATGTCCACTAGTCGTAGACTTCTTATAGCACGCGCGTGCTGACCCACCCAGAGGTGGTGGAGCGGCTTACCCGAGAGAGACGGTTGTTAGCTGGTTACCATAGGGCCCCTTCGCGCAGCCTGAGTCCGGGCTTTGGGGAAGAATCAGCTAGAGGATCTGACCTAGGGCGCATGGTTTGTGTGTGCACACGTGGTTGGGGGCGTCGGACCCACCCTGACGAGCGCGACCCCAGCTAGTCCTTATCCGTGGTACTTGTTGTGTGTCTTAGTCTCCGCCTGGGGCGTTGTAGGGAGACACTGAGGCGCAGTGTAAGACGTCAGGGGACTCATCTGACTTTGCTTCTAGTGGGTGGTGCTCATGTCTCTTGGCAGGTACGGACTTGTTTTCCCGTTGGTTCGAGGTTGGTTTGTTCGGTACGGTTAGTTGTAGAGAGCTTTTCCGTTTATTTATTATTGCTTGCTGCTACTGCCGCACTCCCGCTAGGTAGCGTCACCTTTCGTGTTTGTTCGCACTTTGCTGTCTTGTTTCTCTCGTGCGAGGTGGGGGTCCGCGGGATCCCTACTGAGCCTTAAAATGAGGCTCACCCCTGTGTTTTCAGGTGAGGCGGGGTCGTCAAGAGGCGCGGCGGAGTTTCAGCGTGGTTCCAGTAGCCAGGGTTAGTCGCCAGTTGCCAGAGCCGGGATATGTCCCGTGTACTTGTACTTTTCCTTCTGTTGACTGTACTCACTTTTGGACATGAGATATACTGGACCTTGTAGCTGTTTAGTGATTATTTATCTTAATTCTTGATTTATTTTTAGATTATTGTGCTAGCTCTGTAGTTATTTTACCTTCTCTTGAACCCTCACACTATCCTTTAATCTTTCCGAGTCTTCAGGCTCGTGGGTGACGGGCCGAGGTTCGAGTCACGCCGGTTCCTTTTCAGTACTCGGATCTCGAGTCATTACAGCACCGATCACTCTTCTTCTTGGCTTAGGTACCATTGTGCCCCTCTTGTGGTTGTTGACGTCATCATCACTACGACTCATCTTTGGCACTTATTTTATATCCATATTAGGGTTTTTTCGATCCTTTGATCACATCTGTATGGCCTGTTTCTTCATTCAGCATCACCTTTGGAACCTTTTGCACTTGTCACCGTGTCGTCCATGCCGGTTATTCCCAAAGATGGATGTTCTGACTGGAGCCAACAATTATGCAGTTTTGGCCACTACTCTTTGCACAAATCTGCGCACCGCAAATATGTGGAGCTATGTTGATGGTTCTATCACTCCGATGTCATTGGGTCCTCCAACTCCACTCTTATTTCCTCGGTCTCTACTGTCACTAGTGCACTTCTACTGTGGTTTGTATCATATCCTAGCCCAACTCGCAGGCTTGGGAGGAGATAGACAAAATCATTATGGGTTATATTTTTCACTACGTTGATCCCTCCATTCGTTTGGATTTACTTCAACTGTCCATGCCTCTCGCGTACAATGACTTGATCTCACCAAATGCCATACTTAGGTAAGAGTGCTCGTGAGTATTAGCTTTGTAGTGAGCTAGATATATTGCCCCGAGGCGAGCTTTCACTTTTGGAGTTCTTCATTCAGTTTTGTAGCATTTGGTCTGAGCTAGATACCATGCATGCCACCAGACATATCCCTCGTTGCTCATGTGGTGTTCAGCGAGATGCAGTTGTGTCACTTTTTGATGCACCTTCAACGTGAGTTTGAAACTCTTCGTGCGTACGTAGCTTCCCCATCAAATCTCCTCTACTTACTCTTGATGATGGTTTGGCTGAGATCATCGTTGAAGAGACAAGTCTTTATATCCTCAACTCACCTTCGACCACTTCTGAGACAGTCCACCTCCTCGTCAACGGCCGTTAACACCAGTGATCAGGTTGTCCTGCCCATCTATAGAACTGTACTTGCCATGTCTGAGTTTCCCTCCGGCTCTCCCTTCGTGCTCTCGTGGGCATGGAGTGTCCTCGTGTTCACTTCTCACACATCCCCATCCGTCCACCTACGCATGTCACGTTCATGGTAATGCAATCAGATGGCCGGGAGAAGTACGCACCGGCCCAAACCTAATTTTAGTGCTCTCTCCCGCGGTGTGGCAGAGAGAGGCTATCACCCACGTCTTCGTCTCAGCCTATAATCCCTCCACCAATTACAGAAAGCCTAGCTTTATCCTTACACAACTCTGAAGAGCCATCTGCTTATAAAGGAGATTTGCAGAGCTTCCCCACACTTGCGTGTCTCCAACTAGAGTGTGGCGATGTGCGCCCCCCACAAACCCCACAGAATCCCCTCTAGCAGGTGCGCGTGTTGGTGCTGCCATGGCGTTCCTACTGGTAGCAGATGTGCGAGGGAACAGAGCACCCTATATACGTTGCCTTAGTG
>JAHNEJ010001387.1:0-99196 GCA_022559845.1 Amorphophallus konjac
GGAGAGACCTCTGCTGTAACGACCCGAGAATCCGATTACCGGGAAGGCCGATAACCCGAGACTCGTACCGCCACCCACGAGTCCGAAGACTCGGAAGGGTTAAAAGGATGGTGTGGAAACTACACAAGTATCACAAATAATTGCAGAAATTAAACAGTTATAATATTAAGCAGGAAATGAATTTAACATTTTACATGGTCCACAATAAAATAACAACAACAGCAACAGTAGTCCACGACTAGTACAGTGACAAGAAAGAAAAGTACAGCTACACGGGGCATCCCCCGGCTCTGACCTCTGGCACTACCTCTGGACACCCGCACCACGCTTCCGCTGCGCTCCTGACACGCTCCCCGAAGGTGGCGTCTCACCTGAAACACGGTGAAATCACGCAGGGAATGAGTCTCGGAACAAGACTCAGTAGGGATCATTCGAACCCTACCTCGAAAAACGAGAAACCACTACTCTAGCGGTAGGAAAGTACCTCGGAAAGGAAAGCCCTGTACTCTACAGAACTAGACCCTACGGCACGCAAACCGACACACGTGCCACGGTACGAGAAGACCGAAACTCAACGGTCGAACCGTCAAAACCCGAAGGTCGGAAACACACGACTGACAGTCTGACACTCCGTACTCGACAGGAGTACCACCCACTAGAAGCACAGCCGGTAGCGTCCCCTGACGTCTTACACCGCACCGCAGGTGAACCGCCTGACATGGTAGGTCCTACCCGAGGCGCAAACACCGTACAAGTAACCACAAACAAGTGACTAGCTGGGGTCACGCCCGTCGACGTGGGTCCAACCGCCCCCAACCACGTGTGCACACACAGACCGCGCGTCCCTGGTCTGGCCCTCTGACCGGTTTTCCCCTCAGCCGGACTCTGGCTGCAAGACGTGGGGCCCAACGGTAACCGGTCCACAAACCGTCTCTAAAGGTCAGCCCGTACACCACTCCCTGGTGCGACTAGCACACGCGTACTAGTAGGCTACGACTAGTGGAGGGTCACTGAAGGAGTAGACTCTCAAGTTACGGAAAACAACGCCCAAGCCCGACAACGTGTGGGAATCACCCCACGCACTAGTCCCGTCGCACGGAGACCACGGTCGGAGAAAAGCGAGGTTGCCACCCTCATGGGGCAACACAGGAAGTGGCGGTCTACCCTCAGACCGTCACTGCCAAATGGCGGTCCACTCTAGGGCCGTCACTTGGAAATAGCGGTCTAAGGCGGACCGTCACACGGCCAGGGGGTAGGGGGAAGCGACGCGCCCACCCTAGTGCGTCGCTTGGAAGCGGCGCACCTAGGCCAGGGCGTCACATGGCACCCCACACCCACGAAAACCACAGGGAAAGTAACGCGCTTACCCTGGCGCGTCGCTTGCAAGCAACGCGTCGGGCTCAGTGCGTTACTCGCATGTGACGCGCCTAGACCAGCGCGTCGCATGGCCCTCACGCTCGGGATGGAAAGGGAAGTGACGCGCCTGCCCCAGCGCGTCGCTTGTAAGTAACGCGCTGGGCCCAGTGCGTCGCTTGGCCCATCCACATGGGGGACAACAGGAAGTAACGCTCCTGCCCCAGTGCGTTACACGCATGTAACGCGCCTATCTCGGTGCGTTACATGGCCTGACCCCCAACGGTCAAAACCCAACGGTCGAAAGCATGTGACGGCCCAGCCCAGGGGCGTCACTAGCAAACGGCGGCCAGTCGCAGGACCGCTACAGCCCTCGACCCTAAAGGCCAACACCCAGGGAAGTAACGCACCCCTCTAGGGGCGTTACAAGCATGTGACGGTCACTGGAGTGACCGTCGCTTGCCCCAGAGCACGCTACGGCGGGAAAACCCCAAAAACACCAACCACGCCCCCGTACCTCCACCGGAGAGGGGGAAAACAAGGGGGAAGACCCCTGGGGACCCCTAGCATGCATCTAAACCACCAAAACATAGAATCATGGGCTAAAACCATAGATCGGGCGGCTCACCCCAAAACATGGAAAAACCCCAAAAACGCCCAAACATGCCTCTCTCGGCCTCCCCGCGGCCTACAAACCACGGAAAAGAACGGCGAAGAGCTAGGGAACGTCACCCTACCTCAATGGAGCGAATGCTCCGCCGGATCGTCCACGAATCGCGAAGAACGCTTGAAAACCCTCGTTCTTCCTTAAGCTTCCCACGCTTGCCGCACGCCCCCACGACCGCCTCGCCGCCGCCCACGTCGCCGCGCCGTCGCCCCGCCGCCGTCTGCAGCTGGAGGGGAGCTCGCCGTGGCCAACCGGGAGGAAGAGAGGGAGAGGGAGGGAGACACGGTAGAGGAGGAAGGAGGAAGAAGAAGAGAGGAAGAAGAAGATGGTGGGGGAGAGAGAAAAGAAAAAGGGTTTTATAGAAAAACCCGGAAAATCCGTAAAATTCCAAAAAATAGGAAATCACACCCCCGCGATCCTCAGAACGCACCGATCGCAACGGTACCACTCGTGTCCGTGTGAACAGCCCGGTTCACCCGCAACGAGCGTCCGAAGAGAAAAGCCGAAACACACACCGGGAATCGGAAAACACACGCGGAAAAAGCCGCGGAACGCCTCCGGGCCTCCGAAACGACTCCGGATCGCGCCGATCCGAACACGAAAGATGTCCGAAACGAAATTTCGGACACAACGGAGCTGGACACTCCGAAAACTAGATCCGGGACCCATGAAGAAGGATCCGAAAGGTCCGGGATATTACAGCCCTCCCCCCTTAAGGAATTTCGTCCTCGAAATTGAGAACAACCCAAGGGGAAAGAAGAGGAAGACTCACTCAAACAGGTACGGGAACTGCTGACGCATCTCGTCCTCACGTTCCCACGAAGCCTCACCACCAGAGTGTCGTTGCCACACGACTTTTACCAAGGGAATGACCTTGTTCCGCAGGCGCTGCTCTCGCCTATCCTCCACGCGGATCGGAAACTCTGGGAGAGAAAGATCTGGAGTGACCTCAGGCCAAACGGAAAACTCGAGCACATGAGAGTCATCGGGCATATACTTCCGCAACATAGAGACGTGGAACACGTCATGCACCGACGCCAACTCAGAGGGTAACTGCAACCGGTAAGCAACCTCACCGATGCGCTCCACAATCGCGAAAGGACCAATATAGCGGGGACTCAGCTTCCCACGCCGTCCAAACTGCATCACCCCCTTCATCGGAGAAACTCTCAAGAACACATGATCGCCCACGGCGAACTCGAGGGGCTGCCGCCTACGGTCAGCATAGCTCTTCTGCCGACTCTGGGCCGCCAACATGTTCTGACGAACCAGGTGCACAACCTCCACACATTGCTGCACCAATTCCGGTCCCGTCAAAACACGCTCACCCACCTCAAACCAATCAAGTGGAGTCCGACAAGGACGCCCATACAATGCCTCATAAGGAGCCATGCCGATGCTCGAATGAAAGCTGTTGTTATAGGCAAACTCCACTAACGGTAGGTGACGAATCCAACTCCCCTGCCACTCCAGGCAGCAGGATCTCAGCATGTCCTCCAAAGTCTGAATGGTCCTCTCAGACTGGCCATCCGACTGTGGATGATACGCCGAGCTAAATGCCAACTCCGTGCCAAGAGCTCGCTGGAAACTCCTCCAGAATCCAGAAGTGAAGCGCGGATCCCGATCCGACACGATCGAAATGGGAACCCCATGCAACGGAACGATCCGCTCCACATAAAGACGAGCCAACTTAGGCACGCTCCAGCTGACCTTGACCGGTAGCAACCGCGTCACCTTCGTCAGCCGATCCACCAGCAACCAAATACTGTCCTGCCCAGTCGGGGTTCTGGGCAACCCCACCACAAAATCCGTGGTCACATGGTCCCACTTCCAAGCAGGAACATCCAAGGGCTGGAGAGTACCGCCTGGTCGCTGATGCTCCGCCTTCACTTGCTGACAGATCAGGCACCTGGCCACAAACTCGGCCACATCTCTCTTCATGCCAGGCCACCAGAACTGCCTCCGCAAGTTCCGATACATCTTCGTCGCACCCGGGTGCACAGTGTACCTGCTCCCATGAGCCTCGCGTAACACCGCACGACGAACCTGCTCCTCCCCTGGGACGTACAGCCTGCCACGAAACCTCGCAGCACCGTCCTCGCCAAGCTCCACATCAGCTATCGCCAAAATCCGGGGCAACTCAGGGTCCGCATGCTGAGCCTCTGTCACCTGACGACGGATAGCAGGAGTGACAGTCAGACTCGCAAGCACTGCCAACCCTGGCTCCTGGGGAATCTTGAGCCTGAAAGATACTTCGGGCACCTGTTCCCAGAGCCTCCACTTCCTCAGCATCAAGGTACTGACCGCAACCTTCCTACTCAAGGCATCGGCGACGACATTCATCCTGCCCGGCTGATAAGACAGGGTGAAGTCATAGTCCTTCATGAACTCCATCCAACGCCTCTGTCTGAGGTTCAGATCTCTCTGCGAGAACACATACCTCAGACTCTGATGGTCAGTGAACACCTCGAACTTCTCACCGTACAGATAATGCCTCCAGATCTTCAGCGCGAAGATCACTGCCGCCAACTCAAGGTCATGGGTAGGGTAGTTCTCCTCATGGGGCTTTAGCTGCCGAGATGCATAAGCCACCACTCTACCATGCTGCATCAGAACAGCACCCAATCCAACGCCGGAAGCATCTGTACACACCACAAAACCTCCCGATCCAGAAGGCAAAACCAACACCGGAGCCGAGGTGAGCAACCTCTTCAGTTCCCTAAAGCTCTGCTCACACTCCTCGGACCAAACGAAAGGCACATCCTTCCGCGTGAGCCTCGTCATCGGGGTCGCAATGCGAGAAAAATCCTGGATAAACCGGCGATAATAACCCGCAAGCCCCAAGAAACTCCGGATCTCCGTCACCGACCTCGGCCTCGGCCACTGCATCACAGCCTCGACCTTGGCGGGATCCACGGAAATGCCATCACCAGAAATCACGTGCCCCAGAAAGTGCACCTCGCTGAGCCAAAACTCGCACTTGCTGAGCTTCGCATACAACTGGTGATCTCGCAACGTCTGCAGCACCACACCCAAATGGTACGCATGCTCCTCGGCAGACTGCGAATAAACAAGGATGTCATCCACGAAGATGACCACGAACTGGTCCAAATACGGGTGGAACACCCTCTGCATCAAGTCCATGAAGGCTGCTGGGGCATTGGTGAGCCCAAACGGCATCACCAGAAACTCATAATGCCCGTACCTCGTACTGAACGCAGTCTTCTCCACATCGGACTCGCGAATTCTCAGCTGATAGTAACCGGACCGTAAATCAACCCGCGAGAACACTCGCGCAGACTGCAGCTGGTCGAACAAATCATCAATCCGCGGCAACGGATACTTGTTCTTAATGGTCACTTCATTCAGCTGCCGATAGTCAATGCACAGCCGCAGACTACCGTCCTTCTTCTTCACAAACAGCACGGGCGCACCCCAAGGGGAGAAGCTCGGACGAATATACCCCTTGGCCAACAGCTCCTGCAACTGCGCCCTCAACTCCCTCAACTCAGCGGGGGCCATACGGTAGGGAGCCTTCGCCAAAGGTCCCGTACCAGGCACAACCTCGATCACGAAATCGATCTCCCGCTGGGGAGGTAATCCAGGCAACTCCTCAGGAAAAACATCGGGAAACTCGCACACCACCGCAATGTCCTCGACATTCGGCTCCATCCGGTCAGACACAACCACTGACGCGAGAAAACCCTGGCAACCTGAATCAAGCAATCGACGGGCTCGAATAGCAGAGATAAGAAATCGAGAAGAGGCGGAACGGATACCTTGGAAATAGAAGGTCCTCTTACTTGGATGCTGGAAGTAGACCCTCTTCATTCCACAATCCACCACCGCTCTATGAGTCTCGAGCCAATCCATGCCTAGAATCACATCATAATCCCGAAGCTGCAACGCATACAACCTGCCTGGCATACTCCGTCCATCGATCCACACCGGAACCTGGTCGAAGCAATACGGAGTGACCATAAAGTCACCCGAAGGCAACTCCACAGCCAAATCACAGGACAACTGGGTCACCGGCTCCTCGACGCTCGACGCGAAATCCTCCGAAATAAACGAATGAGACGCGCCAGAATCAAATAATACCCGAGCCGCACAACCCAAAATCTGAACGGTACCTTCCACGAGCTGCGACGCTACTGCCTCTGCCCTGGTCAAGTGCGTGATCTGGCCACGAGCTCTCTGCCTGCCTCCCACACTAGCTGACCTGGGTAGCGGCGGATACTGTCCCTGCTGCTGCTGCTGCTGGGAAACCTGCTGCTGCGGCGGCCTCTGAGGACAGTCACGCGCCATGTGCCCTGGCTGGTCACACCGAAAACAGATGATCGGCGCCGTGCACTGCCTGCCTGGGTGGGTCTCACTACACCGTGGACAAGGTCCTCGCGATCCACCCACCGATCCCTGTCGCTGCAAAGGAAACGGCTGCTGCACACTGCCCGATGAAGCCTGCCCCTGATCTCTGGACTTCTTCTTGCCGAACCCCTTCTTGAAGAACTTCTTGACCTTCGAGCCGAAGGACGCAGATCCTGTCACCGAAGCTGCCGATGCCGGTACTCCTGAACCACTCATCGCAGACTGAAAGAAACCCTGCTGCTGAGTAGCCGACTGCTGGCTGCGACCTGACACAGACTGCCCCTGGCTGATCGGTCCTCGAGTCCTCTGCATATCCATCTCCAAGGAAATCGCAACACGAGACGCCGTCTCGAGATCAGTGGGCCCATTCGCGATCAGATGGTGCCTCAGCTCCAGCCTCAAGCCCTGCACAAACTGCGTCGTCCTCACCCTCTCATGCTCCATGATATGAGGTGCGTACCGACCCAGCTCGACAAATCGGGCCCTGTACTGCAACACGGACATGTCACCCTGCACCAGCTCCAGAAACTCCCGCATCCGCTGCGTAGCAACAACATCTGGACAGTACGTACGCTCGAAAGCACTGACAAAGTCATCCCACTCGACCTGCTCAAGTGGACGAAGCTGAAAGGACGTCTTCCACTCGGAAGACCACCACCTCCGAGCCGTACCCTGCAACTGGTTGTAGGCCAACACCACTCTGTCCTCGACAGTACTCTTCGCAGAACTGAACACCCGCTCCATCTCATCAAGCCAATCACGAGCCGCATCAGGGTCTGCCTGGCCGCTAAAGTAAGGTGGATGGAACTGCATGAAGTCCCTCACTGCTCGGCCTGGCCCACCCCTGACTGACGAGCCCTCACCGGCCTCTCCGCCGAACTGCTGAGCCATGAGATGGTACATGCCACGGAGAAAACCCTCGGCCCCCGGAGCCCTCGCAGCATCCGCGGCCTCGGTAGCTCCCGGAACTCTGCTATGCTCCTCCTGGTCCCTCTGGACCCCCTGCTGGATCTCCTGACCTCCAGCCGACTGCCCCTGCTGAGAGCGAGAACTCCTCCTCGGCGCCATACTCGCTCCTGAAGCACAAGACAGAAAAACACGGAAACGGCAATGTTAAAATAAACACACGGTGCCCAATGCCAGCGTCATCTGTACATCATCGTTGTGGACTAGTGGACCAATACAATTACCTATGATTCTCATGTAATTCCACAACCGCGCTCTGATACCAGCTGTAACGACCCGAGAATCCGATTACCGGGAAGGCCGATAACCCGAGACTCGTACCGCCACCCACGAGTCCGAAGACTCGGAAGGGTTAAAAGGATGGTGTGGAAACTACACAAGTATCACAAATAATTGCAGAAATTAAACAGTTATAATATTAAGCAGGAAATGAATTTAACATTTTACATGGTCCACAATAAAATAACAACAACAGCAACAGTAGTCCACGACTAGTACAGTGACAAGAAAGAAAAGTACAGCTACACGGGGCATCCCCCGGCTCTGACCTCTGGCACTACCTCTGGACACCCGCACCACGCTTCCGCTGCGCTCCTGACACGCTCCCCGAAGGTGGCGTCTCACCTGAAACACGGTGAAATCACGCAGGGAATGAGTCTCGGAACAAGACTCAGTAGGGATCATTCGAACCCTACCTCGAAAAACGAGAAACCACTACTCTAGCGGTAGGAAAGTACCTCGGAAAGGAAAGCCCTGTACTCTACAGAACTAGACCCTACGGCACGCAAACCGACACACGTGCCACGGTACGAGAAGACCGAAACTCAACGGTCGAACCGTCAAAACCCGAAGGTCGGAAACACACGACTGACAGTCTGACACTCCGTACTCGACAGGAGTACCACCCACTAGAAGCACAGCCGGTAGCGTCCCCTGACGTCTTACACCGCACCGCAGGTGAACCGCCTGACATGGTAGGTCCTACCCGAGGCGCAAACACCGTACAAGTAACCACAAACAAGTGACTAGCTGGGGTCACGCCCGTCGACGTGGGTCCAACCGCCCCCAACCACGTGTGCACACACAGACCGCGCGTCCCTGGTCTGGCCCTCTGACCGGTTTTCCCCTCAGCCGGACTCTGGCTGCAAGACGTGGGGCCCAACGGTAACCGGTCCACAAACCGTCTCTAAAGGTCAGCCCGTACACCACTCCCTGGTGCGACTAGCACACGCGTACTAGTAGGCTACGACTAGTGGAGGGTCACTGAAGGAGTAGACTCTCAAGTTACGGAAAACAACGCCCAAGCCCGACAACGTGTGGGAATCACCCCACGCACTAGTCCCGTCGCACGGAGACCACGGTCGGAGAAAAGCGAGGTTGCCACCCTCATGGGGCAACACAGGAAGTGGCGGTCTACCCTCAGACCGTCACTGCCAAATGGCGGTCCACTCTAGGGCCGTCACTTGGAAATAGCGGTCTAAGGCGGACCGTCACACGGCCAGGGGGTAGGGGGAAGCGACGCGCCCACCCTAGTGCGTCGCTTGGAAGCGGCGCACCTAGGCCAGGGCGTCACATGGCACCCCACACCCACGAAAACCACAGGGAAAGTAACGCGCTTACCCTGGCGCGTCGCTTGCAAGCAACGCGTCGGGCTCAGTGCGTTACTCGCATGTGACGCGCCTAGACCAGCGCGTCGCATGGCCCTCACGCTCGGGATGGAAAGGGAAGTGACGCGCCTGCCCCAGCGCGTCGCTTGTAAGTAACGCGCTGGGCCCAGTGCGTCGCTTGGCCCATCCACATGGGGGACAACAGGAAGTAACGCTCCTGCCCCAGTGCGTTACACGCATGTAACGCGCCTATCTCGGTGCGTTACATGGCCTGACCCCCAACGGTCAAAACCCAACGGTCGAAAGCATGTGACGGCCCAGCCCAGGGGCGTCACTAGCAAACGGCGGCCAGTCGCAGGACCGCTACAGCCCTCGACCCTAAAGGCCAACACCCAGGGAAGTAACGCACCCCTCTAGGGGCGTTACAAGCATGTGACGGTCACTGGAGTGACCGTCGCTTGCCCCAGAGCACGCTACGGCGGGAAAACCCCAAAAACACCAACCACGCCCCCGTACCTCCACCGGAGAGGGGGAAAACAAGGGGGAAGACCCCTGGGGACCCCTAGCATGCATCTAAACCACCAAAACATAGAATCATGGGCTAAAACCATAGATCGGGCGGCTCACCCCAAAACATGGAAAAACCCCAAAAACGCCCAAACATGCCTCTCTCGGCCTCCCCGCGGCCTACAAACCACGGAAAAGAACGGCGAAGAGCTAGGGAACGTCACCCTACCTCAATGGAGCGAATGCTCCGCCGGATCGTCCACGAATCGCGAAGAACGCTTGAAAACCCTCGTTCTTCCTTAAGCTTCCCACGCTTGCCGCACGCCCCCACGACCGCCTCGCCGCCGCCCACGTCGCCGCGCCGTCGCCCCGCCGCCGTCTGCAGCCGGAGGGGAGCTCGCCGTGGCCAACCGGGAGGAAGAGAGGGAGAGGGAGGGAGACACGGTAGAGGAGGAAGGAGGAAGAAGAAGAGAGGAAGAAGAAGATGGTGGGGGAGAGAGAAAAGAAAAAGGGTTTTATAGAAAAACCCGGAAAATCCGTAAAATTCCAAAAAATAGGAAATCACACCCCCGCGATCCTCGGAACGCACCGATCGCAACGGTACCACTCGTGTCCGTGTGAACAGCCCGGTTCACCCGCAACGAGCGTCCGAAGAGAAAAGCCGAAACACACACCGGGAATCGGAAAACACACGCGGAAAAAGCCGCGGAACGCCTCCGGGCCTCCGAAACGACTCCGGATCGCGCCGATCCGAACACGAAAGATGTCCGAAACGAAATTTCGGACACAACGGAGCCGGACACTCCGAAAACTAGATCCGGGACCCATGAAGAAGGATCCGAAAGGTCCGGGATATTACATCTGCCTTCAAGATGTACTCGGAGAAAGGGGATTTCTCCTCGTCCTCCGGGAAAGAGGTCTTCTGCAGGGCGCGGTGGACGCGCTCTTGCTCTGCGAACCGTCTTTCAAAATCTCGTAGCCGGAGAGACAGCTCTGGCTGCGGTCGCGCCGGGGGGCTGGGGGGGGGGGGGGGGGGGGCGGCGTGGCGATCTCCCGGGGTACTGGTGCCCGGGCGCAGCGGCCTCGCCCCCTGCTTCCCTCTCCTCGGCGTGGAGGAAGCCTCTTGCTCCGTAGGCGGAGCATGCTAGGGTCCTCCGACGTCGTTGCGGAGGAGCTGTCGGCCGCGGAGGGTGAAGCGGCCTCCGGCGGTGTGCTGCGTCGCACTCCTTCGAGGGGGGCTTCCTGACGGGGCGCAGGACCTTGCATCCCTAGCCGCCTGGGCCCTCATGAGCTCCACGAGGACGTCCATTTTTTCATTGAGGGCCTGGAAGGCGTTGGCGCCACCGTCGAGGGGTGCCCCTGTCTCCGCCGGGGGGGGTGGTGGCCTGTTGGTGTGGATGCTGGCGTTGGAGGGGGGGCTCTGCGAGACCCTAGAGGGGGCGCCTCCCGCCGCTGCCATAGCCTTACCCTTCCCATCGGCAGATCTCCTCCCTGAGCTTCTTCTCACCATCTTGGCTCTTCGTGCGTTTCCCACAGACGGCGCCAGATGAAGAGGCGAGATCTCGCGCTGAGCCCTGAGCGGGCTATGGATCACCAGAAGATGAATCTGCAAGAGAGGGAAACATATCAGAGGGCCCAGGGGATCTCCCTGGGGGAAAACCCTCCGATGGCTAAGTCAGTAGAGCTATGGTGGAAGCGATAATGGGGGGAGGAGAGAGCTGATGCGCGAGAATCCTCTCCACCAGAGGGTGAAGCGAATCGTGCTCAGGAGCTTAGGGTGTGTGAAAGCCTTGTTTCTCTTACCTTCTTCCGGAGGGTATCCCTTGCTTAAATAGTGCGCCGCCTTCAGGAGTCTTGCAAGCTGAGGGGTTCCCGGCGGGAGTTACGTCTTTAGCGGGGGCTTTTATGGCCTGATCGTGGGAACGTTACCCCCTTGGAGTCCGGCGGCTCCCCTGACTCTCCCGCTGGCGGGGGACTCTGAACGGCTGCACATGCGGATAATCAACCGGCCTTACCGAGCCTCGGGGATGCTAGCTCTTGTCCGAGCGATAGGCATGGCCCGGCGAAGGTGGGGTCGGATAGGTCGGCTAGAGCCTATCTCTCTCGGACGGGGAGAGGGCTTTAGGCCGGACCTTCCTTGGGACCTGACCATTGTCTCGGGCCCTCCGAGCCTAGAAGGCCACCGGGGAGAGTTAGTTCCTCGAGTCTTGTTTATTGGACTTTTCTTCCCTAAGTGGGCCCTGTGGGCTATCACTCGGGCGGGCTCGCCTGGTTGGACCTTGTGGGTCTTGTTGGGCTGCCTTTGTGGTGGGCTGCGGAAATCCCCCTCTCCACGACCTAATCTAGGACGTTAATTCCATAAAAAGCGCCTTAGCCGAAGGCGTTAATTGAATTATTCTGCAAAAAGGGCTTCAAGGCTATCAAGACCATGAGTCTTACATAGTCACCATCTAAAATTCATTAACCTTTCTTGAGTAGTTAAAAGGGGGTTGACGTGACCATAATTGACTTGTATTCGAGATTTCGCACAATGCAATTTCTTAAGTCCGTCTTGACCATCATGCCAGTTCGTGACTTTACCGCATAGAAAGGATGGAAGAAAATATAAGGGAAGCCCATTAAGGGATTCTAAGATACTCAAGGCAAAGTTACCTCCCCTACCCTATGCCTGTTGGGGTTCGGTCTTTGGCGTAGGGAAATTTATTACCTTTTTGCCCATTGCACGCATACGCCCAAGGTTTTCCTTGCGGGGACTTTGCCCTCTTGACATGCTTTTCTTTTCATAACTTGACTTTCACTTTGGAATTGATTTGCATTGATGAAAATAAACCTAATTGTACTTGGACTTTTGTGGCACTTGTTCCCTTTTGGGCCCTGACTTCCACCTACTAGGGCGGTGGATAGGCTTGGTGTGTCTGCCTCGAGGTCTCCCTTCCTCCCTTATGGGCCGAAGAAGAAAAGAACGGGTATTGCTTTTCACTTTTAGTCAGGTTTTTGACTTTCCATCGGATTTTGCACTGCTTGAGCTCAAGAATAAAGCGTGTAGTGTGTGCGGGAATCAACCCTCCTTTTAAATTAGCAAGACTGATGAATGAATTCTGAATTTTGACCTTTCGGACCTTGATCCTTCGTGGGCCGTGGTACCAATTTTGAAGAATCTCTTTTTGTTTTTTTTTTGAAGAATTTCTAATTTTTTTTGGAGATTTTGAATCAATTTTCAACATTTTTTTGGATTTTGAGTATATATATATTTTTTTGGATTTTTGTTGAATCAAGGGTAGTATTTCTTAAGATACAAATCATTCCAAGGGTGAGTTAACTCTTCCCCTTCAGCATTAACCAGTTTATAAGCATTGCCAGGATAAACTTCTTTTATGATAAACGGTCCTTCCCAATTGGGTTGGAGTTTTGAGCGGGGGCCACCCGGCTTTACAAAAATTCTCTTGATTACCATCTCACCGATTTTAAATTTTCTCTCAATTACTTTCTTTTGATAAAAACGTGAGAGCCTATCTTGATAAATATGCGCATGCTCAGCGGCGACCAGACGCTTCTCATCTAGGAGTTCCAATTGGGCCAGGAGTGAATCACGACGTTCATCAATAGAAAATTTCTTATCCAATTGTACTCGCAGAGAGGGAATAAGAATCTCGTAAGGGACTACCGCCTCCATTCCATAAGTAAGGGCGAAAGGGGTTTACCCAGTAGGGGTGCGAATGGAAGTGCGATAGGCCCAGAGAGCTTCAACTAGTTTGTCTGGCCAATCCGAAAATTTATTAGCCTCACACGTCTTTTTGACAATTTTTATCAAAGTTTTATTAGTTACCTCTGCTTGGCCATTGCCCTGCGGATAATAGGGAGAAGAATGATGCAATGCAATGTTATACCTGTTGCAGAGATCCTTGATTTCTTGAGAGATAAATTGAGGTCCATTGTCGGTGACGATGGTGCTTGGGATGCCGAACCTCGTGATGATGTTCTTCATTATAAACTTGCAGACGGTTGACGCTTTGATCTCCACGTAAGCTTCTGCTTCCGCCCACTTGGTGAAGTACTCCGTTGCCGTGAGGATGAATGATTTTTACTTGGTCAGGAGGTTCGAATCACCAAGAGGTCCAATGATATCAAAAGCCCACATGGAAAAAGGCCATGGGGAGGACGTAGGATGGAGTGAAGAAGCAGGAGAATGAATCTTGTCGGCGTGCAGTTGGCACTTAACACACCTTCGAACATAGATGGAACAATCCTCTTCTAGAGTTGGCCAATAGAAACCTAGCCTAAGGATCTTCTTAGCTAGCATCTGGCTATTCACATGACCACCACACACTCCAAAATGCGCCTCTTCCACAACTTTCCATGATTCATCATCATCGAGGCATCTTAATAAAACACCGGTGAGCCCTCTTCTGTAGAGCACACCTCCAACCAAAACATAACGTTGAGCCACTCTTCTAATTGCTTTCTTCTCTTCTGCAGTGGCTTCCTCAGGATAGGACTGATCATTACAATATCTGGCAATCTCATAATACCAAGGTTTTTCTTCGTCAGCCAATTCTTCTTCCCAGTCCAAAAGCATGACCTCCTTTCCTTTAAGAGCTTCCTTCAGCTTGACCTTCTCGAGCACCTGATCTCTAATATCAAGGAAAGCACGATCCTTAATAGCTGGAGTGTCACGCTGATGAATCAGAGGGACATGAAAATCACGCTCAGGAGGGAAAACTAAAGCGGAAGCTAAAGAAGCAAGAGCGTCAGCCAAGATGTTCTGGCTGCGCGGGACATGAACAAAGATTAATTTAGTGAAGAGTTTGGCATAAGCTGAAGCGAGTTCCTGGTAGGGCTTGAGCTTAGGATTGATGGTGCGGCACTTGACAAGCACCTGGCGTAGAATAAGCTGACTGTCACCGATAATTCGTAAATGAGTGACACCATATTGATGAGCGGTTTGAAGACCGGCCAAAAGAGCTTCATACTCGGCTATGTTATTGGTGACGGGGAATGTGAGCCGAGCAGCAAATGGAATGGTGACCCCTTCTGGTGTTAAAAGAACCATGCCGATCCCTCTTCCTTGAGAATTAAGAGCTCCATCAAAATGTGACGTCCACATAGGATCGTGGGGTTGATTAATGGACATTAATTCTTCATCTGGGAACTCTGAGTTGACATGATCAAATCGGGGAAGAGGGTGGTGAGCAAGATGTTCGGCAATGGCATAACCTTTGATGGCTTTCTGCTGAATGTAAGTGATGTCAAATTGAGAAAGGAAGCTTTGCCAGCGTGCTAATCGATCAGTGAGGGCAGATTTTTCAAGGAGAAATTTAATTGGATTTATGCGAGCAATGAGGTGAACCTCATGAGCTAGGAAATAATGTTTTAACTTCTGAACTGCCCAAACCAAAGCTGCACAAGTCTTTTCCATGGCTGAGTAGCTCTGCTCACAGGGGTTAAGAAGTTTAGACAAGTAGTATGCTGCCCTCTCCTTACCTTCTTCACCCACTTGAGCTAAGACAGCACCTACGGAGTCATCCAGGACCGAAACATAGAGAATAAGTGGTTTGCCTAGAATTGGCGGCCTCAGGACAGGAGGATTGGCCAAATAATCCTTCAATCTGTCAAAGGCTGCCTGACACTTGTCATCCCAATTAAACTTGACTCCCGGTTTAGTAAGCTCGTAAAATGACCTATATCTTTGTGAATGCTGGGAGACGAAGCGGCGGATGAATTGCAACCTCCCGATTAATCCTCGAACTTCCTTCAAATTCTTGGGAGGAGGCATATCTCTGATGGCCTTTGCCTTGTTGGGATCAACTTCAATTCCCCTCTTGCTAACAATGAAACCAAGCAATTTCCCTGAAGAAACGCCAAATACGCACTTCTTGGGGTTCATCTTCAATTGATATTCTCGTGATCTCTGTAAAACCTTAGCCAGAACCCCAGGATGTTCAATCCTTGTCCTTGATTTTACAACCAGATCATCCACATACACCTCAATATAAATATGAATCATGTCATGAAAAATCGCCATCATAGCCCTCTGGTAGGTGGCTCCAGCATTCTTAAGTCCAAAGGGCATGACCACATAACAATATGTGCCCCACGGTGTAGTGAATGATGTTTTCTCTTGATCCTCTTCAGACAGACGAATTTGATTGTAACCTGAAAAGTCATCCATAAATGAAAGAGTCTCAAATCCTGCCGTATTATCAATCAGAACATCAATATGAGGGAGGGGGAAGTCATCTTTAGGACACGCTCGGTTGAGGTCCCGGAAGTCTATGCAAATCCGAACTTTCCCATCTTTCTTCATAACCGGGACGATGTTAGCCACCCAATTGGGGTAGAGGACAACTCTAACAAATCTAGCCTTATGGAGCTTGTCGACCTCTTCTTTCATCTTTAAAGCCATGTTAGAGTGGAAACGCCTCAACCGTTGTTTGACCGGGACAGACCCTGGCTTAAGTGTAAGCCGATGTTCAACGAGCGCAGGGTCTAATCCAGGCATATCTTCATAACTCCATGCAAACGTGTCCTTGTATTCTTGAAGAACTAAAATGAGCGCCTCCTCCTCGGAGGGCGGCAAATTCTTGCTAATGAGGACAGTCCTAGGGTCTTCCTCGGTACCCAAATTAATTTCTTTGGTAGGCTCTTCTACAGAGGCTGATGGTTCGTCAAACCGTCTTATGCCGCTAGCAAAGGCATCAGCCTCGTCCTCATATTCTTCATAACTTTCTTCCCCCTCTTCAATAGGGTCTTCATCATTCATGATTTCATAAACGCCCAAGCCCTTATAAGAAGCAACATCATCTTCATATTCTAACCCTGGCAGGATAATTAGATTTTCCACAAACTCAGGGATTGCTAAACAAGCTTGGCATCTGATAGCCAACTCCAACAAAAATCTACCCCATGAATTTTATTAGAAGAAGAGGAGGAGCAACTAACCTGATTAGAAAGAAAAGAAGGTGGTGAAAAAGCAGGCACAGGGGGTGGTACAGAGGAAGACCCCTCACCGGAGGGGGAAAAGAGATCTATCAAGGAATCTTGAAAGAGCGGCCCCTGGGTCGGGACGCACTCGGGAGAGAAATAGGAGGTTTCCTCAACAGAGATGGAGGATTGGAAAGTTGGAAAATCGGCGTTTTTTTTTTTCATTTTTATCTTTTCCTTCATTTTTATTTTCTTTTTCAAGAAGGAAGCAGTGTGAAGGGAGAGTAGCAAGAGGAGTGGAAATTGCAAGGTTGGAGAAGGATTGAATCAATGATGGCCCTCTCGGGGGCGTGATGGAGATTTCAGAAAATCGCTCGAGGAGCGAAGGAGGTATCGGAAGAGAGACTTGGATTGAATTTGGAGATAAATTGATCGTGATCGGAGGTGGCCGTGGTACGCGACCAAACCAGCAAGAATATAAGGAAGCCAGAACAGAGGGATGCATGGAAGTGAGAGAAAAGAGGCCGGCCCACAGCCTATCCACAGTGAAACCTTCTTCAAAGGGGACATCTGGCTCCTCAGTATCTGTGTAGTCACTCAGCAGCTGCCTCTTGTCTGTGATCACTACTGGCATTTCAATCAATTCCTGTATGAGCGGCGGACATTCCGGATCTGTCGGCATGAAGAGGCGGCTCAAAGAAATAGTAATGTCATTCATGTCGAACCACATGTACCAGTCACATTCTGGATCACCCATTTTCCTTCTTTTGTCCGGCCTTAAAGACTCCAGGGCTCTGTAGGTAGCCAGTGGGGCAATGTGACGAGCAAACTGTCTGGCGTGAACATCTTGATAGTCAAGCAATGAAGTAATTATGGTAGTCTGCTCATTATTCTGAACGCCACCAGTAACAAAATGTGTCTTCAGTGTCCAGGAGAGTGGCTGGCGATTAGTCTTCAAAGTAGAAGTCATAAATGCCCATGGCTCTTCTTCATTTTTGCTCGGCCCTTTATAGCCTAAACTGCCTCGTACAAGCAATTTTTGCGGCTTAATGGGCCTAATCCTGCCCTGACAGTTGGCACCCAGACCTTTGCCATCTTGATACCCCATTTTTAACAGAATGTTCCAGCCAGGGGTGTTAATCATGTTCTTTTTCTTCTTCCCCTTAGAAGGCAGGGGTGTCATAGCAACCGTGGTAACGGTCTCAGACGGCATCGGCTGCGGACGAGGGACGTCCAGCACAGATAAAAGTGGCTTGTTAGCTGGCCAAATAGAAGGAACTGATGATGCTGCATGAATATCTTCCTCTGGCAAAATCGGCATACTGGTCACCTTGATAATGCGACCCTTGTGTGGGAATTTGAGACACTGGTGATTTGTAGAGGGCACCGCATCAAGTTGCTGGATGTACGGGCGGCCAAGAATGCCATTAAATGTTGGATCCATGTCCAAGATGTGAAAATCTGATGTGATGGTGGCAGGACCCAAGCTAACTTTCAATGTGATCATGCCTAGAGGAGGCTTCTTTGTGTTGTCATATGCAGTGACCGTTATGGTGGACGGCCGAATCTGGCTTTCTGGTATGCCACATATCTTCAAGGTGCTCGGTGGCAAAACATTGATGGATGCCCCAGTATCCACCAGACATTGCTTAACAGCCACCTTATTGATGTCGACTGTGATGCATAAGGCATATTTTCTTGCTGAGATTGGTGCCAGTTCGTGCTCATAAAAAGTAATTGCCGGTTGACTGCTAGCAGGTGTTAACACTGTGACTATCTTCTCAACTGGAATGTCTTCATTAACCATTACCTTCTGCAGATATTCCTTTAGAGCCAGCTGATGAGTGGTGGACCGTTTGATCAATTCCAGGATCGAAATTCTTGCCGGAGTCTGGTCCAAATGCTTTAACAAATCATATTCAGTGCCCGGTACAGACCCTTGTTCTTGCTCTTGCGGCCCCTGCACGGGCTCTAGCTCTCTTTGTGGAAAAATACGGTTGAACATCCGTCCACTACGGAGCGGCGCCACGCCTTGACGTGCCTCTGTCGGGGCCAGTATGGTAGAAGAATTAGAAGAAGAAGAAGAGGAGGGAATGCCGGTGGCAGTGTTCAACAATAGGGGTGCCCCCGTAGGAGGCGTGGGAGTAATGTTTAGCAAAGATGCCCCCGTGGGAGGCGTAGGAGAGTGATTTGACGAAGATGCCCCCTCAGGGGGCGTGGAGGTAGAAAGGGATACCCGAATGTGAGGAGCATTGGTGGGTGGTCTAACAAGAAGAGATCTGGGTATGAGAGGTGGGGGAACTGATGGCGGAGGAACCCTTGCCGGTGTAGGAGTGGTAGAGGGTGTAGCGGGTGCTAACAGTGAGCGAAGTAGGAGTGGCCTGGATGGCGGAGGTATAGAGTTGGTGGTGGAAGGTGGGGTTTGTCGTGCGGTAGGTTGTGGAGGTGGCAAATGGGTAAGAAGCGTGCGGGTCGGCAAGGCCGTAGAACTGGTGGAGGTAGATGGGTTGACGGGGAGTAGAAGAGGACGTCCCGATTGGAGAGTAGAAGAAGAAGGAAGGGTGCGCAACAGGCGCGGAGGTTGATTTTGATTCGGATCATGATGAAATGCCCCGATAGAGGCGTTTTCTTCGTGCCATCCCTGTCCTCTCTGCACTTCGTAGAGGGACGTGACATGGTTCACATGCTGATTAGGGGCGTGCTCCGGTAATGGATTACGGATAATTCCCATATCCTGCTGGGGTGCTGGAGCTTGCTGTGGTTGAACTTGTTGTGGAGCGGGTTGCTGAGGTTGTTGATTTTGCTGTTGCCAAGAAGCCCTTCTTTCTTTCATAGCGGCTATGAATTGTCTCATCTCATCCCAATTGATGTCACCCTGGTCATTTAGATCGTAGATGTAATATCTGAAGTAGAAGCAACGATCAAGGTTGTGACCAGGGCCGCGATGAAAAGCACAATAACGGGATGTGTCAACATTAGCGGGCCACACGGTTCTTTCCCTTGGCAAGGCGAGCAAGTTGGCGGCCATCAGGGCATTAAAAATATCGGGGAGACTTTCGGGAAGTGGAGGATAGTGGTCCCTTTTGGGGCCAAGTGGTGGTCTCCGTTGTTGTTGTTGGCCGTAGTTGGCAGGTGGGGGCATTTGATGGTATTGTGGTGGAGCTGGAGGGTCTACGCGGGGGGCTTGGTTTTGCGGTGGAGCGAAAGAGTGTTGAGGTGCGAATTGGGGTTGTGGAGTAGGGTTAAAATGAGAGTTCTGTCGTGGAGGCGGTGGTGGACGTGGGTTAGCTTGATGGTGGGGGTTGCCAACTGCGCCGACTTGCTCATTTGTGACGGTGCCCTCAGTTGTGGGCCCGCTGTTAACATTGGTGGTTTTCTTAAACAGCCGAGGCTTCGGCTCAAACATGCCCATAATGGGTGAATCCTTCATCTGTGTCTGGATGTAACGAGCCCTCTCATAGAGCTCTTCCATAGTAGTCAGCCGGTTCATGGCCAAAATATGGCGGAATTGAGGAGTTGCATTAGAAATAATCATCTTTACTTGCTCCTGTTCCGACAATGTGTCTTTCAGCTTCTCGGCCATCGACCGCCATCTGTCAGTAAATATGATGAAGTCCTCCTCAGGCTTCATTTTCTCCGCAACTAAATCTGTAACGGACAGAGAGGGTCCAACACGGTCTCTATACTTTTGCAAGAATTTCCTTTGGACAACATCGAAGTCACTGGCATCAGCTGACTCCAAGGAATAAAACCATTCGAGGGCTGGCCCCTCCAGAGATCTTCTGAATAAATAGGCCAGAGAAGCCTTGTTGCCTTGCCAGAAGGAGGTCTTGTACATAAAATCCTTCAAATGAATGAACGGATTGCCAGTTCCATTGTACCGCCGAAAGTTCGGCATCTCAGACGGAGGGAGGTGGAAAACTGGCAGAGTGGGGAGCGAGATTTCTGGTGCATTCTTGGCCGTAGTGACTTTCTTAAGCTGTTCTTCCATGTGGGCCATCTTCTGAAGTAGCAGAGCATTAGAGTCGGACTCGACTGGGGCCTGAACAAAAGAATGTGGTATAGGCGACCGTAAAATCTGAGGAGGTTGGGGGAATTGGTGCCTAACTGCGGAATAACTCGCCTGCTGGGCCGGTATGGCCGTGACAGGCGTTGGTGGACGAGAGGGGGGTTTATGCAAGACCACCTGGTCATTGATAATCTGGTGGCCACTCGCGACCGGAGGGGGGGTGGAAGAAGAAGAGGGAACTGACTTCCCCTTCAAAGCGGCCTGAAAAGCTTACCGCTGGGAGTCATCCAATTGAGAGAGAGCTTGGATTAAATCTGTAACGTTGATGGATGGGGAAGAGTTCCCCGAAGTATTGGAAGGTAGAGCCTGAGAGGAAGGCTCAACCCCTTGAGAGGTGGTATCGACCACATGAACTTGTGAATAATGAGGGTGAGGAGGGGAATAGTTTCCCTCATAATAGATGGAGTCTTGGTGGTGGTCCTCATAAGATTGACTAAAAACATTTTCATCCACATCATCGTAAGTGTACCCATAGTTTGCCATGTTGATGATCGTACCTGAACGGAGTTTCATGCTTAAGGGAGAGAGAGCTTAATGAAGGAATTATCACACACAGCACTTAATCCAAACAACACAATTAAATCGACCCAACTAAGTTTATGCAAACAATGTTGGAAAGCACCGCAGAATTTTAATGTTTGATGTTTGAGATTAGAGTGGATTATTTGTGAATAGTTCACTCCTTTTGCCAAATGAAACCTAGTTTGATCCATGTGTGACCTCCGGGTCAACTAGGTTTTTCTCTCGCTTCACCAACGAATAGGTTCTCTAGAACTCCAGTACTTCGAGGGTACAACCAGCCCGGCGTCCGTGAGGGAATCCACGGGTGCGGGGACTTATGGAGGTCTTGGAAAAGGGATTTCCGGTCCAAAGAGACGAAATGCTCAATGGAGGGTCGTCCCGATTCCAAGAAGGGTGTGTGGAATCCTAATGTAGAGAGAGGAGGTCTCTCAACCAAAAGCCACCAAGTGCAAAGCAGATATGAACAAACCACAGTAATATATCCAAATAATCAATATGCCAACCAATGAATCAGAAATGAGCATAGAGAGGAGTGTCTGTGAAAAAGCAGGAAAGACACGACCTGGGAAAGGTCGCTACCAAATCAGGAGACGGCAGCGTGGCTGTCGTGAATCTCTGTGAGGGGCTCACAGGCAGTGAAACAACACGCCTTAGTGTAAGGCGCTATAAGGAAAGGACGCCTCCACTGGAGGGCGTCAAATCAAATAGACACGCCCTGATTAAAGGCGCTAAAAATAAATAACACGCCCTGGAGGGGGGCGTTAATTCTCAGACAGTATAATGAGCAAAAAACAAAGCAGCAGATATGCTAGAAGACGCCCTGGAAAGAGGCGTTAATAAAATACAACACGCCCCTGTGAAGGGCGTTAAATCGAAAAGCGCCCTCGTGGAAGGCGTTAATTCAGGGAAATACGCAAACGCAAGCTGGCTGATCCCGGAGTGTGCAGTGTGCACAATGGAGGGTGCCCGAGGGACACAAAGGAAAGGGTACCGAGGGTACCAAGGGGAAAGGGCACGCGTGGGTGCCAAAGGGGAAAGGGCACGCGAGGGTGCCAATGGAGATGGTAATCAAAAAGAAAACAGTGGAAGTCCCACCGTGATCGCCAATTTGTGGATGGGCATAAATCTCACACAATCACAAGAGAATAATTATGTGAAAACAGGGAGAATAATGATGATTAATGCATAAATAAGGGGAAGAAAAGCTTGCACGTGGTGCAAATATGGAGATGTGATCGCCAGAGGGGTTACCTCAATAATAATAAAAAAGGAGATCGCGAATACCTGGTGAAGATTGGAACGCGGGATGATGTGAAGTTCCTTCCTCCTTCTTCAATCGGCCGGCCGATGAGAAGGGTTCTTTTTTAATTACCTTGCAAAAAAGACAATGAAACAAAGCAAAAGATGGGATCAGCCAACGTGCAGTAGTATCAATCCAAATAAAACATATGATGATGAAAAGAAATCAACATGTGCACCTTTTATTTTTTTATTTTTTTTAAAACCCCTAGAGAGACAAGGAGAGGAGATATGATGAAAAGTATGCAACTGATGCAAACAGGATGGAAAATAATAGCGGACGGGACGGAGATGCGATGAAAAGATGCAAAGCGATAGAAACAGAATAAAAACAACACCAAAGCCCCGCTGTCCCTTGATGACAGTAAAAGGGGGCAACCGAGATAGGAAGAAGAGGAAGCAGCAGGATGCAATAGGAAGCTTGAACTTGATAATCTCGGCCTCGGTACCTTCGTAACCTTTCAAAGGGTCGATCAGGACTCCCTTAAATAAGATTCAGATCAAAGGATAAACATGGACGGGAGATAGCAATGGTAATGTTTATCAAAAGCAAGAGCCCAATCGAGTAAGAACGTCAAACAAGGCAGGACTCTGTGAGGGAAAGATGGAAGATGGTAGGACACTAGAGGTGAAACACGCCCTTCAACAGGGCGTCAATTCTTGATTTGACGACCTACCCAAACGGCGTTTCATAAAACACGACCCAAGCCAGGGCGTTTCTTCCTGGATTCAATTTTGGCAATAAAACCTTCCTTTATTTGAAAAAGATTAAAAGCTGCCTGAAAAAGAGGCGTTTCTTAAAAACACGCCCTGAGGAAGGACGTTATTCATAAAATACATTTTATTTCATTTTATTTTGAAAAAGGATAATACCAGGAATTGACGCCCTAATAATTGGTAGTCCTTTCTTTAAAAACGCCCTAGGTAAGGTCGTTATTTAAAACGCGCCCTACTTCAGGTCGTGAATCACAAAAATGTAACAAAATGCAACGGAAAACCCACAAAAATAGAAAAACTTTATTTTATGGGAATATTGAAGTTCTCTTTGGGACGTCAACATAGTGACATGAGATTTAATCAACAAAGTGTCAATTTTGGCGTGTCTACAGACCTGTGCTTCCTGAAACATTGGCTTGTAGTAAGGGCTATTGGCTGCATTGAAAGGCAGACCCGCGTGGTGCCACCATTTTACAACAGCCTGACCAAGTTTCCATTTAGGTCCCTTCTGGCCATACGTATCGTCCATCCTCGTTTGCTTGCCATGCTCTCGGGATAGTGCACCGGGCTCCACATCTTCAATGTTGATCGATTGTGTCCTTTTTCTTTGTGTCCCCTAGTCACCAGTCAATAAACTCCTTATGCCTCGTGGTTGTCGAGTCGTAGATGAACCACCACTCCCTGATGCTCCGGTCCTCGCGGCCTCGCGACTACGGACTATAGTCTCCTCGGGATGTCTTGACTCTTCCCTGCTCTGACGTACTGCCTCAAGAAACTCTGCTTCGTATGGATCGTTCACAGTGACATACACATTAGCCTGCTCAGTACGTGCTTATTCGTCTTCGTCACTGGGTGTCCATGCACATTCCTCCTCGTTGCTGCCACTTGCTATTCCGTTCACTGCCGCTTGATCCCTTTTCTTCTTTTTTTCCTTTTCTTGCATCTCAGCTCTCTTCTCCCGCAGGTGCCTAGCCATTGCAAGTTTCACATCTCTAGGCACATGGGTACACCCAGCAACCTCAGAGTATCCTGCCCCGGCTCCTCCTGCCAAATGCTTCTTCAACCGAGACACCCCTCCTCCCCGGTGTTCTATTTTACAATAGTTACAATGCCAACACCTACGGTTGCCATCCAACAAAACTCCGTGTGACCACCCAATATCATTTGTTCGTTCCTTAGGAGCCATAGGGTGCTATCTCCTAAAATTAAGAAATTCAAATTATGAAAATATATTGTTTCCCATCTACAACTGACAATGAACATAATTTCATGATTTGCGTAACATGCAAGACTAAATTCAATATTTAATACATCTTCTTATAATTTAGTTCCAAATATTATAATTATTTCTATAACATACATATAAGGGTAATATTTATAATTAATACATATACATTAACTTACATGACATAATTAGATATTTAAAATATAACTAATTAGATATTTAAAATTACATCTCTAATTAAATTACATGACACATATAAATTATAAACATCTCTAAATAATTTACATTATATATATAAATTAACTTTAAAATTATTTAGAAAATATTAAACACTAAATTTATATTTACATTAAAAATATATCCATACACATTATATTTTTACATTATGCAATTAAATTAACTAATATACATTATGTATTTAAAAATATTTTACATCTACAACTAATAATGATATTAATATCATTACTTCTACAACATACAAGACTAAATTTAAAATTTAATACATCTAAATTAAATCTAATATTTAAACATGAATTGAATAACACATCAAAAAATAAATTTATATCTACAACATGAATTAAATATTATTTATATTAATTCTACAAAATGAATTAAATAATACATCAAATATATGATATTTATACAACATCAATTAAAAAAATTATATTACTTATATAACATGAATTAAATAATATATTATTATTAATATTAAATAATATAATAAAATATTTTTCTATATTTTTTAATTTAAAACTAAAAAAAATAAACACCCCCCCCCCACCCTCACCGCCCCCCACCGGAGGTGGGGGCGGCGGTGCAGACGCCCCCCCCCCCCTCACCCTCACCGCCCCCACCTCCGTGCAGACGCCCCCCCCCCCCCTCACCCTCACTGCCCCCCACCTCCGTGCAGACGCCCCCCCTCCGTGCAGACGCCCCCCCTCCCCTCACCCTCACCGCCCCCCACCTCCGTGCAGACGCCCCCCCCTCACCCTCACCGCCCCCCACCTCCGTGCAGACGCCCCCCCTCCGTGCAGACGCCCCCCCCCCCTCACCCTCACCGCCCCCCATCTCCGTGCAGACGCCCCCCCTCCCCTCACCCTCACCGCCCCCCCACTGGAGGTGCAGACGCCCCCCCCCCCCTCACCCTCACCGCCCCCCACCGGAGGTGCAGACGCCCCCCCCTCCCCGCCCCCCACCGGCGGCGGTGCCAGTGCGATCGCCGGTCGTCACCCCCCACCCCCCTCCTCACCCTAAAACAAAAAATTAGGGCACCTACCTCTGATCGCCGGTCGTCGCCGCCGCCCGGTGCCGTCCGCCGCCGTCCGCCGCCGCTCTGCATCGCCCACACCTGCCGGCCACCGCCTTCAAGCCGCTGCGGATGGCAGACCCGCCAGCACCCCGGCCCGCTATATGGGCGACCCAGCACGTACGCGCCGTCCCGCACGAACCACACCGGGCCCGCCTCGACCCGCTCCGGTACGCGGCGGGACGCACGGGACCGTGCGGTCCACTGCGTCCCGGCCACGACCCACAGCCCGTGCGACCCGGCGCCAGCCTGGGTCGGGTCGGGTCGTGCGGGTCGGTGCGGGTCGGGCCGGGACGGCAAACCATGCTGTTAGTATTACGCAAAAATCTCTTATGCTAGTTTTTAACTGAATAAAAAATTTAATATATTTTTAATCTTTCATATATTTATGATTTGTCTCTTTATCTCTCTTTCTCCTTTTTTTTAAGCACAATATACTAATGAAAATAACTTTTTCATGTAAACATATTTTTATTTAAAAATTTAATTACATATATTTGTAAACTATTTTGATTTAACTTTTTAATACTTACTTGATATCTAATGCTTAGTTGATTAAATACCTTAATAAAAATTATGAAAATCTGAAAAAAAAACTTAACAATTTTTCAGCTATAAGGGATTCTTTTTTTTTCAGAAATTGCAAATTTCTTCACATTATCATTATATTGATATCACATGATTCCCATTGTCTACTCTCACTCTCCATGGCCACAAGTGATTAGTCGTTCCCATCATAATATCCTATATGGGAAGATAAGAAGGTGTAACCATCCCATCTGACAAGGACAGAGTCAATCCAGATAATCTAGTCTCGCCCTGGGTTCATTCCATTCTATTTCTTCAATTTTTGATTTATTAGAGGATTTTTTGGGGGGACACAACCCAGATCCCTCAACTATTTCTACTTATGTGTGCAGGTCAGGTCATTGCTTGCTCTCCCATCTCAAGAGTGTCTGATGTCTAATGGTCACTTTCTTACAGCTTCAATTATCCTTATAAAAATATTAAAATTATCACTGTTAGTGGTCGAATATTATACATCCTATCATTATTAAAAAAAATTGAGTGAAAATCTATTGGATGTATAATTTTTAAATTTTAATAGTATATCTTCAATTTGCTGACACATTGGTTGTAAAAAAATAATACGATAAATATTGGCTCTACTGAATCTTGAGCTAAAAATGTAAGTTAAGTCTTAAATCAACTTTGTTAAATTTTAAATTATTAAAATTAATAATAAATTAAGAAACACCACTAAACATATTTGTGACGTTAGTTGGGGTTGATGTTTGACACCCACATTAAAAGTATTTTCCTTATTTAGTAATATTTAAATTTTGTTAAATATCAAATGACGATAGATATGATATTTGAACAATTAAAGATGCCAAAGATAATATTTTACATGTAAGGACGGTGTTCATTAAATTAATCGTTTAATTTATAATAAAGCATGTATCTTTGTAATATCTCTTAATTTTTTAAAATATATTAAAGAGTTAGATGTGAAACGTGCTAGCACATGCCACTTGTCGTACAAAGAAAAGGGAAATCCTTTGAACTATGAATCAGAAAAAAATGATGGACTATTTAAGATAGATATTGTGGTGAGGAATATAAATGTTAATTAAAGGTACTTTTGCTCAAAATAAGCAAAATAGCGGTAATTTTCCTCGGAATTCTTTCCAGAAACGGGTACCAAAAATGGGAGGACAACAAAACCTCGGTTGGTGAACGGACGCCACCTCAGACCTTCCTCGCCGTTGCCTCCGCCCGTCCGCCGGCGCCGCCGCCATGGACGCCCTCACCGTGTCGACCACCATCACCGCCTCCGCCTCCCCCGTCTTCATCTTCTCCCCGAGCAAGAGAAGCAGCCTTTCCCGACGGCATCTGCATCTGGCAGCTGCCTCCAAGGGTAAGGCGTCTCCGCCTCTCCTCCTCCTCCTTTGTCCCTTTCTCCATTAATTGTGGGCGAGCTTGTGTGATTCTTCGACACCCAGATAAAGAAAAGGACGCCGATCTCAATTGCGAAGGTGGCAACGCCAATCTCGTCCCGTTCTTCAAGAGCCCGGGCAACCTCGCCCCTCTTTCACATGTAAATTTCTACATCCATTTCCCCGTCGATTGGGTAGAACCAAGAAATTAGTGTTTTTTCTTCTTTGGTTTGATTTGTTATGGTGATGTTAATCCAAAGTTTCTTTTCGCCACCTTCTCCACGAAAGGATGCCGCTATGGGTTTGGTTCTAAGGGCAGCGACCGGGAATGGTTGGACTACTGATTCCGGGATGGAAGGTCCTCCCGAGACTTTCAAGGGTACCGATTCTGGGCCGGTCTCGACCTTCCCGTGGTCTCTCTTCACCAAGTCCCCTCGTCGCAGGATGCGCGTCGCCTTTACTTGCAATGTTTGTGGGCAGCGCACCACCAGGGCCATCAATCCTCATGCCTACACCGATGGTACTGTCTTTGTTCAGGTATTTATGTTCATCTGATTGTTGAAAGATGACTCCTTTTTTCTCCTAGCCAATCGTTCTTGCTGTTCGGTTTGATCTTAATTAGTTTGTTCATCTGCCCTTTCGCTTTCTATCTTTAGTGCTGTGGCTGCAATGTGTTCCACAAGCTGGTGGACCATCTTAATCTATTCCATGAGATGAAATGCTATGTGAACCCGAGCTTCCGTTACCAAGGTGATATCCACTTCAATTACATGGATGAAGACGATGATAATATTTTTCCAGTACTGTAAGCAAGAGAAAGCAATGAAGATATGGTGTGCATAGAAGCTTGTACAGTCGCCTCTTCCCCCTTTAATATCTCATGCAAGCGTAAGACCAATAGCAGGCTTTATGTCAACAGATACGGAGCTAATACCAATTCCAGTTGTAAAAAGAATCATGTTTTTATCCTGCAGTGAATCATCGGAGAACTATCTGAGAAGAATGTATATTCTGAATATCAGATAGCTCCCAATTAGCCTTGCATATTCTGCTGTTTTCTCTTGTGTTTTCTGTCTTTTATTTTTTTTTCCCTTTGGTCTGCTGAATCTAGTTTATAGAATAACGAATATAGGAATGGTGTATCTTCTCTCCTGTGTTGGGTTTTACCATGATGAATATCTGAATTCTAGGCGTTAATCTTTGCAATGTTTTGCATTATTTTTTTCTTTCTTTTTTAAAGAAATATGGTTGCGGCTCTGAACATCTGGGAGTTATTCCAAGGGAAAAAGGATCCTGATGAATACAGTACCAGTCACATCTGCACTTCTATTTCCCAAGAAGGTGCTTCTAACTGTACATTAGCACACTGCAAACAGAGGTAAAGCATTTCCCTTGACTTCTAGGTTTAACCAGTATTGCTCGATTGCTTCTGGTATGTCATAGGTGTTGTTTCAGCCATTTCAGTCACCTGTTGAAAGCACAGAACAAGCATGGGAACAAGATGGGACTAGGGGATCTACTAGTCTACCACTCAAAATTTTTGTTGGAAGTAAGAGATAGAACAGAGAGGGAGAAACACTTCTAGCAGCAGGGACAATTGCAATTTTAATACAATAGTGGTATTACCTAAAAATAAATAAATAAATTGCAATTGCTCAAATTTCACATAATTCCATATTCAAGTTTATTTCAGTTAAACCAGTCTTGATTCAAAAGGATTTTGCTAGTGCTTATCTTGTTTCCATTTTTAATTTCTGAGCAGTATTCACTTAATGGTGAAGAGAAGAGGGGAATCATCATCATGAACTCTTGTATTATGCACACCGTTTGTTTGTGGAATGTGTTTTTTGTGTAGAGTGAACTGTTATCTAGTTCATATGGTGAAAATGGGTCATATGTACTATTTATGTTTTCTTTTCTGTTCAAATTGTTGTTCAGGTAGCATAATACAGATACTAGCATACCAGTGCCTATTGCTACATGATTTACTTTAGAGTGCACGCTTCCATCTTGTTCCACCTTCTTATGTGAAAAAATCTTTTGCAATTTTTGTCTTGTGGACACAATGCTTATGCTTACTGTCACAACAGGTTTCATTGTAGCCATTTTGGTTATATGACCACAATTTTCCAACCCCATTATCTAGAATTGTCATGTTCATTTAAAGGTAGGTGCAGCCCAATGAGCAGGTGTCAGTTTGATGAAAAGCTAAAAATTCTACAATGATTTGATAAGATGATAAAGAGATAAAATTTTCGGCTCACATTTTCATTTTTCCCTCTTCTACCACTTAGATGAGGAGGTGGTTCAACTTCAAGAAGCTAGACCAAAGATGTGGAATGAATTGATACGACATATTTTCAAGCTTATAGTATGTACTGTTGTTAAAGCAGTGGGAGGTTTTTAGTGACCGAAACCCATGAAAATGGCAAGTGAATATAGACAATGAAGAGAACCTATATATGTAATTCAAGAAACAAAATGATAATTGTTGCCTTTTGGATTTCATACATATTTATTGGTTCCCTAGGAAAGCTACAGGAGTTTTCAGGGGATATTTTGGGGAATGTGACACAAATTGCATTTCTTCCCTCTTGCTTCTTCACTGTAAAATAGGTCCTATCGTTGCTTCACCAGCATGTTCATAGGGATAGACCCTTATCTTGCAAGAGGCGCGAGCTGGTCTCTTTTCCCAACTGTCTTGCACTGAAAAGGATGGGGAGCTCCCTCACTCTAGAAAACTTAAATAATATACTTTTGTTTCCAATTTAATGCATGTGATATTGAAGTTACAAATGGAGGGAATTACATGCAGTGGTTAGAAGTTCAGAACAGGTTCTTTCCATGAAAGCCACTGCCAGATGACCATTCTCATTTTTTCGTCCACTCACTTCAGGCATTTTAGGTTTATTGTTTAATCAACTTCTCTCTAGATTCAGCTTCCAAAAAGAAGCCTTCTGTCTGGGTAGCGCTGAGGCCCCATATGCTGTCCATCTCATCTTCCCGAAGACATCCTCAAGGAACCATTACTGACCTATTTTGAACGAACAGCATGCCTTTTAGCATAAACTTCCTGAAGAAATATCCTTAACGTGCAAACTTTGGCACATTTGCTCCCTTACAGAAGTTCTTCTGTCGTCAAACACGTGATATTCCAGATAAAAGCCCGAATATTGACAAGTTTCCTAGCTGTGAGCAATAAGTTATTTACACTTCATGCGATGAAGACGTATAGTGTCCAGTGGCTGCCCTATAATTTAGTTTACGTGTTTCCTAACCTTTAAGATCGATTTGGTGTCCTTTAACCCGGTCTTCTGTTTGGAAAACAGAAGATGCACAAGCAAGGCTGTTGACTCTTGTAGTTTGTTTACAGCCTCTCGCCTATGTAATCGCCATAAGATTATCACCTGGTTCCATTACCTTCGGAGAATTTGAAGAAATCTCTGGTCTTGTTCCTGTTCTTTGCCATCACTCTTTGGTCAACATGCTTTGCGACATGATGTAAAACATATTGGATGAGCTCGTATGTTGCATGGATGGCCAAAACGGCCAGAACCAAATATGCAAGTTGTAATTGAAGACAGGATCTTTAGTTTAGAATGCTTGCGAGGCATCATTGTGGGTGCGGATTGTCATTTGTTGCTACCAGTTGCTTGTGAGGAATGATGATTTAGGCTAGAGTTGACAGCTCCATCTGGTAGTAGTACATGCCTGACAAGTTCATGCATGCAAAAAGTTCTCATGCTATGCTGTAAGATAACCTTACTTATGCGACGGGTGGACAGCTCGCCCCCGCTGCGCGCCGAGTGCTCACCCCGTCCAGTCGCGAGCCCCCTCGCGGAATCGTCGGGAGGGGGGGAGCTCCCGCCGGGGACTCCCCCCCCTCCTTCTTCTCTTTCGGAGGCTTCACCATCTGGTCCGTCTCTCC
Source organism: Amorphophallus konjac (assembly GCA_022559845.1). Lineage (NCBI taxonomy): Eukaryota > Viridiplantae > Streptophyta > Magnoliopsida > Alismatales > Araceae > Amorphophallus > Amorphophallus konjac. The sequence continues at coordinate 31,396 of JAHNEJ010001387.1, forward strand.
GGGGGCGATCACTGGGCTTTTGTCAGGTAGGTTCTCAAACCCTACCTGGAATCTCAGGGAGATCGGAGTCCTCCGATCTTCTCTGGCTCCCTCCCTCCTTCCTCTTGCCCTTCTTCCCCCCCCTCCCCCCCCCCCCCCCCCCGCTTGCTCTCCGGCCTCCCCCCCCCCCCCCCCCCGCCTTCCTTCTCCTTCCCTTCCACCTCCCGTGCTGTTTCTTCCCCCTCCCCTCCCGCGCCACCCTCGGAGCTCTCCGTTCTCATCCCCCGTCCTCCCACCTTCCCCTCTCGGGCCATTCCTCTCCGTCGGTGTCCCCCCCTCCTTCCCCCCTCCCGTCGCGTCCCTCCCCCCCCTCCATTGGTGTTCCCCCTCCTCCGGCCACCTTCCCCCCCTCCGACCCACAGCCTCCCCCTGGCCCGGTGCCCCATTCTCCCCCCTCGGGTCACCCCCCCTCCGCCGCCCTCCCCCCCCCTCTTCTGTCGCTTCCCGCTGCCCCCCCCCCCCACCTCCGTTCCCTTGACCCTCTTCTTCCCCTTCCCCTCTTGCCCTCCCTCCGCCCTCTCCCACTCTTCCCCTCCGGCATCCCCCTTTCTACGCTTCCCCTCCCCCCCCTTCCCCCCCCCCCCTCCAGTGTTCTTCTCTCTTTCTCCCTCTATCAAACCCTTTTGTCCCCCCGGGCCTTCGGCACTCTTGTGGTCCACCGGACGGAGAAGGTGGTCAGTTGGTCGCACTTGCAGGTGACGGGTATCCCTCGGTTCTTTCAGAGCTCGGAGATGCTGCGCTTCTTCCAAGCACCCCTCGGTTGCTTATCTCTCGGGTCTCTTTTACTCACCGCTATAGATGTATGCGGTCTGGAAGCCTTGCGCTCCTCGAGGATGATATCAATCGCCTTCGATTCGCCAGTTGCCCCATCGTCGTCAGGAGTTCCCCGCCCTCGGGTTGTTGTTATTGTCTCTCTGTTTTCATCTTATGTAGCTCGTTGGGCTATTGTCTTCAAAGATCAGAGAGGGTTGTTTCTGTGGTTTGGTCTTTGCCCCCCTTGTATCCTGTTGCTTATGTGAAATGAATGAACTCTCTTGATTCCAAAAAAAAGATAACCTTACTTATGCTGTCAATTGCTTCTCTGGCAACACGAACAGTAGATGCTTGATGAAAATTATGACACCGGAATCTACAATAGAATGAAACAGACGAACTAAAGGACGTATTTATTACACTAGCTGATTCTCTACTCAACAAACTCTATACGGTCGTAGGTTTATAAGCCGCAGTGGTGCCATCTGCTCCCTCCATGGGTGCGGCGGCCTCCCCCTCCTCCGGCCATGCCTCCACTGCGGCTTCCCCTCCTCTGTTGGCCTTCCCCTGGTCCTCCCTCGGCCGCCTCCATTTCTGTCGGCGACTGTATCGTGTCATACCGGCGTATTGATTTTTCCTTGGCACGATCCGGTACATATGATATGAACGAATATGGTGCGGCATGATAAACCCGGGATCAAATAATGCCGGAAATTTGTTGATCTCTAAAGCTACCAACATCGCGAGAGTTTTCAAGAATGCATTATTGAATGGCCTATCACCAAAGAATGTTTAATGCGGCTGTCGCTTTTCATTTATTGTTGTGAATGGTTCAACTCTGTCGACATCTCTGAAATGTCCTGTATGTTCCTTTTAGAGCTTTCTGTTCTTGGAATGATTGGAGAGTTATAGTTGTCGAGGCATCCAACATGATCAACAAGATGCCACAGAGGTGAAACTGAGTTTATATAGATAGTATACTTGTGGAAGATCATTATCCACGGTGAGGAGGGTAAAATCGGCTCAGTCCATGAAAGGTCTATTTTCGTCAGGTCCATTCAGGCTGATAGTATGCGACGCGTCTGTCAGCCCTCGACGGCCGTAGTCTGTCACGGATGGTCTAGGACGGATCGTCCTTGGATTCATCAGTGCATGAAGGGTCTCGATCCAGGCACAACGGTCGTTGGATGGCTCTCCGGTGATCGAACGTCATCTCTCACGATGTCAATCTCAACTCCACTAGGGACGAGTATGCCCCCAAGGCGTCGTAAGACTCACCAGAGAATCGTTCAAGTCCGGAGGAACGGATCCTCAACGGGAAATTCTCCACGATCGCGGGAGTCATTTTTTCATGACTCACGCCCTTCCCTGTTAAGGGATTGGCTCTTGCTACCAGGACAACTTCCTATAAATGAGATTTTGACGGATAGACATAGGACACGGTGAATCTTACCAAGAAACACACACTTAGCTCCATACAAGGGAAAATAGAAGTCAACCTGTTGTTAAGAGAGAACGTCCCTGTCAAGCACCGGCTGCCTTCCGAGCATCTTTACCGTCCAGCGAGCACTCTCTGAGCACTCACTAGTCACGGCGAGAGCCCCCGGAAGGCAGTTCGTCCCTACAGACTTGTTTCATGACCTCTCAACTCTCTCTTCCTCACACTTTTCTTCCTGCTTCTACGTCTCCCGAGTGTTGACTTAAGCATCGGAGGGTTGTCCTCTGGGGTAACGCTCGGGATTACTTTTGACGCTCTTCGTTTCTGATTTGTAAGTTTTCACGAATGTCGGGCAGTCTTTCTTAACAAATAAATAAAAAAGTGTGGTACGAGAGTTAAGAATCAATTTTCTACCTCTACGCACAGTTTTATCGCGTAAATTTTAACTTTAACTAATATAAATGGAATGATAACAATCATAACAACTTAATAAGGGAAAATGAATGAGAATTATGAATATTTATCAATCAAGATGAAAGGTTTAACCTTAAAATTAAAGACATATAACCATGCCAGACATTTCTAAGTAAATAGCTAGCATACCGCCACTTTTTTGTTTGACAATTGTAGAGCATGGTCACAACTTATGTTACATTCGGAAGTATCAAAATAATAAAAAAAATGAATCTAAAGGCTAATGCCGAAACGTATATATCCTTGAAGAGAAAGCTCCTAAGGCTGGATCTCCACTGACTTTTTCTTACTGGTCAATATTGTCATCGTCACTACGAATAACGAAGTCAAAGTAGGGGTTTCATGAAACTGGCCAACAGAGTAAAATCCAACGTGCTCAAAGTCTACGCAGGCTGAGCCGCATGCACTCCAAGGCGACTTCTTTAAAAAAACAGGAAAAACTTACACCCAATTGTGATCACATTTGTCCGGTGAAATTGGATACGGACTTTTCAGCTTAAAGAATTTGCAGATATACGTTGTACACACTGTTCCCATTTTAAAAGAATTTTCAGCAAAACAAACATTTTAAAAGAAATTTGGTTGGAAGGCACTGTTCCCATTCAATGAGATGAATCGATTGACAAAATGAAATCTTTGGACGTAGGCAAACCCGTTGTTATTTGCTCTCGTGTACGAGACTAGTTACGTTGTACGTACGTTCGGAGAAGACAGTCAAAATGTGGGCGGTTCTTCTTCGCCTGATTTAAGGATTCGCTTTTCAGAAGTGATTCCATGCTGCTGGATGAACATGCATCCGGTTGATTACATGAACATGCATCGTCCTTCCAACGATGATATATGTTTGTTGATTCTGCGGTTCACCCCTTCGCGTCACCTGACATAGTTGCATGGTTGTATTTGTTGGCAATGGAAATGTCACCCGAACGAAGTAGAAATTGAGAATACTTCGAATCATTGGTGTCATGTCCCGGGTTTTTCGGATCTGGATCCGTGGGTTTCGGATCGTCTTTCCGCGTGTTTCGGATTCGAGTCCGATTGGGCTTCGGACTATTTTTACCGGATTGTCGGACCCATTGGTGGTGTGCCGGTGTGTTTCCTTGGGTCCGTGGTGTTGTGAGGAGCACGCCGGTAATTTTTTGTAATTTTCGGAGCGTCTTTGTGGGTCCCGGGTTACGTTTGGGTTGTACGCGTGTTTTCCGTCTGTAAGACCTTCGGAATCCCGTACAGGATGAACCGTTACGTTCTCCGACGACGGGACGTTACCACGGCGATCAGCGTGTTCCGAGGATCGCGGGAGTGTATTTTTCTATTTTTCGACATTTTTCAGAATTTCCGGATTTTCTATATAAACCCCCCTCCCTTTTCTCTCTGCCCATCTCTCATTTCTATCTTCTCTCCCTCTCTCTTCTCACGCTCTCTCCTCTCTCCCTCTCTCTCCGGCGGCCGACGGGGTGGAGCGCGGGCGAGGTGGGGACGGCGCGGGCGAGGCACGGGTGAGGATGGATGAGGATCGAGGTGATGGAGGCGCGGTGAAGCTCGGCCGCGGGTTCGTGAGCCGGCGAGGGCTTCCACGGCGTTTCTTCGCGGATCGGCGAGCTCGGGGCGCGAAATCTTCGGTGGAGGTAGGGAGATGGACCCCCAGCTCGTGCATTCCCTTTCCCGCGAGTTTTGTAGGCCGTGGTGAGCCGAGCGGGCTAATCAGGGAGTTTTGGGAAAAATCCAGGTTTTGGGGAAGTGAGCCGGATCTCTCGTTTTACGGCGTTTTTGGCCGATCCGGGGGTTTAGATGCATGTCTAGGGGCTTGGGGATGGATTCCCCTTCGTTTCCCCATCACCAGGGGGTGATCGGGGCGTGGATCGAATTTTTGGGTTGTTTCCCGTCGTTTCGCACTCCGACGGGTGTAACTGTCCTTCCAGTGACCGTCACAGCCTGTGACGCCCCAAAGTGGGTGCGCCACAGGGCCCGTGTAGCCAATTGGTGATCTGTGGGTGTGACGGTCCCACGACAGACCGCCACAATGCTGTGACGCGCCTGGGTCTGACCGTTACGTCCGTTTCCGTGGTTTCGGACCGTTGGGGTCACGAGTCTCTGACGCACCAGGCTTGGTCCGTCAGAGCACTATGACGCCCTTATTTGGGTGCGTCAGAGTTGATGTATCCCCTCTTCTAACGCACCTGGGTAGGTCCGTTAGGGGTTGTGACGCCCCGAGGGGTGTGCGTCACAACCTGTCTTCTAATGCGCCAGGCTTGGTCCGTTAGAGGCTATGACGCCCCAGGGTGGGTGCGTCACAGCCAGTTTTGCTCCTTTCGCGTAACGCTCCTGTGTTGGACCGTTGGAGTGCTGTGACGGTCAAGGCTTGGACCGTTACAGCTTGTGACGGCCCAAGGTTAGATCGCCAGGCACTGTGTTGCACCGAAGTGGTTCTTCGTGCTTGTCGCGATCGTTTCGTGTTGTGTAAGTCCCTGGTCGACCCGGTTGGGACCCAGTGGTCGACTTGTGGTCTCGTGAGTATCCCAGACACCCCGAGAATTCTGTGTTCGTATTTTGAGGGTGTCGGGAGGACCGTGTTACCTCGATTAGCGTGCCCATAGATGTGGTGGGTCCAGATGACTCCACGTATTCCGGGCTTTCGTGTTACGCTCGATCGAATCATCGTGTATCGGTGTGTGTGCGGTGGGGTCTCCTCCGCATGTCGTGAGTTTCTTTGAAAGGCGATTCCCGTGTGGGCCAGGTGTTTTGGCCTTGGACTGCGAGTCCAGCTATCCGGCCTAGGGCTCGAGGTTTCTCGCTTTCCCTGGGACGGGGAATCGGCGTGGCGGCTTGTGTGCTTCCCCGGGAATCGTGCTTCTGCGCTTTCTGCGTGGTCGAGTGTGTGGCCTGTGGACTGTGAGTCCCGTTTCTTCTCCGACCGTGGTCACCGTGCGACGGTGCTGGTACGTGGGGTGGTCCCCGTACTTCGTCGGGTTCAGACGTTATTTTTCCGTTGACTTGAGAGTCTACTCCTTGACCCTCCACTAGTCGTAGCCTGCTTACACGCGTGTGGTCCCACCAGAGAGTGGTGGAGAGGCTTACCCTGAGGACGGTTTTAGACTGGTTTCCGTCGGGCCCCTCGTCGTTAGCCAGAGTCCGGCTACGGGGGAAAACCGATCAGAGGGCCAGACCTAGGACGCATGGTCTGTGTGTGCACACGTGGTTGGGGGCGGTTGGACCCACGCCGAAGGGCGTGACCCCAGCTAGTCACTCGTTGTGTTTCTTGTTTGGTGTCCGTGCCTCTAGTAGGCGCTACCACGTCAGGCAGTTCACCTGTGGTGCGGTGTAAGTCGTCAGTGGATGCAACCGGCTTTGCTTTTAGTGGGAGGTACTCCTGTCGAGTCGTGAGTGACAGACTGTCAGTCGTGTGACTTTGACCTTCGGGTTTCGGTCGTGTTGACCGTTGAGTTTCGGGTGTTTCACCGTGGCGCGTGTGTCGGTTCTTATGCTGTTTGACGGGTGCCAGTCGCTTTACCGAGATTGCGTCTTGTTGTGCGGTACCCGCGACCGGACGGTCGGGGTTGAACTTTGGACAGCGTGTCCAGCTTGGTCTTATTCTGGGAGACAGGCCTCTACGGTGGGATTGCCGTGGATTTTTACTTCGGTAAGTGGTGCTAGTGTGCTCCGGTTCCTGACTGTGAGATCGGGACTTCTCTTTCCGCTTGACCGGTACAGTAGGAGTAGTTGTAGTGCCGAGTTTCGACCGGCCACCGGGTTTACTGTTCATGCTGTTACTGTTACTCTTGTAGTTGCAGCTTTCCATGCCGCCGTTGTTCTCAGTTGGGGTTCTGCGGGATCCCTACTAGGCCAGTGACAGGGGGCTCACCCCTGCTTTTCAGGTGTGGCGGTTCGTCTTGAGGTTCGAGATTGCGGTTCAGAGGTTCTTAGTTGCCAGCTCGCCGAGCCGAGTGTTCACTCGGCATGTGGTTATACATTTTACTGCTTTAGACTGTAATTTCTGTTGGACTGGACTATGCTGTAGTTGTTTATTTATTTCTGTTAATTGTTGGGTTGTCCTGATTTATTTCCTATTTCTTTGTGCCTCCACACTCCTTTTAGCCCTTCCGAGCCCTCCCGGCTTGTGGGCGGCGGTTTGAGTCTTGGGTTATCGGGCCTTCTCAGTAATCAGATTCTCGTGTCGTTACAGCTGGTATCAGAGCGGTGGTTGTGGACGTACATAGGAATTCGAGATATTGCAGTGATCAGAGTCCATAAGATCCAGTACAGTCGGCAGCTGGCTTAGGGTTTTGCGTTCGCTTTCCGCCTAGTTTCTCGCTTGAGAGCTTGAGGGCGCTGTGTGGCGCTGAGAAGGTGGTTGCTGTTCGCGGCTTTCGTGCCGGCACGGGGTTTACGGATCGAGGTCGAGGGCTTTCTCCCTCATCGGTGGTGGCCCCGGTTATGCTGCGTTGGGCAGAGGTTGTTAGCAGGCGTGTCGCTGCGGTGCTGTGTTCGAGGTGTTTGCAGCGAGGTCAGGTGGCTGGTGCGAATTGTTTATGGTTAAGTGTCTGTGGGCGAGCTCCGAGGGAGTTGTTATTGGTGTTTGGTCACTTCAGCATTGGTTTTATCTGGCCCCTGAGGCGTTGAGGTTATGGTTTAAGGTGGCAGAGTTGGTGCTCTGGTCAAGAAGTGCGCTCGGGAGAGCGGGGGATCTTCTCGATAAGCTGCTGTTTCATCGAGCCCGATGTTCTTGTCGTGCTATGTGGCGTCAGGAGTGACGTGTCGGTCCTGGTTATTCTTACAGATTTCGAGGCAGGATTGGGCTGTGGTGTCCCAGTAAGTTCTTGCTCCTGGATTGTGTTCGCCTTGGATTTGGCTAGAGATGCAAAGGTTCCACGGTGAGTTCGGGACTCGAGGATGAGCGTGACGGTTGTCGATTGTGGCTCGTGTTGCGGCTCTTGGTGTGGCGTGTTGCAGTTCGAGGAATTACAGTGGTGGTGCATCGAGAGATGCTGTGATTGTGGTCTGACGTGACACTCGCCGAGTGTGTCAGAGGCGCTGACCTGACGCAGTGATAATTTTCTCGATGTTGGGAGGTGATGTTCCCAGCATGCACGAGGTTCGAGGTCAGGTCGAGCGTGGAGTTTTCCGATGGTCGGAAGTGCGATTGGTTTCCCTTTTGGTTGGAGAGATTGTGTTTGGCCATGTTCGTCATCTTGCATTGTGTGTTCGGATTGGTTGGCCTTCGTGTGCCATGAAGTCCGTGCGAGACGTGCTCCTTATTTTGGCAAGGTGGTTGCCTGCGAGAGCTGTGCCCAATTCCCTTGTTGTGTGAGGGTGCTGGCGCTTTTCAGAAAGGACGAGTGCTGGTTGGGCGGTATTCGCATTCTTGGCTGTGCGCGTGTGGATCAGAGTGCGCAACGGAAGCCTGGTGGGCTTGTGACCCATTGGTTCAGGATCGTAGCGTTGGTTGCTACGGGCGGATTTCCTGAGGTTGTGTTGAGCATTGGAGGATTGGTTCCTCGGTGTGAGACGTGTTGTTGTCGTGCCGTTGCTCGAGATATCGTGATTCTTGGCACTGGCAGGATGGAGTGTTGGGGAATGTGCTGGCTAGTGCACCGCATGAGTACCCTGTTCCTGTGATGGAAGCCGTGTCAGGCGTCGGTGTTGAACCTGGATGGGGTTATTGAGGATGTCGCCTGACGGAGGTCGAGGACGTATTGGTCAGAGTCGGTGGCTTGGTGCCTGACTTGTATTGGAGGTTGTGTCCTCAGTTGAGATCGCCTTTAGAGAAGTGATCTCTGAGAGATTTTGGGTTCCGATTGGTAGCTGCGAGTGACTGGTAAGGCTAGTCTCGTAGTTGACCATGGTAAGATGTGTATTGCTTGGGGACCCGTGTGCATTGGTCGTGGTGTCGGCGACCAGGATGCAGTGAGATTGGCGTCGGATTGGAGGTCCTTGATGGGACGTTGGTGTCGCAACGGTTATCCTTGGTATGTGACCAGCATGGAATGGTTCTCCTGTGAGTCTGAGTCAAGTGAGGTGATGACTGAAGACACCAAGATCTTGTCATTTGGTTTCATCGTGCTCCCCGAGAGGGTCGAGTTAGCGCAATGATCGAGTTCAGACGCGGTGTCCGAGAGGAGTGCAGCTCGAGATGTGGTAATTGTCTGTGTGTGAGTCAGCGGATGGCCTGCAGTGAGTTGGATCGTGCCCGTTGGGCAGGTGGGGGTTTCCTGTTGACGTGTATCGGGCGACCAGTGGATGGTCTTTTTACAGACAGAAGATGCTGGTGGTTGCGCATCGAGGTTGGTGAGAACCGTGTACCAGGGAGACCTTCGGTGGTCGTTCTTGTGTTATGCTTTCCGGATGGGGTCTGGGCTCTGTCGAAGTTTACCTTCTGAGTCCTGACAGAGTTGTTCCCTTGAGAAGGGTGTGCGACCGGTCAGCTGGTTGTGAAGCTGATGCGCGATTGGTCTGCCGACCATAGGATGGACCGGTAGCTGTTGCTCGTGCCGAGGACTATGTCTCCTCGGTGAGCGAGATCGTGGCGGCGGTGCCATGATTGGTTCTCGCGTTGGATGAGGTGATACCAGACTTGTGCTTTTGTGTGGTGCCTGCTCTGGGGGCCGGTGTGTGCGGCGTGCGGAGCGAGGAATTCTTCGTGTTGGTAGTCTGGATGTGTTCCTCAGGATCGGGGCTCTTCGTGCGAATCGGGGTTTTCTATGCTGGGGCGATGACCGCGTTGTCAATGGTTCAGTGTTCTTCCCCTATGTCTTGGTGTTAGTCCTGAATTTTGAGGATGAAATTCTTTTAAGGGGGGAGGGGTGTCATGCCCCGGGTTTTTCAGATCTGGATCCGTGGGTTTCGGATCGTCTTTCCTATTCGAGTCCGATTGGGCTTCAGACCATTTTTATCGGATTATCAGACCCATTGGTGGTGTGCCCGTGTGTTTCCTTGGGTCCGTGGTGTTGTAAGGAGCACGCCGGTAATTCTCTGTAATTTTCGGAGCGCCTTTGTGGGTCCCGGGTTGCGTTTGGGTTGTACGCGTGTTTTCTATCTGTAGGACCTTGGGAACCCCGTACAGGGTGAACCGTTGCGTTCTCCGACGTCGGGATGTTATCACGGCAATCAGCGTGTTCCGAGGATCGCGGGGGTGTATTTTTCTTTTTTTCACATTTTCTGTAATTTTTGGATTTTCTATATAAACCCCCTCCCTTTTCTCTCTCCACATCTCTCATTTCTCTCTTCTCTCCCTCTCTCTTCTCACGCTCTCTCCTCTCTCCCTCTCTCTCCGGCGGCCGACGGGGTGGAGCGCGGACGAGGTGGGGACGGCGTGGGCGAGGATGGATGAGGATCGAGGCGATGGAGGCGCGGTGAAACTCGGCCACGGGTTCGTGAGTCGGCGAGGGCTTCCACGGCGTTTCTTCACAGATCGGCGAGCTCGGGGCGCGAAATCTTCGGTGGAGGTAGGGAGATGGACCCCCAGCTCGTGCATTCTCTTTCCCGCGAGTTTTGTAGGCCGTGGTGAGCCGAGCAGGCTAATCAGGGAGTTTTGGAAAAAATCCAGGTTTTGGGGAAGTGAGCCGGATCTCTCGTTTTACGGTGTTTTTGGCCGATCCGGAGGTTTAGATGCATGCCTAGGGGCTTGGGGATGGATTCCCCTTCGTTTCCCCATCACCCGGGGGTGATTGGGGCGTGGATCGGATTTTTGGGTTGTTTCCCGCCGTTTCTCTCTCGGACGGGTGTGACGGTCCTTCCAGTGACTGTCACAGCCTGTGACGCCCCAGGGTGGGTGCGTCACATGGCCCGTGTAGCCAATTGGTGGTCTGTGGGTGTGACGGTCCCACGATAGACCGACACGGCGCTGTGACTCGCCTGGGTCTGACCGTTACGTCCATTTCCGTGGTTTCGGACCGTTGGGGTCACGAGTCTCTGACGCACCAGGCTTGGTCCGTCAGAGCACTGTGACGCCCTTATTTGGGTGCATCAGAGTTGACGTATCCCCTCTTCTAACGCACCTGGGTAGGTCCGTTAGGGGTTGTGACGCCCCGAGGGGTGTGAGTCACAACCTGTCTTCTAACGCGCCAAGCTTGGTCCGTTAGAGGCTGTGACGCCCCAGGGTGGGTGCGTCACAGCCAGTTTTGCTCCTTTCGCGTAACGCTCCTGTGTTGGACCGTTGGAGTGCTATGACGGTCAAGGCTTGGACCATTACAGCTTGTGACGGCCCAAGGTTAGATCGCCAGGCACTGTGTTGCACCGAAGTGGTTCTTCGCGCTTGTCGCGATCGTTTCGTGTTGTGTAAGTCCCTGGTCGACCCGGTTGGGACCCAGTGGTCGACTTGCGGTCTCGTGAGTATCCCAGACACCCCGAGAATTCTGTGTTCGTGTTTTGAGGGTGTCGGGAGGACCGTGTTACCTCGATTAGCGTGTCCGTAGGTGTGGTGGGTCCGGATGACTCCACGTATTCTGGGCTTTCGTGTTACGCTCGATCGAGCCACCGTGTATCGGTGTGTGTGCGGTGGGGTCTCCCCCGCATGTCGTGAGTTTCTTTGAAAGGCGATTCCCGTGTGGGCCAGGTGTTTTGGCCTTGGACTGCGAGTCCAGTTATCCGGCCTAGGGCTAGAGGTTCCCCGCTTTCCCTGGGACGGGGAATCGGCATGGCGGCTTGTGTGATGCCCCGGGAATCGTGTTTCTGCGCTTTCTGCATGGTCGAGTGTGTGGCCCGTGGACTGTGAGTCCGTTTCTTCTCCGACCGTGGTCACCGTGCGACGGTGCTGGTACGTGGGGTGATCCCCATACTTCGTCGGGTTCAGACGTTATTTTTCCGTTGACTTGAGAGTCTACTCCTTGACCCTCCACTAGTCGTAGCCTGCTTACACGCGTGTGGTCCCACCAGGGAGTGGTGGGGACACCGGGCCCACTACCGGGCCCAATGCTCGGAGCCGACGCCGCACCGCCACTGCACCGAGCTTATGGCTCGGAGACTCGATTGAAGACCCGGCATCCTGAATACGTATTTATACGTATTTGTGTATCTGTGTGTACGGTGGTATTTGTATATTTAAATCACCCTATCTTATTTTATTTTTACCAAGTCAAAGAATTATATTTTATTAGGGTCCAAGTCAAATATTGGTTGGTGGGCTTTGTTATATTAGGCTAGGACATATGTGCAATTAGGAAAGTTTAAAAGGTGTAAGTGTTATAGCCTCCTCCTATATAAGGAAGGCTAAGGGTGTATGTTTTGATATGATGAATGCTATTGAAGTTTGCTTCCTACGTGAGAGAGTTTTCACTCCTCTTGTTTCCCTTCCCTCTTTCTCACTTGTGAGTTTGAGTGTGTCACCCGGTGTGAGACCATCCGGCGTGAGGCCGAGCTGTGTGAGATAGCAACCTATCCGTTCTCGTCCGTGCCGTCAGGAGTTGCCGTTGATCCATTTCCACGTCGCCGCCGCGTCAGATTTGGTATCAGAGCCTAACACGGCGCCTCCCTCGACCCCGACGTCCCCGTCGTCGGTCTTTCTCTCTCTAGATTGCTAGAAGTGAAAAAAAAAGAAAAAAAAGAAAAAAAAAGAGAAGAAAGAGGAATCTCTCGGTTGAAATAGAAGTTAGTGAGAAAAAAAAAGAGAATAGAAAAAAAAATAGAACTCCTTCTCTCTGTCTCTCTCACTTTCTCTCTCAGTTCTCTCTCTATACTATCTCTCTCTCTCGTTCAGTGCATCAGAAGGAACCAAGGAAAAGAAAAAAAAATTTCCCTCCTCTCCCGTGATCTCTCTCTCTCCCGAGAATCTCTCTTTCCCTCTCTTTCTCTCTCCCTGTATCTCTCTCTCTCTCTCTCTCTCTCTCTCTCTCACGAACGCCCCCCCCCCCCCGGCGTCTTCTCCCCTCCGGCTACGGCGAGCCGCCTGCCATCCCCAGCGGCGCCCTCGGCCTGCGACCGCTACCGGCCGTCGTCACCACCGCCGCGTGCGTCGCCGTCGCGACTGTGCGCCCCGCCGGCGTACGGGCACGCCTCGCCGGCGTACGCGCCCGCCCACCATCGCCCGGCGCCGGCTGCGTCGCCGCGCCCGAGCGCTCGCCCCGCCTGGGAGGTCCGCCCCCCACTCCGCCGTGCCAGCCACAACACCTGCCGCCGAGGCCGCCCGCCCGCGTGCCGCCGCGCCCCGCGGCCACTGTGCTGCCGGGCCCTACCTCTGCGCGACCAGCCCTGCACCCTGCACGTCCGTCCGGCCATCCGGCCCTGCGCGCCCTGCTCGTTCGACCACCGCCGGTCCGGCCACCAGCGCCCACGCCACCCCCGTCCGCGCCCAGGCGTGCCCGCTCCGGCCCGCGCCCGCGCCCGAGGCCGTTGCCACTGCGCCCGTACGCCGCCCCCTGCGTCCACGCCTTCGAGTCCCCGTGTGCTGACCACCCTGTAGCTGCGTGAATTGCGCAGCATACAGCTGAAATTTTTGAAAAAGAAGAAAGAAAGAGAGGCTTGCAAAATCATAAAGAGGGTTGAAAAAAAAGGGGTGTGAAAAGAAAAAAAAAGTTGGTGAAGTGTTGAAAAAAAAGAGTTTGAGACAAAAGAAAAAGAAAAGTCAAAAAGGGAGGTTGAAATTTGAAAAAAAAATAAAAGAGTTTGAAAAAGTCAAACAAAAGGGGGTGTTAAATATATATCTAATATATATATGATATATATATTTAGAGTATATAATATCTTATATATACTTAAATATATATATATATATATATATATATATATATATATATATATATAAAATCTTATATGTATATTTATATTTATCTATTGACTAAAGTTACTCATCGTGGCACCCAAACGACGATTTGACCAGCGCCCGAGTCGCTGGATAGCCGACACATAGCCGTAATTTATGGGAAGTTGGTACCTCTGAGTCTCCCTGCGCGAAGAAATTGGACTGATTTGTTCCCCTATGTGGGAAAATTTAAGTTAAGTTGTTTTGTAAATTAAATCCTCCTTGCGCGGAGTGAATTCATTGTAACCACGAACCTTCATCGACGCCGTGCGGGCCCGCACGTCCCCCCTCGCCTTCGTCTCCAGTCGGAGCTTGACTTCTCAGTCAGCTAGGTACGTGCTCCAAATCACTTGGTTATTTAGTATCCTTATCATTTGCTGTGCGACGAAGTGAGCGAGAGCCCGATCCATGCAGCATGTCTTCTGAGTGCATCACTGTGGGCGGAAAGCGAGAGCTTGTATGTACCCATCCTAAGGCCCTAGACTGTCACATTAGGGCACCCTAATTGTCAGGAGGTAGTTCCACAACTACTTCGCCTACGGGCGAGTAACTTTCCCTGGCCGGTCTCTTCTCAAAAGAATTGACCCTTTGCCAATTAAGCCAACAAAATTCGGGTCTATAGCTTGCTAATTATCGGTCCCAGGGCTGCATCATTTAGGTCCAAGGTCGTGCATGCCACATTGGTTTAGGAATTCATCCGGCCGTCTAGAGCGCCCCTCAACGCTACCCATGGATCAAGAGAGCGTGACTGCTATGCTAGTCCAGCTCGAGCATAATCCCGTGGCCCACTTTGAAGAATACATAGGCCAACTACGGACGGAACTCGATAAGAGGATCCGAGCCTTAGAGGATCGACTGAAGGGAGCGGAAGGAAGAGTGAATGGCCACGGCAATCCCATAGTCAATCCTAGGGAGGAAAGAGAGCAAGCCCGCCAGAATCAGGCTCCCCAAGGTAGAGAGCAAGAGGCCCGTGTGTCACGAGAGAGAGACCATGACGATGAAGATATCATCCCACGGAACGTCAAGATTGACGCTCCAAGTTTCGATGGGTACCTCAACCCCGCTACATACTTTGATTGGGAGACCGGGATGGACCAATATTTTGATTGGCATCGCCGCATGACCCCTGCTACAAAGGTGAGGTTTGCCAAAATGAAGCACCTAGGTCAAGCCTAAACTTACTGGTGTAACATTGAGAATCTCCTAGCAAGGAGACGAGAGGAACCTATAAGCACGTGGGAAGAAATGAAGGAGAAATTAAGGGAGAAATATCTGCCACCCTCCTACCATCAGCGTCTTTTAGACCAATGGTAGAAACTCACCCAAGATGAAAAGTCTGTGGACGAGTACATCGCCAAATTTGATGACTTCTTCCTTCGGAGTCGAGTCATGGAGGATGCCTCTGTCACCCTCTCACGGTTTAGGGCTGGCCTACACGAGAGTATTCAGCGGGAATTATTCTTGCGGGAGGTTAACACCCTCGAGCACGCCTACCAGGTTGCACGAGATGTTGAGAGGTTTCAAAGGGTGGTCCCACCTCGGGTTCCCATCTACCGCCAACCCGAACCCCGAAACCCCATAGTCCGCTATACTGAGAGAGCTGGCCCCTCCACCGCCTACATCCCTACTGCTACCCCACTTAGGGCCGTTGCCCCTACTGCTCCTTTCCCAAGAAACCC
Source organism: Amorphophallus konjac (assembly GCA_022559845.1). Classification (NCBI taxonomy): domain Eukaryota; kingdom Viridiplantae; phylum Streptophyta; class Magnoliopsida; order Alismatales; family Araceae; genus Amorphophallus; species Amorphophallus konjac. The sequence goes on from JAHNEJ010001387.1 coordinate 46,508, forward strand.
TTTACCTGCACCCGCTACTGTGCCTAGGCTGGAGTATACTCCACCAGCTGAGAGGAGATATGACAAGGGAAAGGGAGTGGTCCCTAGCACCTCCCAACCAGCCCCTATCTCGGGAGTCCGCTACTTTAGGTGTCATAACCTAGGGTATATTGCCACCAATTGCCCCACCCGAGCCTTGGTCATCACCGATCCCCAACCTGTGGAGCTTCCACCTCAGGAAGAAGAACCCCTTGAGAGATATGAGTCGGACCCTGATCTCATTGCCCAGTTTGAAGAGTTAGATGCAGGGTTTGATAGTACGCATATCGAGTACATGCAAATGGGAGATATTACCGAGAGTTCGAACCAGGGAAGACTGGGTATAGTTCGCTGCATCCTAACCCACCCACAGGAGGACGACTAGCGTCGAACCTCCATCTTCCAAACCTACATCATGGTCAAATCTCAACCCTGCAAGGTGATCTTTGACAACGGGAGTTGTATCAATGCAGTCTCTTCAGACTTTGTATCCCGTCTAGGTCTACCTACCCATCCTCATCCGAGGCCATACAACGTGACTTGGGTTGACGACACGTCTATCCCAGTCACCACTACATGTGTCATTCCCATCCAGTTCCAGTCCTACCAAGGATAAATCCTATGCGATATAGTGCCTATGAAGGTCGGGAGCATCATCCTAAGACGACCATGGATCTACGATGTAGACCTTACTACATTCGGTCGGTCCAATCAGTGTTCCTTCTCCCACAATGGAAAGAAGATTCAGTTGTGTCCGACACCCCCAAAGGTGGCCACGGGAAAGAGTCCTACCTCCACACCCACTGCATCCCCCAAAATTCAGGAGAATGCCCCAACCCCCACCAAAGGGAAACTTCTCATGCCCTCTCTCCTACACCTGTCATATCCATCCCTAAGGCCCCTAAGGTTGACCATGACCTGATTAGGCGCCTTAACTTCATAGGTGTCCGTGAGCTGAATAGGGAGGTTACCGAAGGTGCCCCTGTCTGGGCTGTTATTGTCACCATCACCCTCGAGGAGTCCCGAGTCTCAGTCCCACCCGAGGTCCAGGCAATTCTACAGGACTTCCCAGACATTTTCCCAGAGAATTTTCTTTTTCCCTCTAGACTCCCTCCCATGCGTGACATTAAACACGCTATTGATCTTGTCCCTAGGTCCACCCTGTGAACGCGTCACGTGGTGGACTGAGAGAGAGAGATTGTGTTTCTCTCTCTCCGAGTAATAAAGGGTGAAAGAGATGAGGACAAACAATGAAACGCGCGCTGTAGGCGATATGAAAGAACGGTGGACAAGTACGACCTACAGATGACACTCTAGTTGAGACAGAGAGAACTTAGACTGGCCGAACTCTGGTACATGGCGGAGATAGGGGTCCGAAGACCCTCTCGCGCAAACTGAACCCCTTCCCGATAGGCGTAACCCACCGTTCCGAGAGCAGCTTTTCAGATACCGAATTCGAGTCCTGGGACTCTACATAATAGAATTTGACAGACGTGAAGACACGTAGACTCGGAAATTGTAACGATATATCACTCCCCGAACAGTTACAAGAACAATATGAATAAAAACACACCACCGCAGGACATTGGTCTTTGCGGGGTTTTAACAACAATATTGCAAGATGAGCAGTAATTAATATATGTACATCTAGAAACCACCGCGAGACATTGACCTTACGGGATTTTTTAAAGCAATATAAATAATAAATAAAAGTATATATATATACCACCACGAGACATTGGCCTCTGCGGGATTTTTAATGCATTATAAATAATAAATATAAATATATATACACACCACCACGAGACATTGGCCGCTGCGGGGTTTTTACTATAACATAGATAATAAATATAAGTATATAAATATATAAACCACCACGAGACTGTGGCCTCTGCGGGGTTTTTACTATAATATAAGTATATGTGACAGGAAAGGAAAAGAGATCAAATAAACCGCCGCGAAATGTTGATCTCCGCGGGATTTTAAAGCGATGATAGGGGAATGCTGAAATTAAATAGTTAGGAGTTAGAAAGTAGGGTGCAGAAAAATAAAATGTTGAAATGGAAACGGTCGCAGAGGTGACCCACCGCACCAATTAGGAGTTAGATATACAGAAAGTAAATCACAGAAACCACCGCGGGGAATAATCCTCCACGCGGGTGAAGCCAGAGACAGAAGAAGATGACCGTTGCGGGAAGTAACTCTCCGCGGGTGTTATTAAAACAAAGATGATCAAAATGGAGCGCGCGTTAGGAGTGTTGTGATCGCCAGGGACCGAGGGTCCCGAGTGGATTGATCGCTTTCGTTTTTGACACGGGGTTATGCGGGCTCCCATTTCCTCTTCTTTCGACAGGCCGAAGAAGAGGGCCTTTAACTGGTTACCCCTACACAAAGAACAAACAGAGAAAAATAACTAAATGAGAATGACAGCGGTGTAGTACCAATCCTTAGGTAATGAAACTGTAAATAATATAAACGAACACGTACCTGGTTGGTATTTTTAAAACCCCTTTAGAGCTAAAAGGGTGGGAGAATGACATGATGAAATGCACAAACACAAAGACACCCACAAGCGAGGCCCTCTCGGGGAGAAAGGCATGGCACATATGCTAAATGATGCATGTAATGCGATATAATTAACTGACTGATTAAAAATAAGAAAGGGGAGAAAAGCTTATCGGAGGAGCCCGGCAACGAGTTTTAAGAAGGGCTTCAATATCACGAGCATAGCACGACCGAAGGCCTTCAAAATAGACCTCACAAACTGCTTAAAGAGGGGAACGGGGAACACAAACACATTTATATAATAGACATGTATAGTTACATAGATGAAGAGAAGATAGATATATATAGCTATATATGTATATACATGATGGGAAAAGATATAGAGTTAAATATATGAAAATATAATGAAAAGATATAGATAGCTAATATATATACGTGTGAGGAGGAGGTTATTTACGGTTGAAATATATATATATATATATATATATAGTATGAGAAAGATAAAAGGACTCTCTTTTCTTTCATCTTTTTTTAACTTTTATTTTTTTTATTTAAGAGAAAGAAAATATAAGATTAAAAAGAAGATAAAATATCAAATTATAAAAAGTAGAATCAGATATATATGTATAATATGTTTATATATGAGAGGGAGAGAGAAGTGGGGAGAACGAGAGAGAAAGAGGGAGGGAGAAAAATAATAAAAAAAGTGAGAATAAGAGAGAAAGAGATAGTGTATGGGGGAGAGAGAACGTATGGGGGAGAGGATTAAAAAAATAAAAAAAAATGAGAGAGAGGGATCGAGAGGGTAAGAGAGAGGATTAAAGAAAAATAAAAAATGGGAGAGAGGGAGAGATCGAGAGAAAAAGAGAGGGAGGCGAGAGAGAGAGAGAGAGAGAGAGAGAGAACGTGTGGGAGAGAGAGGGGAAGAAGAGAGAGAATACGGAGAGAGGGAGAGAGACGCGAGAGGGGGAGCGAGAGGAGAGAGAGAAGGCGAGAGAGAGAGCTGTGAGGGGGGAATAAAAAAAACTAAAAAAAGAGTGAGAGAGGGGTATCGAGAGAGAGAGAGAGAGAGAGGCGGTGGGAGGAGGAGGAGAGAGAGCAGAGAGAGAGGGAGAGAGATCGGGAGGGAGAGAGGTGAGAGAGAGATCGCGGCTGGATGCCGCGAGAGAGAGAGAGAGAGAAAGAGAGAGAGAGAGAGAGAGAGAGAGAGAGAGAGAGAGAGAGAGAGAGAGAGAGAGAGAGAGAAAACGGGAGTGAGAGAGAGGTGAGGTCGTTGCGGCGGGAGGCAACTGGCCGGCCGGCGGCAACGGCGTCGGCGGTCGACGGTGGCAAGGGGGGCGGCGGCAGCGAGCAGCGGTGAGGGTGTCCGCGGGGGTGTTTCACGGCGACGGGGAGTGCTGCGGATGGTGCGGTCGCGGCGGCGATGCAGTGAGGGAGGGAGCAGAGCCGGTGGCGGCGTGGGCGGAGCAGCGGCAGCGGGTGCCGGGGCGAGGGACGACGGCAGCAGCGGCATGGAGGCTGTCGAGGGTGAGGCCGACAGTCGACGATGGCGACGGCGGGGCGGCTCACAGGCGGACAACGCGGAGAGGGGGCGTGCATGCACCGGGGGCGTGGGCGGAGCGGCTCGCGTGGAGTTGGTGCCGGAAGTGGCGGGGTCGATCGTCGGCGTGAACAGTGGAGGCGCAAGGCTTCACGGCGGTGGACATGGGGGGTGTGCACCGGCAGTACAGCTGAGAGGGGGGCTTCGTGGGCATGCAGGTGGGTGGCGCGGCTGGGTGGCGTGCGTAGGGGACGGGGACGTCCGCGGGCGGCCGGCAACGGTGGCCTGGGCGTGGAGACGAGAACAACGGCAAACGTGGAAGTGGGAGCGGCTGCATGCAAAGGGGGGAGTGGCTGGTGGTGCAGGTGGTGAGAAGAGGGGACTCACGATGGTAGGTGGTGAGAAGAGGAAGAAAAGCTGAGAAGAGGTGGTCTTCGCGATGGGAAGTAGAGTGGTTGCTGTGGGAATGAGAGAGGTGAACGAGAGAGCGAGGTTGCCGTTGGGGAGCTTGGACGTGGGAATGGGAGAGTGAGAAAGTTGAGAGCGTGAGGGTAAGGGGGAAAGGCGGGCGTTAGAGATGCCGTGGGAGCTGGGGAGAGAATAGGGAGAGTGATGGAGAGTGGGGAGTGGGTGTGTTACGTGAGAAAGGGGGAAGGGAATAGAAATAAAGAAAGGGATGGGGAGAGAATAAGATGGGGTAGGGAATATTATTTTTTATTATCTTTTATTTTTTTATGTTTGTTTGTTTTGTTTGTTTTTATTTGTTTTGTTTCTTTTTTTTGCTTCTTTTTATATATTATTTATGGTTATTATATTTTTGCTTTTTAATAAATAAATATATTATGTATATACTAATCACTTATATATATATTTATATTTTATGAAAATAAATTTATTAAAGAAAATCAATTATATTATTTTTACGTAAACACAACTACACACATTTTTTGGAATTTTATTTTTTCTCTTTTTATTTATTTTATATGGACACATATTTTAATTTTTTTCCTTTCACAAAATAATGTAATTTAACCATAATTACGAAAATCACTCAAATAAAAGAAAATGTAAGCCACTTCAGGGCATTACAGTACAATATGAGATTTACTCATCGTAACGTCAGAAATGGCGTGTCTACAGCTGCCCCGCCTTGGCATCCACTTTGTAGGGGAAGGGCGTGTAATGGAATGAAACGAAGTGTATTGGAATGAAATGGAGTGGACTGAAAAGTCGATGCCAATGTGTGATGAGACATGCTTCTAACATCACACGATGGGAATCTTTCCGGAGTTTCACGAAGCAACCTTGAGGAAGGTCCTCCGAAATCAACGATTGTTTGGATGGTAAACAAACTGGGAAGGACATTGTGTGCGCTGGGGCACGAACAAACTAAAAGGACCAACTTCACGGCGCGGAAGTACCTGGGTCGTAAACCTCAGGTTTCACCATTAGGGAGCGGTTACCAGCCATTGTGGAAGTGCTGCAGCCAAGGTGGGTCCGAGGGAAATAAACAGATGATTGGAGACACATCCAAACAATGGTTTCATCCAGAGAAACGTCCGAAGGCAACCTCGGGGAAACTCAGTACTCGACTCGGAATGGAATATCCTATATTCAAGCAATTAAACACAGTAGCTCACATAATCAAAGTAAATGAATGATTTTCCACAATGAACTCAAAGTCCTACATGAATGCATACTGGGTTTAAAGAGAAAAATAAAATAAACTAAAATAGAAACTATCCAAGGATAATATTGCTAAGCTGTGGAGAGTGGGTCAGGATACCGACCTAATGAGCTGATACTGACCCGGGGCCCGTTTATCCACGTACCGACTCATCGAACGGAACCATCGTCCCCATTCTATCACAACTTAACGGCCTATCCGTACGTCCTGAACTCCTCCGGGATCATCACTGTTTTTGTTGAAGGGGAACTCAAATCTCGGATTCGTCCAAGGCGTAAGGTCCTTGGCATGCTCTAGTAGCGTAGATATCAGATAATACAATGCATGATAAGGGGGGACCACAATGATTGAATGATTAGGGGACAAGGCGGGACAAGGTGGGACATCGATGGGACAATGGTACCCCACTCGATAATTAACATAACAAAACAAGATCACAACTATGTAAGCAAATTATAACACACAGCAAAATGAAACTGCCGACACTGTTCCTAGATTCCTTTCCTCACTATAAGTATCACCCCTTTGGCCTTAAGAAAATGCATTCCAGGGCGCGCTAAGAAAGTTGAAGTTTAGGAGGAGATCAGAGTTCGAGATGGAAGGCGAGTCTTCCCGTCCCGTGAAGAAAAGCAAGCCCAACAACGAGTGCAAGCAGCTTACTGACTTCGAAGGGCATCTTAGCGGGAGAATTTCAGTCTCGAATGGTGAGTTAACATTTCTTTTTGTGTTTCTGCAAGACTTACGCTCATTTTTGCCTTCTCCCCTTTTCTATTTCAGCCGTACCCTCTCTTTCCTGGCCCGAGGAAGTTTTCAAGGTTGCCATGGCTATCAAAACTTACTTCGAACATCTCGATCAGTATGAGGGCCATCATCAGAAAGTGGCATCTCCACAAGCTCGTAACTCATGCCAAGCATTATAACGAGATTCACATGGATTGGGCGGCTATGAGTGCACTGGTAGAGCTTTGGCACCCTCAAACGCACACGTTCATTTTCCCCACTTTCGAGGCAACTATTCTTCTCGAAGAAGCAGAACTTCTACTAGGCGTGAAGAAATTCCAGAGAAATGGCAAGGTAAAGGTTATGCGCATGCTAAGAAGGGTGACTTCCGAGGAGGTGCTCAGAAGCTTCATGCTGTCCGAAGCCATCAAGGGCGTCCAGACTCAGAAGGGAATCCATCTGCAAAAACTTGCAGATTGGGTCATAAATGCTCTTGAAAGGTTGACAAGTGATGATGATCGCATTGAAGGGCTTATGAAGGGATTCACCATCTGCTTAGCGGGTGCTCTCTTATTCCCTTATACTGACAACATAGTGGAGGAAGATCAGCTAAGTGTCATCTGTGGAATTTGGGAAGGAAAGAGAGTGGGACCGGCTATCCTTGCTTATCTCTATAGCGGACTCACGGCTTCCAGTATGGGTAAGCCTCCTTTTGGTTGCGCACTCCTTTTGAATTGCTGGACTGACTTGCATTTCAAATTTAACCATCGTGAGGGAATATCGTCTACTTCAAGACTCTTCCAACAAAGCCCACTTTACCATATGGTCAATGTGTTAGGCTCTAGTGGTAGTATAGCAAATCGTGTTCCCTGGCTGAAGAAACATGAAGACTGGCGGGCTCACTTCAGTACCATTGAAGAGTATATGTTCACTCGTGCACCGACATGCTTACTCCCATATGAGCTTCTCACGAGGTCTTCTCTTAACATGGAGCTCCAGCTTGTTGGCGCGTCTGAATTCATCCTTTACAACACGCACCGGTGTCATAGTCAGGTGGGCCTCCCTCGCCATTCATTCCCACTGCTATCCGAGCTTCCTTTAATCAGAAAAAGGGAGCTGGGCACAGGGGGTGACGCAAGAAATGTGAAGACAATCAAAGCGTCATGGAAGGCCAGCATTACACTGAGGGCAACAGAGTCTGTGAGTGAGGACGAAGAACTGCTGAAAGCTTATGTAATTGAGTTGGGGAAATTGAGGCCTGAGATGCCCAAACCCTAATGTATCTTATCTTGGAATGAATATGGAAACTTTAATGCCTATTTAGATCCTAACTCTGTTCTGTTTTTTTTCTTTTCATTCCCTTTTTTCTCTTTTTTTTTTGTTTTTGGCATAAACATCTGCAATGACCAGTGCTAAAAACTCAAGGCAACTAGCATGAGGAGTTGCCCTGAGATGCCCGGGAGCTAAAGATTTCTCTCCGAATGGCTAAGAGAGAGATAAAGCAAGAGATAGTAGAGAGAGAAAAGGCAAAAATAGAGTAGCACAAGAGGCCCAGGAGATGGAGCTCTGAGAGAAAGAGCATCCAGACATGGCTCGCTCTGCAGATTAGAGGGGATTAGAGCTCGCAACAGAGGAGCTCCTGGAGTTGGTAGCATCTTCATCGGCAGAGCATAGGACAGCTCAGCTAGCGGCCTCGACTTCAAGAGCTTCGCGGCCATCAGGGTCGTGAGAGAGACAGGAGGACGGCGAGGAGCACTGCCGAAGAGCAGGTGGGAACGCATGGCGCGACAAAGCGATTGCTGCGTCACGGAACTATAGAAGGCGTCCGAAGGACTTCTCGCCTTGAGAGAGAGAAAAGAAGCGACCAGGAGGGTAATGAGGGTTAGTGAGCGGCTTGTTCACTCACTCCCTTCTCATGACGGGTACAAACCCTTATATATATGTGCGAGTGAAATAGGTTAGTTTGAACACGGCTGGTTCGCCCTGGATATGTTCTTTCTGCTCTACGCCTCTTCTCCACCACATATGTTCTCGCGCAGTATGCTCGGTGAGATGTCGCCTTAAAACACGGGGCGGTGACTCACCATAGCCATGATTTTTAAAGGAGATCAGCCACTGATTTCAACAATATCGGCCCGTGGTGCTCTTTTCCCACGTGAATGTCCCTCATTTCCTCATTTGCGCTAAAAGTAGTCGCAATAGGATAAGAGACACGGGGAATCTTTGGACCGAATAGGAGTGACGGGTCAACAAATCAGAGCTCTGCTCCATTTACTCCACATGGCGAAGTGGCACGCGAGTGTGCCGTGGCCATGACTTTCAAAGGAATCTACTACCAATTTCAACAACGTCGGTCCCTGGTCCTATTTTCCCGTATAAATGTCCCCCACTTTCTTCTTCGCGCTAGTAGTAGTCGCAACGGGACAATAACCACGGGGAATCTTTAGACCGCATGGGGAGGACAAGTCAACAAATCACGCCTCCGAATTGATCACTCCAGATGGCAGAGTGACATGCGAGAGTAAAGAGAGGGTGACTTGTCGTAAAGGATGTTGCTGGGGTGATGGTGATAGATCCAGATCACCTTCTTTCCAATCCTATAAATACCTCCCCTTTCGCTCGACTTGGAAACACCGAAGTCCTGAGAGCAGACTTGAGGAGTGCAAATTTGTAAGGAAGGGAGGTTGCGAGTGTTGGTCATTTTTTCAGGATGGAGGGTGAATCCAGCTTTAGAGCAGAAGGTGAGTCTTCCCGCTCCTCGAAGAGGAGCAGATCAGGTAGCAGTTCCAAGAGACTCTCAGAAGTCGAAGGACAACTGAGTGAGAGGACCCGATCACAGCTTGTAAGTGGCTTCTTTGGTTTCCTTCCTTCATCCTTTTCTTCTCCTTTCTTGCTTAGCAATGTTCCCCTTTTCACCTCTTGTATATGTGCAGAGCATGATGCGCTCGTACATCTCTTGGGAGCTGGTAGTGGCAGCTTATCGAGGTCTCCCGGATTTCCAACAGGCCAGGTTAGACGTGATGGGGTTCGGTGCCTTCCTTCGAATCGAGCCGATAAAGCTCGACCTTGCCCTGATCCAAGCATTACATGAAAGATGGGATCCGGCGAGTCGGGCATTCCTGATGCCTTGGGGGCACATGGTGCCCAGTTTGGAAGATATGGTCCGCATCACGGGCCTCAAAGTGGATAGAGAGGCAGTGACCGGCGTCACTTATGCGGATTACCGAGAAGGTGCCCAGAAACTGTTAGGACTGGAACTCGATGGACGGAAGAACAGGTCAGTAGCCAAAACATCGATCTTGGAGGTGTTAGGGCTTACTGACATTCGTCCACGGGATGACGAGTCCCTGGAGAAATTCATGGAAAGGGCAGAAAGAGGTGCCCGTGCTGTATACTATGCGGATGCCAGCAACTGGGAGAGGACCAACATGGACCTGAGGAGGTTCCTCCTCTTTCTGCTGGGTAGGCTGCTACTGGGCTCCAAGGGAGACAACATACACTGCCGCTTCGTGGAGCTGCTCGTAGATTTGGAGAGAGTAGGACAGTACGCCTGGGGAGCTGCCGTGCTGGCACATCTATTTACAGGTCTGTCGCAAAGGACAGGCCGAGAGGTGACAATAAATGGGTTTACGCCCTTCATCCAGGTAAAAATTATTTTTTTGTGATTTTTGTTTTATGCTTTTTTCTTGTATTTGTTGATGTCAATGACACATGATGGTGTAACTGTGGAGCTACTATTATATTCCAATGGGGAGAGCTCGACACTGTCAGCCAGTGACGATCCCGTTGGCTAGGCGGTGGCAACCCATCATGAGTACATCACCATTATCCTACCAGCTGATGGTATCGAGACGGGAGCTGCAAGAGTTCCCTACAGCGATGGTAGGATACTTTTTTATATGTTATTATTATTATTATTATTATTTATTATTTTTTTATATTTTTGAGTAACTAAGAAGATATGTACAACCCAACATAGGTGAACTGGAGGCCTTACTTGAATATGGTCGATGTCGACCAGCCATGGGTACTTGGAAGCCGTGCCCGATTCGGACGGGACCTCTGGCTCCATTGCTTGAATGAAATTGAGCCACTAAGGCTACGATTAGTCATGAGAACCCTCGGGCTTGCCCAGGAATGGGTGGATATAACCTCCTCACCCAGCGTTGGGAAGAAGACGCGTGGGCCGGCAACCTGCGTTGATTGGAGGGTGCGCTTCCCCGAACAGTATGAAGACTGGCAGCGGAGTGGCACGCTCCTGGAATCACAAGCGCAAGACAGTGAAGATTACCTACGGCTCTATAGGGCAATGTATCCGGAGAGGCTCCAGCTTGGAGGGCTTATAGAGGTAAAGTAAAACACCATTTTTTGTCTTTTATAATTTTCATTTTTTTTTTGTTTGTGAACTCAAGAGCCATGGCTGTAGGATGCCCGTGACACCATAATAACGAACTTACGAACTCGTTTGGCGGACACGGAGCAAGAGTTAACTGATACCCGAGCGGCTCTGGGCTCATCAGTAAGTGTATGTATACATACTCCTGGCATGATTTGAAATTCATGGCGTTAACCATTTAACTGTCACCTCTCGTATGTGTACGCAGCGTGCCCAGCTCGATGTAGTTTCATCGGTAATGGGGGCAGACGGCGTTTCTTCCAGTCTATGGATTCCCACTTCAGAGTTAGATTTACTCCACGAACAACTTGCTCATGCCACCCAGCGGGCTGTGGAAGCAGAAGGGATGCTTTCTGTACAGGTGAGAGCCTCACCATTTAATATCCCTTGTTCAAGCGTTACCAGAAGCCTGAGATGAAACGTTTGGCAGGAGAAAGAAACGGAGGAGGCACTCGCACATGCCGCCTAGAAGGAACCTAGAATAGCCGAGCTAGAAGAGGAACTGCAGCGTCGTCCAGGTGACGACTTTTCTAGGGATGCTATAGAGCTGAGGATCACCCTTCAGCTGGAGAGGGAAGACAGAGCGAGAGAATGTGCTGAGAGGGAAAAAGCCAAGGAAAGAGAGAAGGCCAAGAGGTCGGCCGAGAAAGAGGAGAAGAGGGTCCTGGAGGCCCAACTATTTGAATTGAAGACCAGTCTGGGCCTCGCCGAGCAGTAGCTAAAGGACGGTGAGGAACGCTACCGAAGAGCACGAGAGCGTGGCTTTCGTGTCAGTAGCTTCTTTGGTGCCCCTGCAGATCGGCGCCGAGGAGTAGAGATAGAAAGAGGCTCACAAAGCGGTAGAAGGACCGCTTTCCATGCTTGGGTAGCGCCCTCAAGAGTGTCTCGCCCAGAGGGTGGCGGGACCAGTAATGTGGAGAGAGAAGGTGAAACCTGATGTAATCTCTTTGTTGTTTATTTTTATTTTGAATAGAAGTGAAATAAAGTGTTTTGTGTTTGATTCTTTGCTTCTTCCTGAGCTCTCGAATCCCTGCACACACCTAAACAAACAAGTCAGTATTTCTGCTCTGACTTGCCCCTTGCTCAACAAGCAAACGAGGTTTTGAACTATCCTTGATGACGAGTCAAGGGGCAAGCCCTTATTAACAAAGGCACTGATAAACGATGATGATGAATGCGACAGACAAGCACACGGATGCAAACGATAATTTAAAATGAATGTTGCATACAAATGCGATCATGCAAAGATGTGATCTTTGTTTTTTGTAGGTGTATATTAATTTTTTTTATGTTTTGTTGTTTGTTTATTATTATTTTTGGTCTTTTACATTTTCATTTTTTTTGTGCATATACATTTTTCTACCCCTTTTTGGATTTTGGATTTTGTCATTTTTTTGTTTATTTTTGGCTTATTTATTATTATTTTTATTTTTTACTAATGCATGATGACCAACCCATATAACATGTAAGTTGCACGAGAACAAGGGTTTCTTGCTAACCTCCTAGGTATCCTAAGTGCACATCTAGGTTGATTTAGGCCTCTAGACTCCTCGAATCATAATCCCGCTGGCTAAGACTTATCCTGATGACAATGCCGTCATGCCATGCTTAGGCTCCCAATTGCTTCCGACCACAGGGATTCACCCAAAAAATGTTTGAGGTAAATGATTTGTCCGACCCGGGTCTATTTCCTCACAACTCTAGATGGTATGTAATGGAACACCTTGGAACCCAAATGACCAACCGCGCGATGCTGACCCGGAATCAGACGCCGTCGCACCTATAGGTGACGCGCTTGCATTGGTCTAAGCCCGAGGTTATACTAAGCAGACATTAAGGTGGTAGATAAAGGTCTTGACCAGCCAGAAACACGGAGACTCCTTCACGACAATGACTTCTGCTTTCAAAATGGACAACCATATGTTTGCAAGCTTTTGTGAGTTTCACCCTTCGGGAACTCCATTGAGCCTTTATCTTCCGGGGAAGAAGGAAGAGTATTGGGGGTAAACCTCGTGAGAGGACCGGCAAAACCGTTAACCTGGCGAGCCAATAAAGGTCCATTTAACTCTCCCATTTTGGGCAACTTCAGACTAACTCTCGAGCATTTACCTCTCATGACCCTTTTTGTGTAGAATTTGACTTTCAGTCAAAGGGGTTTCATTTAGTGGAATCAGGCACGGTCACGGCCAGGCCTTTCTTTTGACTTTAATTTCTTGCTTTTCTTTTTCTGATTCTTTTGATGGATTTTTTGCGAGAGACATAGTATTTTGACATTATGGAATCCCTCTTGGATGCATGCGGGGACACTGCCCTCTTCTCGTGCTCTGATTCATGCTCGAAGAATTAGATCCTACTCTCACCCTAGGGGTTGTGTTCATGTTTCCCATGCTCAGCGTTTTAAGGGCGCCGGCTGTCTCATTCGGTCGAGAAGAAGAGAATAAAGATTTGAGCTTTCTTGGAGACCTTTTGAGTGATGCCCTACCATAAGCGATGCTATCAATTTTTATAACACAGATGTGTATTCATGTTGTCTTCTCTTGAGGGGGCATAGGTCGAACTGGCCGGACAAGGGTCTCCACGGTTCTGGCAAACCAAGACTTGAGACCTACCAAGTCTTAATGGGCCCTTTCCTAACATGGAGGTTGAATGCAATGACTTAACTACATGGTGATCTCCAAGCATCAGCATTTTGAATTTTCCATTTTTTTGGTCTTTTCTTTTTTGTTTTATGTATATATTTTTGTTATTTTCATTTTTTTTTCATTTTTTTGTTCATTCATTTTTTTGTTGTTTTTCTTTTCCTTTTTGACAGTATGTACACCTATCTAAGGGTAGTACTTCTTAAGATAAAGCCCATTCCAAGGGTGGGATAACTTAACTCCCTCAACATTGACTAGTCTGTAGGCGTTACCAGGATGCACAGCCTGAACCACGTATGGTCCTTCCCAATTGGATTGGAGCTTAGAACGCGGCCCGCCAGGTTTTACAAAAATTCTTTTCACTACCATTTCACCAACTTTGAACTTTCTCTCAACAACCTTCTTCTGGTAAAAACGTGCGAGTCTATTTTGGTAGGCGCGAGCATGCTCGGCAGCAACCAGACGTTTCTCGTCTAAGAGTTCCAACTGGGCAAGGAGAGAATCACGACGTTCATCGAGGGGAAGGTCCTTGTCCAATTGTACTCTCAGAGAGGGAATCAGAATCTCATATGAAACTACCGCCTCCATCCCGTAAGTGAGGGCGAACGGAGTTTGCCCAGTAGGAGTTCGGATTGAAGTGCGATAGGCCCATAGAGCTTCGATAAGCTTCTCTGGCCAATCCGAGAATCTGCTAGACTCACAAGTTTTCTTTATGATTTTGATCAGTGTTTTATTCGTGGCCTCCGCTTGGCCATTGCCTTGTGGATAATATGGTGATGAATGATGCAATGCAATCTTATACCTTTGGCAGAGGTCCTGAAGATCCTGAGAGATGAATTGTGGCCCATTGTCGGTGATGATAGTTCTTGGAATGCCGAACCTGGCGATGATGTTCTTCATGATAAACTTGCAGATTGTGGATGCCTTGACTTCTGCATAGGTTTCGGCTTCAGCCCATTTGGTGAAGTACTCCGTTGCAGTGAGGATGAAGGATTTTTGCTTAATAAGGGAGTTAGGATCACCAAGAGGACCGATGATGTCGAATGCCCACATGGAGAAAGGCCATGGGGAGGATACTGGATGGAGAGAGGAAGATGGGGAATGAATCTTATCAGCGTGAAGTTGACATTTGACACACCTACGGACATAGACTGCACAATCTTCCTCCATGATGGGCCAGTAAAAGCCTTGCCGAAGGATCTTCTTAGCAAGCATTTGTCTGTTCACATGGCCACCACACACACCTGAGTGTGCTTCCTCTACACACTTCCAGGACTCGTCATCATCAAGACACCTTAGGAGAACACCAGTGAGGCTTCTTTTGTATAGCAATCCTCCAACCAATGTGTATCTCTGGGCTACTCTCCTTATAGCCCTCTTATCTTCTACTGTTGCTTCTGTAGGGTAAGACTTGTCTTTGCAATATTTGATAATCTCATAGAACCATGGCTTCTCCTCATCAGCCAGTTCTTCCTCCAATTCAACCAACATAATCTCCCTCTTCTCAACAACTTCTCTATCCTGAGCTATCTTGGACATTTCCTCCTGAACCCTTAAATAGGAAGGGTTGTGAATAGCAGGGAGGATAAGCTTGTGGATAGAAACGGACAGAGCCCTGCTGCCCAGAGGAAATCTTAATGATGATGCCAACGAAGCAAGAGCGTTGGCCAGAATGTTCTGATTGCGAGGAACATGAACAAAGACTAACTTGGTGAACAGTTTAGCGAAAGCAACAGTAAGCTCTTGGTATGGCTTGAGCTTGGGATCACGAGTGCGATATTTAGTGAGCACTTGACGAAGGATAAGTTGACTATCACCTATGACTCGCAATTCGGTGACCCAGAAGGAATAGGTAAGATTCAGACCTGCCAGAAGAGCCTCGTATTCAGCCACGTTGTTGGTGACTGGAAATGAGAGCTGGAATGCCTCTAGGATAGCGACACCTTCAGGTGACAAAAGAACGATACCTATACCTCTCCCCTGGGAATTCAAAGCTCCATCAAAATATAATGTCCACATCGGATCATTAGACTGGGTAATGGACATTAGTTCCTCATCTGGAAACTCTGATTGAACAGGATCAAATTTGGGGAGAGGGTGGTGAGCAAGATGCTCAGCTATAGCATAGCCTTTAATCGTCTTTTGCTGGATATAGATGATGTCGAATTGAGATAGAAAGCTTTGCCAACGTGCTAGCCTATCAGTAAGGACAAACTTTTCCAAGAGAAATTTGATAGGATTCATGCGAGCAATTAAATGGACTTCATGAGCAAGAAAGTAATGTTTTAATTTCTGCACTACCCACACAAGGGCGGCACATGTCTTCTCCATGGCTGTATACTTCCGCTCACAGGGGTTGAGAAGTTTAGACAAGTAATAGGTTGCCCATTCCTTGCCTTCTTCATTGATTTGTGCCAGAACGGCTCCCACAGAGTCATCTAGGACTGAGATATATAGGACCAAAGGCTTATCTGGAATAGGTGGAGTGAGAACAGGCGGGTTGGCCAGATATTCTTTTAATCCGTCGAAAGCATTCTGGCACTTAGAATCTCAACAGAATTTAGTCCCTGCTTTGGTCAACTCATAAAAAGGTCTACACCTTTGCGAGTGTTGAGACACAGAGCGGCGGATGAACTGCAACCTCCCGATTAATCCTCGAACTTCTCTCAGATTCTTCGGGGGTGGCATATCCCTAATCACCTTAGCCTTGTTGGGATCTATCTCAATACCCCTTTTGCTCACAATGAAGCCAAGTACCTTGCCCGATGATACACCAAACACGCACTTTTTTGGATTCATTTTCAAATTGAACTCACGCGATCTTTGCAACACCTTTGCAAGGACCTCGGGATGTTCTGCCCTAGTTTTGGATTTTACCAACAAATCATCCACATACACTTCCAAATATATGTGCATCATGTCATGAAATATTGCCATCATAACCCTTTGATAAGTGGCTCCAGCATTCTTCAGTCCAAATGGCATGACCACATAACAATAAGTTCCCCAGGAAGTAGTGAATGAGGTTTTCTCCTGATCTTCTTCTGCCAGACGAAATTGATTATATCCAGAAAATCCATCCATGAATGAAAGGGTTTCATATCCTGCCGTGTTATCAATCAACACATCAATATGAGGCAAAGGGAAATCATCCTTCGGACACGCACGGTTAAGGTCCCGGAAGTCAATACAAATTATCACCTTTCCATCTTTCTTCAGGACCGAGACGATGTTTGCGACCCACTGAGGATAAAGGACGACTCTTATGAACCTAGCTTTGTGGAGCTTGTCGACCTCTTCCTTCATTTTTAAAGCCATTTGTGGGCGGAAACGTCTTAACCGTTGCTTTACCGAGATGGACCCCTGGTTTGAGAGTGAGACGATGCTCAACCAGAGTAGAATTCAATCCGGGCATATCCTCATAGCTCCATGCAAACGTGTCCTTATAATCCTTAAGAACCTTAACTAGTGCCTCTTCTTCAGATGATGGTAAATTATCACTTATGAGGACAATCCTAGGGTCTTCTTCAGTTCCCAGATTGATTTCTTTGGTAGACTCTTCTACAGCGGCTGACGGCTCGTCAAATCTGCTCATTCCACTAGCATAGGTGTCAGCCGCGTCCTCATATTCTTCATCCTCTTCTTCAATGGGGTATTCCTCGTCAGTGAGTTCATAGACCCCATACCCTTCATCAATCATGCAATC
Source organism: Amorphophallus konjac (assembly GCA_022559845.1). Lineage (NCBI taxonomy): Eukaryota > Viridiplantae > Streptophyta > Magnoliopsida > Alismatales > Araceae > Amorphophallus > Amorphophallus konjac. The sequence goes on from JAHNEJ010001387.1 coordinate 63,719, forward strand.
ATTCTCACATTCTATTTCTGGCAGTTGGACGGGATTTTCTAGCAATTAGGGAATGGCTAGAAGGGCTTGACACCTGGTGGCTAGATCCAAAAGGAATCGACGGGGAATCTTCCTACCCTTGGATTTCTTCTTAGGCACTACCCTTGACTTATTATTGCTAGCTAGACTGACATTTACAGAAGAAGAAAAAGAAACTGAAGAGGATGGTGAAGAATGTACAGGGAAAGACCCCTCAGATGAGGGAAAAAGAAGGTCGCTCAGGGGACCTTGAATGAGTGGCCCGTGAGTCGGGGCACACTCGTGGGAGATATAGGAGGTTTCCTCAAAGACAATGCGCTGTTGAGGAGTTGTGGAATTGGCGTTTTTTTTTCATTTTCATTTTCATGTTTAATGACAAAATAATGGAAAGGACTTAGAGGAGATAAAAATGGGACTACAGCTAGAGGGTTGTGTAGCCCGTAGAGCAAATCATGATTGAAAACCTTGCGCGAGTTGAGAAACTCACGCATGTAAATGAGTAAAGAAGGAGACCTGGGAAGATCATCAGACAACTGTCTGGCCCAGGAAGGAGACAGTAACAGAGGCTGTGATAGGTGGGTAGAGAAAATGACGGCTAATGAGCCGTCGGTGACAATATTGATGACGGATGATGATCCGTCAATGACAACACCCTCCTGATAAGGAGGATGTAGAGTCCTGGCATTAGTAGTGATATCCCCTGGCATTTCGGAGATCAAAGACGACCCTTCTTGATGTGGAGGCGAGAACATTCTTTCCAGTGCAATGGGTATGTCTGGTATGTCAAACCATTTATACCATTCACAATCCAAGTTGACAATCTTTCCTTTTTTTGGAGTTTTTGAACATCCTTCAGCCAAGAATACATTCTGTAACCCCCCATGTGATTCTGGTGGAAGATCTTCCATCTGGACGATGGGCCCCTTTTTAAAATGTGAGGACAAAGTCCAAGTGAGGGGTTTGCCGTCTGATTCGAATGGCCCCTTAAAACTCAAGCCAGCTCTATGGATTGGCTTTATCTTTTGGAGTGGTCTCAGCCTTCCTTGTAGTTGTGCCCCTAAACCTTTGCCATCTTGGTAACTAATATTTCTCATAATCTCCCATCCTTTGGAGCGGAAGGGGAGACGTGAGTTTAACATAGGGAATGACTTTTGTTGTGTGAAGGGAGCACGGCAGGGGTCATACACATCCAACAAGGATAGTATTGGCCGATGAGTCGGCCAGACCGATGGCAACGAGGTGTTGATGGCATCCACCGTAGAACAGAGAGGCATGCTCATTACCTTAATAACCCATCCTTTGTATGGAAATTTCAAGCACTGAAGATTGGTGGATGGTACAACATTCATGGCTTCAATGTAGGTACGGCCTAGTATAGCCTTGAAAGTGAGATCCATATCAAGGATATGGAATTCCGTGAAGACTGATACAGGGCCTAGTTCTACATTGAGGGTAATCATCCCCATTGGCGGTCTTTTACTATTGTCATAGGCCGTGACTGTGATTGAGGAGGGCATGAGTTGTTCTTCATCAACCCCACATGCTTGAAGAGTACTCGGGGAAATCACATTTATAGACGCGTCCATGTCTACCAGGCACGGATCCACTGATACGCCATTGATTTTCACCGCAATACACAACGCATATTTTCGAGCTTCCTTGGGGGCAAGCTCGTGATTATGGAACATGATGGGCGGTTGTGTATCGGTGGGTGTCAGGACTGCCGAGATTTTCTCCGCAGGGAGATCCTCATTCACCATGACTTTTTGGAGATATTCCCTTAATGCTTCTTGGTGAGATGTGGATCTTTTGATCAACTCGAGGATGGAGATACGAGCAGGCGTCTTATCCAAATGTTTCAACAAGTCATACTGGGTCCCAGGGATGGACTCTTCTGACTGCTCTTCCTTATCTTTCTCGGGCCGAGATTGTTCAGGGGCCTGACTATTCTGGGGAAATATCCGGTGGAACATCCTTCCACTCCGGAGCACCATTGCTTGTGGGTCTTGCTGCACCTCTATGGTATTGTGTGTGGATTTTAACAAGGGTTTAAGGGGTAATAGTGGAGGAATGGTTGGTGGGATAGGGGTTATGATGGGTGTAGGGGTTTTGATTAGGGGTTTGCTTGGCGGAGGTATAGTAGAGGTAGAAGGAATCTCAGGTGAATCACGGATGATAAGGGGCTTAGAATGTGAAAGAATAGGGGAAGTAGAGGGAATCTCGGGTGAACGGTGAATGATAAGGGGTTTGGAAGGTTGAGGTAGATTAGAAACGGAGGTGACTTGGGGTGGATGATGGATGATAAGAGGTTTATATGGTGGAGGGGGTATAGTGGAAGTAGAGGGGGCCTCAGATGAATGGTGACTGATAAGAGGTTTAAATGGTGGAGGAGGAGGTTCAATGGGGGTAGAGGTGGATGGTGTGTCATACGGGTAATGGGCGGTAAAAAGGTTAGAAGGCGGGGGTAAAGGTGCGATAGAGGTAGATGGTAAATTAGAGGAATAAGAAGTGATCAGGGGACTTAGGGGTGAAAAAGGAGTGGGAGATGGCCTTTGGTGATGGACTAACGGTGAATTGATGATAGGGGTACGAATAAGAGGGCGTGATGGCTGTGGAACGGAAGAAGGACCAAATAGGGGTTGTGAGGGGGTTGAATGGTAAGAAGATGATGTTCGAAGGAGACGAGGAGGTTGATTGGTGGTATGACTTGTGGCAAGGACGGAGGCGCTTTCCAAATGACAGGTTTGCTCTCTTCCAACTTTCGAGAGGGAAGAAATCAGATTAACCTGGTAGTTGGGCTGTTGGTGCTCCGGAAGCGGGTTATGGATGATGCCCATATTAGGCTGCTGTTGTGGGGCCTGCTGAGGTTGTTGTTGTTGATGTGGTTGTTGTGGTAACTGTGGCCTAGGCGAAGGTCTCCTGGCCTTTAGGGTGGCGATGCATCGCCTCATTTCATCCCAATCGATTTCACCGAGATCATTCATGTCGTAAATGTAATCTTTGAAGTTGAAACAATTCTCCACCGTATGACCCGGCTGTCTGTGATAGACACAGTACCTGGAGGTATCAGCATTTGGGGGCCATGCAAACTTTTCTTTGGGCAAAGTAAGTAGGTTGGCAGCCATGAGGGCATTAAAAATGTCCGACAATGCCTCGGGCAATGGTGGATAATGGGCTCTTTTGGGTCCAATGGGCCTCATCCGTTGTTGTGGTGGGCCGTAATTTCCCGGGGGTGGAACTTGGTGATACTGAGGTTGTGGTTGTTGTTGTTGTTGCTGGGGATGAAAGGGTTGAGGCATGTTGTTTTGAAGGGGGTTATTTTGGGGTGGAGGACGATAAAGAGGTGGACCTTGTTGAAAGGGAGGTCGTGAAACCTGAGGAGGCCTTGGGTTAACTGGTTGGTTGGGGCTGCCAAGCACACTCACTTGCTCATTTATGACGACTCCCTCAGTTGTTCCTCCTTGAACACCGGTTCCTGTTTTCTTAAACACCCTAGGCTTTGAGGGTTCAAACATATGCATGATGGGGGAATCTTTTAATTGGGTCTGGATATACCGAGCCCTCTCATAAAGTTCCTCCATCGTAGTAAGCTTATTCATGGCCAAAATGTGTCTAAACTGCGGGGTTGCATTAGACACGATCATTTTCACTTGCTCGGGCTCTGACATGGTATCCCTCACCTTATCGGCCAGGGACCTCCATCTATCAGCATATTGGACAAAATCTTCGTCCGCCCTCATTTTCTCAGCAACCAGGTCGGTGATAGAAAGAGAGGGGCCGACCCTATCCTGGTACTTTTGTATGAATTTAGCTTTGACAATGTCAAAATCCTCAGCCTCACTTGGCTCTAGAGAATAGAACCATTCTAAGGCAGGACCGTCCAATGACCTCCGAAAAAGGTAAGCCAGGGATTTTGGCTCATTCTGCCAGAAGGAGGATTCATACATAAAATCCTTGATGTGAATAGAAGGGTTACCCGTGCCGTTATACCTACGGTATGTAGGCATTTCGGAGGGAGGGAGATGAAATGTGGGAAGGATTGGCAGGGAAATCTCAGGGGCAGACCTCCCATCCACCACTTTCTTTAAGTGCCGAACTTGCTGGTCCATCTCATTGTATTTGTTGAGGACTGACTGGGTGAGCTCCTCGGCGGGTGGAGGCGGGGCCTGAGAAGGGAGTCCTGAACCAGAAGGGTATGGTGGCCCACCAGTGGACGGACCCGCTTGGGGTACCGTATGAGGGATGGCAGGGGTTTGAGACTGTAGAGGGGGAAATTGGTGAGAGGCGGGTTGTTGGCTCGCCTGTCCTTGAAGTGAAGAAGAAGGAGCGACATATACATGTGATGGAGATGTAGTAGCATGGAGCGGCTGTTGGTAGGATGTGGGAGCCGGAGTTGACTCCTGAGGAGGGGGAGAAACAGACTTCCCCTTTAAAATGGCCTGAAAGGCCATAAGTTGCTCAGGGCTGAGCTGTGTACTAGCGAGGGCACCCAAAAGGGAGAAGATATCCTGGGGTGGAGCTACCTCCCGTGGAACAACGGGGACCTCTTGTGAGGTCTCGCGGGAGGGGTCTGAGTCCATTGCGTGGACCCGTGGGTCAGCTGACTGACCACGACCTAATTGATTCTCTTCGGAAGAGTCGTGAGCCATTCCTGTAATTTTACCAGAGCGTAAATGCATACACTAGCAAACAAGTATCAGAGATTAACAGACAAGTGGATGATCTTACGCCATTTTTTTTGTTTTTATTTTAACCTTTTTTTTGTGTTTTGATTTACTTAATTTTTTTTTGATTTTTCTTTTTCTCTTTTTTTTTGATTTTAACAAATATAAAATTCACACTTAGTAGGAGGGACCCTAATTGCACTTTATTTTACCGCCGTGTCAGCTAGGGGCACTCGTCTCACCACGAATAGGTAACTAACTCCGGGGTACTTCAGTGGTACAACCAGCCCAGTGAACGAAGAGGGAATCCTTCGCTGTCGGGGACTTACGGAGGTCTCAATGGAGGAGATCCTAGTCCGTCAAGAGGAATTCCCGACGGAGAGTCCTTCCTTCACTGAGAGGGGTTAATCCTTAAATAAGTAAAAGAAAGAAAAGAAAAGGGGTAAATGCATGAAATGCAGTGCTGAATAAAAGATGTATAACGCACAAATACCAGAGATAAACACACAAATAGAACAGAGATAATCACAATGATATAACAATGATATAAATGCATTTTAACTTTTATTTTTTTTATTTAAGAGAAAGAAAATATAAGATTAAAAAGAAGATAAAATATCAAATTATAAAAAGTAGAATCGGATATATATGTATAATATGTTTATATATGAGAGGGAGAGAGAAGTGGGGAGAACGAGAGAGGAAGAGGGAGGGAGAAAAATAATAAAAAAAGTGAGAATAAGAGAGAAAGAGATAGTGTATGGGGGAGAGAGAACGTATGGGGAGAGGATTAAAAAAATAAAAAAAATGAGAGAGAGGGATCGAGAGGGTAAGAGAGAGGATTAAAGAAAAATAAAAAATGGGAGAGAGGGAGAGATCGAGAGAAAAAGAGAGGGAGGCGAGAGAGAGAGAGAGAGAGAGAGAACGTGTGGGAGAGAGAGGGGAAGAAGAGAGAGAATACGGAGAGAGGGAGAGAGACGCGAGAGGGGGAGCGAGAGGAGAGAGAGAAGGCGAGAGAGAGAGCTATGAGGGGGGAATAAAAAAACTAAAAAAAAGAGTGAGAGAGGGGTATCGAGAGAGAGAGAGAGAGGCGGTGGGAGGAGGAGGAGAGAGAGTAGAGAGAGAGGGAGAGAGATCGGGAGGGAGAGAGGTGAGAGAGAGATCGCGGCTGGATGCCGCGAGAGAGAGAGAGAGAGAGAGAGAGAGAGAGAGAGAGAGAGAGAGAGAGAGAGAGAAAACGGGAGTGAGAGAGAGGTGAGGTCGTCGCGGCGGGAGGTAACCGGCCGGCCGGCGGCAACGGCGCCAGCGGTCGACGGTGGCAAGGGGGGAGGCGGCAGCGAGAGGCGGTGAGGGTGGCCGCGGGGGTGTTTCACGGAGACGGGGAGTGCTGCGGACGGTGCGGTCGCGGCGGCGATGCAGTGAGGGAGGGAGCAGAGCCGGTGGCGGCGTGGGCGGAGCGGCGGCAGCGGGTGCCGGGGCGAGGGACGACGGCAGCAGCGGCGTGGAGGCTGTCGAGGGCGAGGCCGACAGACGACGATGGCGACGGCGGGGTGGCTCACAGGCGGACAACGCGGAGAGGGGGCGTGCATGCACCGGGGGCGTGGGCGGAGCGGCTCGCGTGGAGTTGGTGCCGGAAGTGGCGGGGTCGATCGTCGGCGTGGACGGTGGAGGCGCAAGGCTTCACGGCGGTGGACAGGGGGGGTGTGCACCGGCAGTACAGGTGAGAGGGGGGCTTCGTGGGCATGCAGGTGGGTGGCGCGGCTGGGTGGCGTGCGTAGGGGACGGGGACGTCTGCGGGCGGCCGGCAACGGTGGCGTGGGCGTGGAGACGAGAACAACGGCAAACGTGGAAGTGGGAGCGGCTGCATGCAAAGGGGGGAGTGGCTGGTGGTGCAGGTGGTGAGAAGAGGGGACTCACGATGGTAGGTGGTGAGAAGAGGAAGAAAAGCTGAGAAGAGGTGGTCTTCGCGATGGGAAGTAGAGTGGTTGCTGTGGGAATGAGAGAGGTGAACGAGAGAGCGAGGTTGCCGTTGGGGAGCTTGGACGTGGGAATGGGAGAGTGAGAAAGTTGAGAGCGTGAGGGTAAGGGGGAAAGGGGGGCGTTAGAGATGCCATGGGAGCTGGGGAGAGAATAGGGAGAGTGATGGAGAGTGGGGAGTGGGTGTGTTACGTGAGAAAGGGGGAAGGGAATAGAAATAAAGAAAGGGATGGGGAGAGAATAAGATGGGGTAGGGAATATTATTTTTTATTATCTTTTATTTTTTTATGTTTGTTTGTTTTGTTTGTTTTTATTTGTTTTGTTTCTTTTTTTTGCTTCTTTTTATATATTGTTTATGGTTATTATATTTTTACTTTTTAATAAATAAATATATTATGTATATACTAATCACTTATATATATATTTATATTTTATGAAAATAAAGTTATTAAAGAAAATCAATTATATTATTTTTACGTAAACACAACTACACACATTTTTTGGAATTTTATTTTTTCTCTTTTTATTTATTTTATATGGACACATATTTTAATTTTTTCCCTTTCACAAAATAATGCAATTTAACCATAATTACGGAAATCACTCAAATAAAAGAAAATGTAAGCCACTTCAGGGCATTACGGTACAATATAGGATTTACTCATCGTAACGTCAGAAATGGCGTGTCTACACACCCTACCCAACCTTCCCCATTACCGATTGAACCCAAAGGAGCATGCTGAGCTCCAAAGGATTGTCAAGGACCTTATCCAAAAAGGTTTCCTAAAGGTGAGCAAGTGCCCATGTGTTGTCCCTGCCTTGCTCACACCCAAGAAGGATGGCACCTGGCGGATGTGTGTCGACAGCCGCGCCATCAATAAGATCACTGTCAAGTATATATTTCTCTTTCCCCGTCTTAATGACATGCTTGACATGATGAGTGGAGCCACCATCTTTTCCAAGATTGACTTGAAAAGTGGCTACCACCAAGTCCGAATCCGACCAGGGGACGAGTAGAAGACAACCTTCAAAACCAAAGAAGGTATGTATGAGTGGCTTGTCATGCCTTTTGGGTTATCCAATGCCCCCAGCACATTCATGCGGCTTATGACGGAAGTCCTCCGCCCTCTCATCGGTCGCTTTGTTGTCGTCTACTTTGACGACATTCTCATCTATAGCCACAACCCTCAAGACCACATCCACCATTTGAGGGAAGTTTGCGAGACTTTGAGGAAAGAAACCCTGTACGCCAATCTCAAGAAATGTGAATTCATGACAGACCGGGTCGCTTTCCTCGGATTTGTGGTTTCTAGTCAATGAGTGTCTGTGGACCCATCCAAGGTCCGAGCTATAGTAGACTGACCGGAGCCCCAGAATGTCCATGACGTTCGTAGTTTCCACGGGCTAGCCACCTTCTACAGACGCTTCATCCAGGGATTTAGCACCATTATGGCACCCATTACGGATTACATATGTAAAGAAAATTTTGAGTGGACCAAAGCCATCTCCCAGGCTTTTCTTGCCATAAAGGAGCTTATGACCAAAGCCCCTGTCCTCCGCCTACCAGACTTTTTCAAAGTCTTTGAGGTTTCCTGTGATGCATCTGGCATAGGAAAAGGTGGAGTGCTTAGTCAGGAGAGCCACCTTGTGGCTTATTTCAATGAGAAGCTTTCTGATGTAAAGCTTCGTTATTCCACCTATGATAAGGAGTTTTATGTCGTGGTCCAAGCCCTCAAACACTGGCGACACTATCTCTTACCTCAAGAGTTTGTCTTATATTCGGACCACGATGCTCTGAAATTCCTTAGCTCTCAGAAGGGCTTAAACCCTAGTCATGGTCGGTGGGTAGAATTCCTCCAGTCTTTCACATTTATCCTAAAGTATAAGGCTGGAAAGGACAATAAGGTGGCCGACGTCTTGAGTCGAAGGGTCTCCCTTCTTTCCACTGTTCGGGTAGAGGTCACGGGATTTGACCGCATGAAGGAACTCTATGGAGAGTGTCCTGATTTTGGCCCTGCTTACTCTGCTCTGTCCGCTGGACCCTCGACAGCCTTTTCTGACTATCTACTCCAGGATGATTTTCTATTTCGAGGGCAGCAACTCTGTGTCCCGAGGACTTCTGTTCGGGACTTCCTGATTTAGGAAATGCATGCTGGAGGTCTTGCTGGTCACTTTGGCCGTAACAAGACCATCCATTCTGTGGAGGAGCACTTCTATTGACCTGGCCTGAAGAGAGATGTGGCCAAGATTGTAGCCAAGTGTAGGACATGCACGATGGCCAAACAGGTCAAACAGAACACTGGTCTCTACACTCCTCTCCCCGTTCCTGATCGACCATGGGTTGATGTGAGTATGGATTTTATTCTTGGTTTACCTCGCACTGCTCACAAGCATGATTCCATCTTTTTTGTTGTTGATAGGTTCTCTAAGATGGCCCACTTCATTACATGTTCCAAAACATCTGATGCATCTAGAGTAGCCCATTTATTCTTTGATGAAGTCGTGCGTCTGTATGGTCTCCCCCAAACCATCGTGTCTGACCGAGATGTCCGGTTCACTAGCTATTTTTGGAAGACACTTTGGCACCTAGTTGGCACCAAACTGAAAATTTTCACTGCCTATCACCCCCAAACTGATGGGCAAACCGAGGTTGTCAATAGGAGTTTAGGAAATCTGTTGAGGTGTCTTGTAGGGGAACATTCCGGCACTTGGGATCTTCTTTTGCCCAGAGCCGAATTTGCATATAACAGCTCCATCAATAGGTCCATATGTATGAGTCCATTTGAGGTCGTGCATGGCTACAAACCTAGGAAACATGTGGATCTCATTCCCCTTCCCCTCGAGTCTAGAACATCCAAGTCAGCTGAGGAATTTGCACAGCATGTCACAAGTCTGCATGAGTCAATTAGCAAGCAAATAAACCTCAGTAATGAAACTTACAAGCGCTTGGCTGATTCGCATAGGCATCACCATGACTTCCAAGAAGGTGACATGGTTATGGTACGGGTTCGACCCGAACGACTCCCCTCGGGAGCCGTTAAAAAGTTGCAAGCCCGTAGTAATGGACCCTTCCCAATTCTGCGGAAGATTGGCTCCAATGCTTATGTTGTGGACTTACCTCCCGAATATGGGATTAGCTCGACTTTTAATGTGGCAGACCTGGTGGCCTACAAGGAACCCACGACGATTCCCAGTGACCCTTTCGAGCCTTCTCCTCCCATTGCGAGTGAGCCCACCTGTGTGCGTCTCACAGCCTCGAGAGTACCGCGCGAGCACATTGAGAGGATACTAGACGAGTAGGTAACCACTACACGGAGGAGGGTGTACCAGCGCTACCTTGTCCGTTGGCGGGACCGTCCACCTTCTGATGATTCCTGGATCAGCCGGGAAGATCTCCAGCGCCTCGATCCAGATCTGATGGAGCACTACCACAACAGTGTTCCCCCTTACTCGACGGAGTCGAGTTCCAACCGCCCCGGGTGCGTTGGTGGGGACACCGGACCCACTACCGGGCCCAATGCTCGGAGCCGACGCCGCACCGCCACTGCACCGAGCTTATGGCTCGGAGACTCGATTGAAGACCCGGCATCCTGAATACGTATTTATACATATTTGTGTATCTATGTGTACGGTGGTATTTGTATTATTAAACCACCCTATCTTATTTTATTTTTACCAAGTCAAAGAATTATATTTTATTAGGGTCCAAGTCAAATATTGGTTAGTGGGCTTTGTTTTATTAGGCTAGGACATATGTGCAATTAGAAAAATTTAAAATGTGTAAGTGTTATAGTCTCCTCCTATATAAGGAAGGCTAAGGGTGTATGTTTTGATATGATGAATGCTATTGAAGTTTGCTTCCTACGTGAGAGAGTTTCCACTCCTCTTGTTTCCCTTCCATCTTTCTCACTTGTGAGTTTGAGTGTGTCGCCCGGTGTGAGACCGTCCGGCGTGAGGCCGAGCTGTGTGAGATAGCAACCTATCCGTTCCCGTCCGTGCCGTCAGGAGTTGCCGTCGATCTATTTCCACGTCGCCGCCGCGTCAGGGAGTGGTGGAGAGGCTTACCCTGAGGACGGTTTTAGACTGGTTTTCGTCGGGCCCCTCGTCGTTAGCCAGAGTCTGGCTACGGGGGAAAACCGGACAGAGGGCCAGACCTAGGACGCATGGTCTGTATGTGCACACGTGGTTGGGGGTGGTTGGACCTACGCCGACAGGCGTGACCCCAGCTAGTCACTCGTTGTGTTTCTTGTTCGGTGTCCATGCCTCTGGTAGGCGCTACCACGTCAGGCAGTTCACCTGCGGTGCGGTGTAAGTCGTCAGGGGACGCAACCGGCCTTGCTTTTAGTGGGAGGTACTCCTGTCGAGTCGTGAGTGACAGACTGTCAGTCGTGTGACTTTGACCTTCGGGTTTCGGCCGTGTTGACCGTTGAGTTCCGGGTGGTTCACCGTGGCGCGTGTGTCGGTTCTCGTGCCGTTTGATGGGTGCCAGTCGCTTTACCGAGGTTGCATCTTGTTGTGCGGTACCCGCGACCGGACGGTCGGGGTTGCACTTTGGACAGCGTGTCCAGCTTGGTCTTGTTCTGGGAGACAGGCCTCTACGGCGGGATTGCCGTGGGTTTTTACTTCGGTAAGTGGTGCTAGTGTGCTCCGGTTCCCGACTGTGAGATCGGTACTTCTCTTTCCGCTTGACCGGTACAGTAGGAGTAGTTGCAGTGCCGAGTTTCGACCGGGCACCGGGTTTACTATTCCTACTGTTACTGTTACTCTTGTAGTTGCAGCTTTCTGTGCCGCTGTTGTTCTCAGTTGGGGTTCTACGGGATCCCTACTGGGCCAGTGACAGGTGGCTCACCCCTGCTTTTCAGGTGTGGCGGTTCGTCCTCGAGGTTCGAGGTTACGGTTCAGAGGTTCTTAGTTGTCAGCTCGCCGGGCCGAGTGTTCACTCGGCATGTGGTACGTTTTACTGCTTTAGACTGTACTTTCTGTTGGACTGGACTCTGATGTAGTTGTTTATTTATTTCTGTTAATTGTTGGGTTGTCCTGCTTTATTTGTTATTTCTTTGTGCCTCCACACTCCTTTTAGCCCTTCCGAGCCCTCCCGGCTCGTGGGCGGCGGTTCGAGTCTCGGGTTATCGGGCCTTCCCGGTAATCGGATTCTCAGGTCGTTACAATTGGAGAGGACTACCAAATACTCGACGTGAAACATTTAAAGAAAAAAAAATGTGGACTTGTCACGGGTTCTTCTCTTCTCTTCTCTTCTCTCTTTTTTTTTTTTGACGAAGGAGAACCTAGTACAACATTATGTCTACACGGAGTGTGAGAGACTTGATTCAAATCCAATGATGTCTGGAGAGAGAGAAATTTGCGGCCCAATAAGATGTTCAGCCCACTTAGCCCGGCAAAGACTACATAGCCCACCAAGTGATAGCCTCATGGGGCCCACTTAGCCCGGAAGCCTCAAGTACATGGCCGCCAAGTGATAGTCTCACAGGGCCCACTTAGCCCGGGAGCCTCAAGTACATGGCCCGGGAGCCGGGCGAGAACTTAGCTCGGCCACCAACCACCCGGCACCCCGCCCCGTCGGGAATAGCCGAAAGAGCGGCCAAGCTAGAATCAAGCATGCGCGGATCAACTGTCTGCCTGACTCCCTGGGGAGAGGAAGAGCCTGACGCTCATAATCGCCCGGGCATTACGCTGGTGGATAAGGGGAGGACAAGAGTCTTCAACCCGAAGGAAGCGCCTCCTGCGTCTACTCCCCTCCCCAATGGAAAAAATGAACAGCTATATAAACTTAGGAAAGCCCTCCAGAAAGGTAAGGACTGAAGTCGACTCTAGCCACTACATTGGTGAATAGCAGTCTCGTGCCCCCTCCTATCTCCTTCTCTCATCTTCCTTCGCGCAAAGTCCTATCATCTTGCTGACTTAGACATCAGAGGGTTTTCTCTAGGGTTACCTCCTTGGGCCCCCTGATCCTTTTCCCTCCCTCATTGTATGGTTCTACTAAAGCGTGGCTACAGGAAGCGATCCCCCCTAGATTGTACGCTATTCAGGCTTCGTCACGAGATCTCACCTCTTCAACGCCTAACTCACATGCATTTTTTTTCACGGTTAGTAAATTTCAAGCACACATCTCTCGAGGATTAAATATGAGTTAGATAAACTCCCTCACCTCACCCCCATCACCCCTAGTCGAAACTGAGACCTCCTTGCCCATGGGTTAGTCGACTCACTCGGGATCCTCTTCCTTTTCTTTTCTAGTGAAATACAGTATAAATGTTCATATAGACAGCGTTGGTTGGCAATTCCCAACTTGATCGATTCCATAAAAAGAGCGCCTAACAGGGGATTATGCGATTTTATCACTCTCATCTCGCTTGGTCCAATCGCGAGATTGGATCATTCGACAGTCCAGTTGAATAAATTTGATGCTCCTAAACTTCGGAGTACTTAACATAAAGTACAGCACGATAAAAGCTGTGGCACTGTACCATTCCTCACAATCGGATGGGAATCTTCTATCTAATGGCTAATATGTTTAATTCTGACACTCTAAGTATGCACATGTTGTGTATCAAAGATAATGTCATGACTTCCCACCGAATCTGATCTCTTGAAATTGGAAATTAAATGCAAACAAATGTTGCCTTAAAGGGGGCCTCAACTTAGAGGCAGGATGGATCCCTTGGTGAGGCAGAGTTGCCTCCACACACCTCTCATTTGCTCAGTGCTCCCACTAATGTTGAAAACATGATCTCTGAAATCAAAACCTAAGTTTTACGCCAGCCACCTTATATGTCGTGGGATGAGTTGCTGTATGAATGTTTATGCTATGGGATCTTGTTGGGAGTGATAGAACGCGTTGCTGCTGAAATGATGGTAGCTGATGGAATGAAAAGAAGGCAACTGCCAAGGACATAAATGGCATCGGCGTTAGCTGGCATGGATGCACTTTGAGCAATGTGATGAGCATGCATTTTTAGCCACTCGACAATTGGATGGATACAATTTCTTGGTTTGATATTTTATGCCATATGATTGTTTGGTTCTTGTATGGTGAATCTCTTTTGGATAATTCCATGAGCTGCTTGCAATTTGGCCCAGTTGACGCTCTTACTCCGGGGATTGATTTCAAGTTCTTCGGCTGTGTTTTCGATATAGAATTGTGTGGCAAATGTGGTTGAGAATCAACACTTAATACTTGATATTTGATAAACTTAATTTATGTGGGTTATCATGCAAAGGATAAGTCACACATTACCTTGTGCATGGTAATTGAAGATGGGGCTCTCGGAACCAGAAGCTGTTGTGAAGAAAAGGATGAAGTGTAGCAGGGTCGCATGAGCTCCGCATGGTTGTGTGATCTGCTTGTTATGCCCGAGAGGAGGGGATGGATCTTCTTAAAATAGCGTACTAGCATTCCCAGTTTCATGATACATTGGATGCTCCACGATCCACTTGTTTTGACCCACTATTTGATTTCACTGTCCAATAAACAGGTTTATTCCAATCCAGACTTCCCCAAGTCCATCCCCTCCCATGGCTGAAGGAGCTGAAGCAACCAAAATGGTGCCATAACTACTTCAATTTGCGAGCCCCACTGCCATGAAGCTCGCTTGACAAAAATTTTCTTTGACAATGGAGAATGTAACATATATAATGGTACTCGGATCTATGAAGATTGTGAGAGACCTGGGTTCAAGCTCAGCAGGCATCCCAACTCAATACGCATCCCTCGTACATCTATATTGCAGCTGGATTAATCTTCTCTGTTCAGCTTCTCTGCCACCCCTTGTTCTTCCCTCCCCTCTCTGTTTCCAACGTCCCGAGGAATTAAACATTGAAACCTTTGTCCGATGAGATGAAAATGGCTCTTATCTCTGAAAACTCTTCTTTGGTATTAAGTCAGAAGATCATATATTTATATGTACAAAGACTTTTGAATATTACAAAACAACAAAAAGGAACAAAAGATCTCTTTCGCCTAGAGGGATTTTCGTGCTGATCCGAACAGTTTATTGTGAACTTCCCAACTTATTAGTGGACAGCACAACCATGTCGTACTTTTTTTGGGGGTTGTAGACTCTGTTGTACTTGTAGGTAGGATGGGTTGTACTGATCGTTGTACTGCAATATATGGAGAGAGACGCCATATATAAAGCGAGATGGGCCGGGGGGGGGGGGGGCGTCCCCTCCCACTTCGCAGCAGCACCCTCTTCCTTGGCCGCCTCGCAGGAAGCAGGCAGGGACGGGGAAGGCCCCGTGATCACAATCAGCTTCCCGTCTTGGTGAAGTGCGTTTTGAAGGCGATTCCGACCACAAGAACCACCATTATTAGTGGTAGTAGTAATATGATTTTTTTTTGCGCCTCATGATCCATTTTCTTACGGATAATTTGAGCCCCATTCTTGGCCCTTAATTTGTCTAGGAATGCTATTTTATTATTTTATGTCATTTTTAATATTTGGTCAATTCTTTTATGAAGTGTATTATTTATATAATGAAAATATGAGTACTATTATGAAGCGACTTTTTTACTGCCTCATTTATCGCTCATATTCATCCCATCTTGAGATCCGATGATCAAGATGAGGTCGATATCCAATTTAAATCTAGTGCTCTTGAATTTGCAAGTACCAAGCTTAAAAATCAGATGGTAGAGAAAGAGTGTGATAAGAAATATTTGAATATTTATTTATTAGATAATCCTCCGTGAGTTTAGTCAAAATGTAACAAAGAATGACAATATTATGAATTGTCTCTTCCTTTTACCATGTACTCTTAAGTAATTACATGAAAAATTCTCTCAATTTTTTTTAAAAAAAAAGAGGGAGAGAGAGAGTCTTGCCCCGATTTTAATAATTTAATGCAAGGTCCACACATGGGAGGTTCCAAGGTCGAACAGCCAAACCCCCTCTTGGATTGGGCGAGCCCTGCACCACACAGACCACGAGGCCCCATCGCCCCCCCCTGCCACGTCGGAGGATATCACCGCCCCCCATCCCAGCCAATGGGCATTCCCAACCCCCGATAACCCCCGCCACCAGCGCCACCCATTCCCCTATCCCTTCCCCTGCCCACGCAGCACAACTCCAGCCACCCACCCGCTTCCCCTGCCACCCCTCCTGCGGCTTATATGCCCTGCAGCAGCCCCCTCCAGTCTCCCAGCTCTGCTTGTTATCTACCAGGTACCCACATCGCCATCTCCGTCTCACCACCACCGGCAGCGATGGCCAGCCTCACAGCAGCAGCCGTCTCCATCCCCAGATTCACCGGCCTCAAGGCCGGCTCCGCAGCCCCCGTCGTGAAGTTCGCCGTCGCCCCCGTCAAGCCCGTCATGGCCGTCCGGGCCTCCCTCAGGGAGGTGGGCGCCGCGGTTGTGGCCACCGCCGCCAGCGCCATCCTCGCCGGCAACGCCCTCGCCATCGACGTGAAGCTGGGCGGGGACGACGGGTCACTGGCCTTCGTGCCCAGCGAGTTCTCCGTCGCTGCCGGCGAGAAGATCACGTTCAAGAACAACGCCGGCTTCCCCCACAACGTGGTGTTCGACGACGACGAGGTGCCGTCGGGCGTGAGCGCGTCGGCCATCTCCATGAGCGAGGAGGACCTGCTCAACGCCCCCGGCGAGGAGTACAGCGTGGTGTTGAAGGAGAAGGGCACCTACACCTTCTACTGCTCGCCTCACCAGGGCGCCGGCATGGTGGGGAAGGTCACCGTTAACTAGATGGGTTGGGGAAGGTTTCTAACCTGGCCTCCCTTTCTTTCCTCTTCCCTTTCTTCTCTTTTTGTAGCCCTTTTGTTGGGTCTGCTGAAGGGAAAACATTTGAGCATGTCCGAGGATAATTAAGTGATGCCATGTGTGTATGTATGTGATCACTACATTCTTCTATGTTTATCTCAAGATGAGTGCATGAGGCTGACGATGGCGCCTGCTGGCTTCCCTTTTGTGTCCCCCTGGAACTCTGCAAGCCCAGCTTCCAAATCCATGTGGATATGCTTCTATCTCTATACATTGATATATAACCACATCATTACTTCGATTAGAATCATGGATGCTGTATATATATATATATATATATATATATATATATATATCATCAGCGTTGTGGGGATAGAAACGCCTATCCCATGACAGAAAGGAGCACGTAGCATGGTGTTTATATGGAGCTCACTCTCTGCAATGGGAAGATCGCGTAAGCAAACTCCCAGGAGCTATGGACGGCATCCGTGGGTTAAATAGTTTAAATTTAGCATGCACTTAATTAGAATTGAAGAAACAGTGGGGTCAATTTTGATTAACATTAATTATCTCTTGTTCAGCACAGGCGACGAGGTCCGCCGGCTGAAAATTTTGAACCTGATGATATCGGATATCTAATTCATGAATTGATTTAAAACTCGGAGTCTCACATATAATTCGACAAGAGGAATATTCAGTAGATGAGGCTGCATGCATATATAGGAGAATGAGTTAAGGATTTATTTGATCAAGTTTCTTCAAAGGAATTGATAAGATGTGTCTCCTCTGAATCGGGTCGCCATCGATATTATCGTTCTTTGTTTCTAAACTTCTGAAGAAAGTGTCTTCCATTGGTTATTCATGCCATGGAACTAGTGCTAATGGTGGGGTTTGGTAGACATGCATGAATGGCTGATCATAGGCTCTCGTGTGTGGACGACGTCGGTGAAACTTATTAGTCATCTACAAGCCCCGGGGAAATTTATTATTATTTGCGTTAGTGTTTTCGATCCCAGTTGGAATACTTTTCACAAACAGTCAATTTACCTAAGACACTATAGTTAAAGCATCAACATTTGAGGCATTAACATGTTAACATGTTCATGGACGTTAATGTACAAACACGTGTTAACGCATTAATATATTAACATATGTTAACATGCTAATGTGTTAAACGCTTGTCTTAATGTATTAACGCCTATGAACGTGTTAACACGTTAATGCCTGTAAACATGTTAGCATGTTAATGTCTACCCAGGTAAACACATTAATACATGCGAACGTGTTAACGTTAAAACATTAACATATTCATTGGGTGTTGACGTTTTAGATGTAACATGTTAACAAGAGTTAATTAAATGGCCATTGTAAAGAGTTTTTCAACAGCTATTAATGGTAAGGACTGGAAATAAATCCCACAAAAAAGCAAGCGATGAATGATATATGAATTTCTGACATAGACCAAGCAATTATCTGACAGGGGGAACTAATTAAAATTCTCAAAAAAATATTTCTCTCATCTCTTTCTCTCTCCGTGAAATGGCCCTTCCTAGCTTCCTCGTTGATTGGGTCACTCGCCTATCAGTATTCAGTGTTCACAAAATGGGCCTCGTTGATTGGGTTGCTCCCCCCCCCCCTCTCACCCTCTCTCTCTTGAAATGGGCCCCCTAGCTTCAGTCTCATCCTATCACTCTGCAATCTAGATGAAATTGGCCTGGTAGATTGGTTCACATCGGCCAGTTTACACATTGGCATGACTATTATTACATGAAGAAGCATTGGGTGATATTAGGCAAATCTCTTTTTCAACGTTAGCATTATACCCTAAACATTACATTGTATGCATACCATGATATGTAATTTGTTTCTTGAAAACTCATCTTCTAGTCATCCTGAAAACTCATCGATGATTAATCTACGTGAGATGACGAGATTTGGAGGGTGAAAACCTCCATTAAAGAGTTAGATGACATTATGAAAATCAGCTTTTTAGCATGAGAAAAGTTTTGTGCATCATCCCAGATAATTATGTCTCGGGATGTTGCATGTGTAAGATTTAAATTTATTTTTATTTTTTTGAGTGGCACCCACCTCAAGTTATCTAGACTTGGGTGCCACATCACCAAATGACGTGGTATGAGAATCACATAAATTTTTTTTACCTATTATAGGACCCAATTTTTATTTTTACGTGACCCTCACGGCACATCATCTAATAACGTGACACTTGCGTTCAAATAATTTAAGGTGAGAGTCACTCAAAGAAAATTAAAAAAAAACTAAGTGTTACACTTGCAACATCCCAGTGTGTAATTACTCGGGATGTTATACAATTTTTTTTCTCTTTTAACGTTATGTCCTCGATAGAACATTATATATTTTTGAGTAATACTTAATCTTAGTGTACACCATGACGTGTAACTTATCCCTAGTCCTACTGTAAATCCACCTAATAAATCAACCATGGCTGAGTTTATATACCGATAGCTAGACACGAAGTACATGTACAACAAATATTACTCACTTATTTATATCCTTAACACGGCTCAGGGCCCAAGTACGATGAACTAAATGTGAGGAGGGTAAATCTGGTTTGACTCAGAAATGGCCCAAGCGCGAGCAACCCATTAAGGCTCTGACGCACTGAGCCCAAACAAGGAGCAAGCACACATGCTCAACCCAGTAAGAGATCGGCCGGCCCAACAGAGCGTCGGATTCCACGACGTCGATAGGGCCGGCCCAAGCGCAGTTCTCGCCGGAGGACACTCCGACGACCGACCGTTAGCCCCACGACGTCGGCCTTGACCCCATAACGGGCGAACACGTGCCATGAGTGCCGTAAGACTCGCCCAGGGAACGTCCGACGCCGGGCCTATCACCCTCCAACGGGAAACTTCCGGTAACATAGCGGAGGAACGTTACTCTACTAAATGGACCATTCCCTATCAAGGGATGAGACCCTCGGTCCAGGACAACACATATAAAAGGGACATCGACAGAAGAGAAGAACACGGTAGATTCTTCTACTAAACCCCATACTACTACGCAAGAGGAGTTACGGCAGATACATCTGCCACCGGAGCATCCTACTGAGAAGAGAGCAACCCAACCTGTAACCGCGACAGAGAGGTCCTTCGCCACGTCTAGAGAGCCTCCTCCTCCTGTAGGGCCTTACCACCCAGCGAGCACTCTCCGAGAGCCCACTGGGAGCGACGAGCACGCGTGCAGAGGACCTACGCGCCTCCTGGATCGACTACCACGGCCTCTGCTTCTCTCTTATTTTACTCCCCTCTATTGCCCGTTAAATCCCTTGCTGACTTAAGCATTGGAGGGTTGTCCCCTGGGGTAACACCCGGGACTCCTTCTAACACCCTTCTGGTTTATTAGTGTGTGCAGGCATCTACGGGCGCGAGACGACTTCCTCAACAAATAAATAGAGAAGGTGGTACGTGGCCTAGGAACCATTTTTCTGCCGCTACACTTCATGGCGCCGTCTGTGGGAATACGAGCGAAAGGCTATGGCACCCCATGGAAGCCTCTGCAACGCCAACAACCGGGGGTGAGGTTCCCATCAGGGACCCAACTCCCGCCGGGAGTCGCAAGAAGCTTCTTCCGCGCGCCCCCGACAAGAGGTCACCCTAGGTGACCTAGATGAGCTCCGCCAGGAAGTCCGAGTCCTGGCGGAATTATGCCGAGAGCTCCAAGACCAGAGGCCCCAATACGCCCCACCCGAGCGACGGGAGGGCGAAGAAGGCCAGGCAGGGGAAGATTTTCGACAGGTACGGGAGGTATCCCATGCCTCTGTTGCAACGACCCGATGGTCGCGCATCGTGCCCGCGCCTAAGGTACGCAGCCCTCTCCATTCCAACCCGGACATGGACTGCCGGCTCCAACAGTTTGAAGAGATAGAGGACAAGGTCCGGCACCTAGACGATGTCCTCCTGGACGCCAAGAATCGCGGCCTCATCGACGATGACCAAGACTTCCACGCTCCCTTCTCCAGGGAGATCATGGAAGCCCCCATCCCGCCAAAGCTTCAGCTGTCGGCATTCACCTCCTATGACGGCACCATCGACCCGGCCGACCACCTGCACGGCTTCGAGTCCCACCTGGTGTTCCACCGGACCTCTGACACCTTGAAATGCCTGGCGTTCGTCACGACCCTTCGTGAAAACGCCCCAGCATGGTTCGAGTCCCTGCCGACCGGGACGATTTCCTCCTTCCAGCAACTCAAGAGGTTGTTCAAGGAGAACTTCGTGGGCTGCCGAAAGGTAGCCAGATCTGCTGTAACCCTGCTCACCCTCAGGCAGGGGAAGGAAGAGGCACTATGGGACTTCATCTCCCACTTCCGTGCGGAGGCACTCCGGATCCCTCATCTCGACGTCGGCATCGCCACCCCGGCGCTCACCCAGGGGACGTAGGACCACATCCTCCGGCACGCACTCGGGGTCGAAGCCCCGACGACCCTCCCAGACTTCCTCGCGTTAGCCCAGAAGCACGCGCACTGGGAGGAGAACACCGCGGCCCTACGCCGCGCGGCCGGGACCGACCAGCCCGACCGCAAGAGAGCCGCCGACCCACCACGTGAGGGTCGGAGCAAGCGAGAGCAGCACGATGGAGACCACTGCGACCGCTCCGAGAAGGAAAGGGGTGGCTACCGCCACTACACGCCCCTGACGGCTCCACCCGACCAGATCCTGATGGAGATCCGCGAGGAGTCGTTCCTCAAATGGCCCTCGCGGATGAAGTCGGACCCCAACTCGTGGAACAAAAAGAAGTACTGTAACTTCTACCGCGACCACGGCCACGACACCGTTGACTGCATCAACTTGAAAGATGCTATCGAGGACCTCATGCGCAGGGGCCTCCTCGACAAGTTCTTCGCCAAAGCCGCCGAAAGACGACAGACGACACCTCCCCTGATCGACAACCGGCCCAACGAAAAGGAGATCATGATGATCTCTGGAGAGCCTGCCGCAGGGGGAGATAGCATCAGCAGAAGGCGTCGGTACGCGACGGCCATCAACATGGCGGATCAAGGCGACGGCACCCCAAAGGAACTTTCCACCTCAGGCCACCCGGGAGACCCCATAGTCTTCTCTGAGGATGACCTCGAAGGCGTCACAACGCCCCATTCTGATGCTTTGGTGGTTTCCGCCACCATCAACCAATGTACTGTGCGTCGCATATTGGTAAATAATGGGAGTGGACCATATGTTATCGCGTATGACTATCTTGTACTCATGGGTGTGGACGTATCACGACTCGCACCATTGCACACGCCGCTGTATGGATTCTCTGGCACGACTGTCCGCCCAGAAGGGCGTATCTCGCTCCCGATCATGTTGAGGATGGCACCGAAAGAGGTAACCTTCTTCGCCGACTTTACTGTGATCCGTACAATGATAGGGTACAATGCCATCATCGGCCGAGGAATCCTCGGCGCACTCCAAGGCGTCCCTTCCTCCTACCACCAGAAGCTTAAGTTCCCCACCCCCCACGGGGTAAGGGAAGTCCGGGGCGATCAGCGGGAGTCCAGGAGGTGCTACCTTATCTCCACCCGTGACCGACACCCCGAAGAAGCGCCTCCAGAGAAGAAGGCGAGGACCGAAGATCCGGGCCCGAGGACGAATGCTCCGGCCGAGGACTTGTACCTCATCCAGGTCGGGGACGACCCAAGCAGATCACTGAAGATCGGCGCTACCTTGCCCGAGCACGACAAACAAGCATACGTGAGCTTCCTCGCGGCCAATCAGGACGTGTTCACTTGGTCCGAGGACTAGCTCCCCGGAATTTCCCCGGAGGTCATCACGCACCAACTAAGGTTGGATTCCAACTGTCGCCCGGTACAGCAACGCCGAAGGCGATGCAACCCCGAGCGACAAGCCGTCATCAGGCAGCAGGTGGGAGAGAAATTGCGATTAGGGCTGCTCCGACCTACCCAATACGCAGATTGGGTAGCCAACGTAGTCCTGGTGCCCAAGAGCAACGGGACGTGGCGCATGTGTGTGGACCACACCGACCTCAACAAAGCCACGCCCAAAGATAGCTTCCCCATGCCACGAATCGACCAACTGGTCGACGCCACGGCCGGGCACGAGATGTTGAGCTGCCTCGACGCTTATTCTGGGTACCATCAGATCATCATGCACCAACCCGACCAGGACAAAACCGCGTTCATCACCGACCATGGCTTATACTGCTACACCCGCATGCCGTTCGGGTTAAAAAATGCGGGAGCTATGTATCAACGCCTAGTCAACCACATGTTCGACTCGAAGATCCTCCACAACATGGAGGTCTGCATCGACGACATGCTCGTGAATACCCTCCGAGCAGCCGAGCACTTGTACGACTTGGCGGAAACCTTCACCACACTCAGGAGGTACAACATGAAACTCAATCCTGCTAAATGTGCGTTCGGGGTGCGGTCAGGCAAGTTCCTAGATTTCCTCGTCACCCACCACGGAATCGAAGCCAACCCCGATCAAATCAGAGCAGTATTGGAGATGGAGCGACCAAGACGAGTGAGGGACGTAAAGTGCCTCACCGGGCGCGTCGTCGCTCTGGCCCAGCTCTTGTCCCGAGCTGCTGAACGATGTCTACCCTTCTTCCGACTGATCAAGCAAGCTAACCTGGTGCTAGAGAAGAGGGGATGGATCGACAGGGACCAGGCGTGCGAACATGCGTTTGAAGAACTGAAGCGCTACCTGACGACGCCTCCTGTCCTCGCCAAACCCCAAGGGGGGGAACAGCTGCTCTTGTATCTCTCTGTGACACCCAACACCATGAGTGTTGTGCTCACGCGGGAGGAGACAGAAGTTATGAAGCCCGTCTACTATGTCAGTCGAGCATTACAGGGACCGAAATTCCGGTACTCACGGACCCAGAAGTTCGCCCTTGCCCTGATCACAGCTGCTCGCAAGTTGCGGCCATACTTCCTGGCCCATCCGATCGCCGTCTTCACCGATCAGCCCCTCCGGCAAATCCTTCAGAACCCTGATGCTTCCGGGAGACTGGTCAAGTGGGCCATCGAGTTGGGAGAGTTCGACATAAAGTTCCAACCAAGGACAGCGATCAAGGCCCAGGCGCTCGCAGATTTCGTCGCCGAGTGCACCCTACCCGCCGAAGACTCACTCGAGAAGTCCTCGGAGCCCACCTGGGCACTATACGTCGACGGACCATCCTGCGCCGTGGGCAGCAGCGCGGGGCTAGTCTTACTCTCGCGAGAAGGACTGGAGCTACAATACGCACTGCGCTTCAACTTCCCGACCACGAACAACGTGGCGGAATACGAGGCACTCCTCTCCGAGTTACGCATGGCGAAACACCTGGGGGCATCGAGCATGCGAGCGTACAACGACTCCATGCTCATCGCCAACCAAGTCATGGGGGAATTCGAGGCCAGAGACCCCTCCATGATGAAATATTTAGAGAAGGCCAAGGCCGCGGCGGAGAAGTTCGCCCACTTCGAAGTGGTTCACATCCCACGCGAGGAGAACGTCCGAGCAGACGCCACTCTCCCCCCTAGCGTCAGCCACTACAGTCTCCAGCTCGAGATCAGTCCTGATAGAGGAACTTTCAGCACCGAGCATAGATGATCCAGCACTTCAGGTAAACGCCATCGACTCTACTCGATTTCCTCCTTCGATAGTAGCTCCCCAGCGATCACGCCGAAGCACGGCATACACGGGCAAGAGAGGCCCACTTCACTATGGTGGACAGCCGACTGTATCGCCGGTCCCTCTCAGCCCCTCTACTCAAATGCCTCTTCCCCACGGAAGCCAACCAAGCCATCCAGGAAGTCCACGAAGGACTCTGCGGAAGTCATGTGGGAGGACGAGCACTCGCGAGGACACTGATCCGACAAGGGTATTGGTGGCCCACTTTGCACCAGGACTGTCTCGGTTATGTTCGAAGGTGCCCTCAATGCTAGAAGTATTCCCACCTTCACCACCAGCCGGCGACGCAGCTCCACGCCTTGACGGAGCCTCGTCCGTTCGCTCGGTGGGGGATCGACATCCTGGGGCCCTTCCCTGAGGCACAGGGGAGGAAGAAATTTCTCATCGTCGCCATAGACTACTTCACCAAATGGATTGAAGCCGAGCCATTGCGAAAGATAACAAGCGAGGCAGCTTGGAAATTTGTGCTACGAAACATCATTTGTCGGTTTGAGATCCCGAGAGTTCTCACTACCGACAACGGCAGACAGTTCGCGAGCACCGCCTTTCAGGAAAAGTGCTCGGAGTTGGGGATCTGGAACTACTACACCTCGGTGGGGCATCCCCAAGCCAACGGGTTGGTGGAAAACGCCAACCAGACTTTACTCCACGGCATCAAGACTCGCCTGGACCAAGCAGGCGACGCATGGATTGATTCAATCCCCAGCATTATATGGGCTCACCGGACCACCGCTAGAGCCGCCACCGGAGAGACGCCTTTTCATCTCGCCTACGGAGCCGAGGCAATAGTCCCGGTGGAAATATCCAACCCCTCGTTACGAGTGGGACACTTTGATGAGGCTAGGAACAACCAGGTAATGCGAGAGAACTTGGACTTGCTCGAAGAAGGAAGAACCAACGCCCAGGTAAAACTTGTGGCATATCAGCAGAAGCTGGCGCAATACTACAACACCTGGGTTAAGGAGCGACACTTCTTCCCCGGAGACCTGGTTCTATGGAGAGCAAGCGTGGCTGACCCGCGAGGAGCCGCAGGAAAGCTCGCACCTAACTGGGAAGGCCCGTACCGGGTGACAGAAGCGCTCGGCAAAGGGGCATACAGGCTAGTGACGCTTGCGGGGAGAGAGGTGCCCAGGACGTGGAACTCCGTTAACCTCTGGAAGTACTTCCAGTAAACGTCACCAGTCGTACCCCACCAAGGCAAGTTGCCAGCAATAAAGTAGGTGACCTAAGGGTTCCCTAAAGGCGAGCACTGCTCCCCTTGAAAATAAGAAGGTAACCTAAGGGTTCCCTAGAGGCGAGCATTGCTCCCCTTGAAAATGAAGAAGGTGACCTAAGGGTTCCCTAAAGACGAGCACTGCTCCCCTTGAAAACGAAGAAGGTGACCTAGGGATTCCCTAGAAGCGAGCACTGCTCCCCTTGAAAACGAAGAAGAGGACCTAAGGGTCCCTAGAGGCGAGCAGATCAGGCTCAGAACAAAGCTATCCACACTTAAGCAGACACAGGACAAGGGCATCACTAAGATAGCAATTCTAAGGCAAACCTCGAAAAGATTCCACCAGAAGGGACGAGAAGCAATAAGCTCAACCACGAAAGCTCACCAGGAAGGGAAAATCCTAGCTTGCCTGAGCAATTTCTCAAACACGGAATCTAATCGAGCACTTCAACAGAAGCGAAACACATCAGGAGCTGAACAGACTCAAGCTGGGATGACCAAAACAACGTAAGAACGTGTACGGCCATCACAACAACGCGAAAAGTCACCAGCCACCTGAACAAATCACGGAAAAGATCTCGAACAATGTACCGCAGATTCAAGCCTTCCGGCGAACTCTGCCAAGTACAACATGATCGAGACAGATACAACGACGAAAAAGAAACACCTCGTCACATTCTGACGAGAACAAAAATCACCTTGCGCAGTGCCAGAACAGCACGCACAAGACCACATACGAAGAAAACAATGCGACAAATCATCGCAAAACCTAAGCCAGCAAATGCATGTACTGGACTTTAAGGACTCTGGATACTGCAATATCTCAGATTCCCATGTACTTCACACAACAATGCTCTGATAGCTCAGAAAAGAACTCCGAACATCTCAGAACACTGCTCTGATACCAGTTGTGACGACCCGGATCCCGATACCAGATATACCCGATAGGACTATCAAATATACCTGATACCACCTGAAACCCGCGAGGTCTCCCAAGAGCGGTAAAGCTCCGAAGGGATAAAAGGTATGTGTAGAGTACATTGAAGCCACAGAGATATAACAGTAAGTAATTAAATTTCATTAGATCGATTTGCTAAAGTAGTAGAAATAAAATTACTTTTTAATTAACAGTTTCAAATTAACAATTATATACCAGAGTCAAGCCCAGAGCTAAGATAGCAAGTCTAGCAAGTACAGTCGACAGAAAAGAAAGACGAACCGAGAAGTCGGGAGAAGCCCGACGCAGGTACCAGCTGGCCACAACGACACGCTACGAGCACGCGCACCAAGAACCACGGAAGCAGAGCAAACAATCGCCCACCTGAAAAGCAGGGGTGAGCCTCGTGTCACTGGCTCAGTAGGGGTCACGTAGATCCCCACTGAAAAATACGCAGTAACACGGAACAACAAAAACGACAAGAAGAACAGCAGGTGTAGTAAGGCGAAAAAACTACACTACAAAGCTGTAAAACTACTCTAGAAGCAGTAAAGAACAGACGGGGAGTAGGAGTAGGGAACAAGTAGGAAAGGGGGAGAATCCGCACCAGACAAGCGGCTGCCGAACTAACCTCGACACCCCAAACTACTCCAGGCAGCGACAGAAAGGCGACTCTGAACTGACAAAGTCAGGAGTTACCGATCTGCCGACACGACGCCAGGCCTAAGACAAAGACCTGCAAGGACAGACAAAAGTCTAGAAAAGATCTAGACAGGAGATGGACAGACCCGACGAGCACACACGACTAGAACGTCGTGCACACAACACAACACTGACCTCGAGTAGGGCCACGAGAGGGCTCACTCGGAAAGGTCACGGCGCACAAGAAACGCGAAAGTCACGTATCACGTGACGGAAGCGCCTCCTCACAAGGAGAACAGCCAGCTGCGTCCACTGACGTCTTATGCTGCGCCCCGAGTGTCTAGCCTACGGTACCGCTAAAGACACGGCAGAGACGCAGACACGCACTGAACCAAATAAGAACAACAGCAACAAGAGACTAGTCAGGGTCACGCCCGTCGGCGTAAGTCCTCAGTCCCTGACAACGTGTGCACACACTGGCTCTAGCCTAAGCCAGGTCCTCTAGCTAGTTTTCTCCCTCGGTAGGACACTACCGTTGGCTGGGAGCCTACGGAACTAGCTTACAAACCGTATCTCGGGAACTGCCCCTTTCCACCCCTCCGAGGTGGGTCAACACACTGGACCGCGTGCATTGACAGGCCACGACAAGCGGAGGTTCACGAGACACCAAACTCAAAAACACAAGTGCTAGAGTATGGACAAGCTAGAACGCACTGTCACACGTACTACTAGGCACCACTGGCAGTACTACCACTGCCAACAGACTCAGGATTAGGCAACTAGACCTACAACGTAACGATCCTTGAGTCGGACGACTCAAAGGTAAGATCGTCACTGACAGCGGAACAAATCGCCAATCGGTCTAATCCTAAGCCACGAGAAACGACACTTCGCAGAAAATGACTCACGGAGACCTGAGGGAACAGCAAGAACCCTCCGACACGCCTGGACACGTAACTCAAGGTAAAACAGTACCCCGAGGTATCCAGAACTAGTGTCTCGAACTGGACAGAACCGCCGAGACACACACACAGGCACAAACCCTCTTGGCCACCTCGGAACACGGTTATAGCCCTCATAGGACATCGGGTGATGTCCACGTGACAATGGGCGAACCACCAGGTCAAGCCAAGATACCGAAAACCAAACCACCGGTAAACCACTCTCTAGGCATAGGCTATCCACCACTCGGCCGCTAGGTCAACCAAGCAGTCAAGGAGGAATCGCCACGCAACCAGAGGCAAAGACATTCTATAGCAGGAAAGAGAATCCTACCTCAAGAAAGAAGACTCCTGGCTACCTTATAATGTAGTCTTAGCCCTCATAGGATGTCAGGAGACATCCGCAGGAAAATAAGCAGGCCACAAGGTGAAGCCAAGACAATCAGAAACCACAACGATGGAAAATCGGACCTCTAGGACTGTAACGCACCACCCTTAGACAGTTACACGAATGTGGCGGTCTAATGAAGATGCGCTACAGCGGCGTGACGGTCGAAGAATGATCCGTCACAGACACCGCCCTATCCAACACCTAAAACGCACAAGACATGTAACGGCCTAACCTAGGCGCGTTACACAGCTCTGACGCACCCCTTTAGGGCCGTCAGGGCCAACAGACCTAAGTCAAAAAAACTCAGACGAACAGCATGTAACGGTCCAAGATGGACGCGTTACAGCACTGTGATGCATGAGGGTAAGACCACTACACGAACCGACTTAAACAGTCAAATCCGGTCAAACAGAACGTAACGGCCTAGTACAGGCACATTACAAGGCTCTGACGCACCACAGAAGGGCCGTCAGAGGAACCGACTTACTCAAATCTCAAGAAGACAAAATAGCCATGACGCACCTACCTGGATGCGTCAGAGGGCTGTGACGCACCACTACTGGACCGTCACACTCCCACAGCCACGAAAAGTTTAAAACGTTAAAACGCTGTGGCGGTCTATCGTAAGGCCGTCAGAGACTGTGACGGTCTCTGCAACGACCGCTACACCGATCACGACGGGAAAAAGGTGGAAACGTCGAATCGGCCTGTTCCACGCCCCATTCACGCCGAAACGCAGGGGAAACAAAGCTAGATGATGAAAAATAACATCAGGAGGCTAAAAAGCCCACATGCACGCATTAAAACGTAAGATCGGGGCGATTTGGACAAATCAACCCTAAACGAGTCACCGAGGTTCCCGGACTCCTACTGGCCTCGAATGACGATCGATCGACACGAAACTAACATGAATGGGATCCAGACATCCCAATGGTCATTTTGACGCTAACTACACCAAGAATGGTTGTCGTTTTCCGGCGAACCCTGAAAACTCCGAAAATGACTGTTTTCACTAGATCGGCCCGATCTATCCCGATCGAGCACCAAACTATGCACAGAAGCAGGGAAAACGTGCAGAACAGGTAGGCGATCCATCTCCCTACCTCCATCGAAGAAAACGTGCCCCGAAGGGACTAAACCGCGCCGAAAACCGCGTCGCGAGCTTAAACGCCGGCTTTGAATCCACCGTTCAGGATCACACCGAAATCGCTCCATCCTCGCCCCGTCGAGCACCCAGCCAGCTCCACATCATCTCCCCTGCCTGCCCCTAGGTCCTCTGTCTGCAGCCGGAGCCGAGGAAGCTGGAGAGGAGAGAAAACGAAGAGAAAGGGGGCGGCGGCGTGAAATGAGAAGGAGGAGAGGGGAAAGGAAAAGAAATAGAAAAAGAATTTAGGAATTTTCCTAATTTCTAAAAAATCTGATTTTTGACCCTATCTCAGAAAAATACGTAAAAATAGTCAAAACGACAGGCTCGGAGAGTACATCGTCGTTGCAGCATCCTCGAGTCGAGGAACTGACAAATAAACTCACCGTAGGGTTTCGTAACTAGTATGAGAGAAAAATCCACACGGATCGAAATACTCAACTAGGAAGCCACATAAGCGAATCGAAACTCACCGAAACTGATCCGAAAGATCCAGTAAAGATCCAACCAGACCTACTAAGGCTCCAGCAAAGATCTGGGACATTACATGCTGAGTTTCATCATCTGACGAAGTACCAGACTCTCCTGAGGACATTCTCTAAGAAGGCTACCTACAAAGGCTCTCTATTGCAGAAGCTGATCGCTAGAATGCAGCGGAAGCCACCATTTATAGGGAAAGCAAAGTCCCCAGGAGTGTGAGGACTCTCACTGCCTCAATCAAATCCGTGGAAATCGAAGCGACAGATCCTGAAAGTCGCGCTCCTTCAGAAGCCCCCATCAATGACGCCGTTTCGTATCCCCGGAGGATCTCGCGACGGTTCAGGAAGAAGGAAATACACGGAAGAAATCTCAATATTTGCAGATAAAAAGGAAGGTTTTCATTTCCAAAAAGAGAAATTACAAAAGGAGGCTACTGTCTCGGAAAGTGCAAAAAAAAGGAAGGAAAAGATAACTAGGGACATCCCCTCAAGGACCTGCCCCGGTTACATCATCACTTGCCCTGGGTTCGACAGGCGCACGCACATCAGCAGCACTAGGAGGAGGTGGCTCGTCACTCAAGTCCACCTCGACGGCATCTGTGGGCGCCCGCTCGCCTGCGCTCGACACCGACTGCTCGACGCCCGCCTCCGCGTGTGGCGCCCCCTTCCGGCGATCCCGTATCGTGTCCGGGGACGTCACAGCGGATGTACGGAAGTGTTGTGGGCTGAGATATTTGCAAGGCGCTAAAGGCCAAACCATCACATATTTCAAAAAAAATATAACCATACCATTTCCATAAGATAAACACTCATAATTTACATCGTATATAGAGTACTACATATTACTACCCAAAAGTCATATTTACATTGATTATTCAAAAGAAAATCAAATCTATTTATTTTACGCAGCGGAATCCAAACTACGCCCGGGTCACCCTCCGACTTATTGCCCGTCAGAGTAAAAGCGTACACTCGTCAATTTCCTGAAATGGTTAGGCAACGAAAGTGAGTCCAAAGACTCAGTAGGCATTAAAACCAATCACATGCTTATCATATACTAAACTGTGCAAATCCATGATATATATAAAGCTAATCACAATTTCACTGAATTGTACATATATTATGAATGCGAAAGAAATATAAAGAGTAAAGAAATTTTCAGGTTTATAAACAGATGCGTACAACAAATCTTATCTGACTTATATATATATGGCATAATACATATCTTAGCTAAATCAGAGCTTATACAGATGAACTTATTTTCAGATCATATCAAAGTCATATATCAAATCTGAACTTCATATTATTTGGTAACATATATTGGACAGGCATCCCGTCACTAAAAGCAGTAGCAAACACATACCTAGGCATCTATACGTCGACATAAAGACAAAAGGTCTAAATGCTGGAGCCTTTCGGCCTTGATCAACCACGCAGGATCGGGAGTTAATACTCCACCATTCCCCAGATAATTTTCTTATTCTGGGTTTCGGATTTTTCAGAAGTCCGTTTGTCCGCGGAAATGGGCCTAATCCCGTTGCGGAAGCTAACTACGGTTTGTCGCCCCACACCTCCTTAAAGTGACACAGTCCATATGCTTAATCAAAATTTTTATTCTTATTATGATACTTATTACATAGTCGTCTCAATACTTACAACTTGTCATTGAACTTTACAAAATAACTTGATCGTATTTTAATATTATTAACTAAATATATATAGCATTCGAAGATATTAGAGTAGAGTGAGAGAGTAGAGAGAGAAAGTAGAGGGAGAAAGTAGAGGGAGAAAGTAGAAAGAGATTAGAGAGAAATTAGAGAGAGATTAGAGAGAATAATACTTTAACAGAATGGTAACTAAATAAATAACTGATTCTAAACATAGATCATAAATCACTGACTTAAATTACATTTCAAATAAAATCAAATCAAAGAAATGTAAATAACAAATAACATGCACTCGGTTTATCATGCCTACCTTTAGAATGGATTTCTGAATTGACTTTAGTATCTCACTCGAGCTCTCGTAAAAGTCCTTGCGTAGGAAAAGATAATTGTCCAATCCTAGATGCGTATAGAAGGGCGAAATTATCCAAATAGATTTCAAATCTTTCGTCCAAGTGTTTATTAATTATTTATATTATTCTAATATTATATTATCTTCTCCGTTTATTAATAAGAGAATGGTAGTGAGAGAGAAATTTAGAGAGAGAAAGTGGAGAGAGAAAGTAGAGAGAGAACGTGGAGAGGGTAGAGAGAGAAAGTGGAGAGAGTAGAGAGAAGTAGAGAGAGAAACTAGAGAGAAGGTAGAGAGAAATTTAGAGAGAGAAAATAGAGAGAGAAAGTTAGAGAGAGAAAGTAGAGAGAGAGAAAGTAAAGAGAGAGTAGAGAAAGAAGTAGTGAGAGATATTTAAAGAGAAAAACTAGGGAGAGAAAATAGAGAGAGAATTTAGAGAGAGAAAGTAGAGAGAGAAAGTAGAGAGTAGAGAGAATAGAGAGAGAAAGTAGATAGAAAGAGAGAAAATAAAGAGATTAGAGAGAGAAAATAAAAAGGGTGTAGAGAGAGAAAGTAGAGCGAGAAAAGAGAGATAATAAAGAGAGTGTAGAGAGTGTAGAGAGAGAAAATAGAGAGAGAAAGTAAAGAAAGAGTAGAGAGGTAAAATAGAGAGAGAGTAGAGAGAGAATAAAAAAGAGAAAATAGAAATATTTAAGAGAGAGATATGGATGGGAGAGAGAGAGTGTGTGTGAGAGAGAGTGTGTGTGTGTGTGTGAGAGAGAGAGAGAGAGAGTTGGAGGGGGAGAGGGGGGTGTTGGAGTGGAAGGGAAAGAGGGGGAGAGGGGGGTATATATAGGGGGAGGGAAAGAGGAGATAAGAGGGAGAAGGAGAAGATAAGGAGGATGGGAGGGGATACGGATGAGGAGGGGGAGGGGGATAAGGTTGGAGGGGGGGTTACGTGAGGGAGAAAAAAAATGTGAGTTATTATTATTTTTTGAATTTGGATGGATTTTTTTTGTTAAAACCCACTAAATGTTTATCAATAATAAGAGTTTAAGGAACTAATTCATTTTATCATATATTTGACCTATCAAACATCAAAATTTGAAAAAGTGTTCAACATGAAATTTGTAGATTTTTGAATTCTCTATCCAACGGACCTAATATTGATCATATTCTGATATTCCTATGAAAAGTTATACATTATTAAAGTGAGATAGCTATTTAATTTACTTAATAAGGTTCGTTAAACAATACCGTTCAAGGTATTAGACTTTAATTAAGGTAACATAAAATTCATATAGAATAACTATAAGATATTTAACTATCTTTCGGATGAATTCGGGTGTTACACCGCCGGGTGGGACCCCTCTTCTTCGTCCTCGGCCCTCGAGCCGTAGGGATCTGAAGGAGGAGGGAGGACTGGGGCCACGAGGTCAAAGTGCCCCGCGGTGGCCTTCACGGCGGCACTCCAGCCCTCCCGAAAGCGGCGGTCACGTGCCGGCCCGTAGTACTCCAGGGCCGCCTCCGTCAGCTCGGCCCGGTAAGCCGCAGAAGAGCGAAAGGCCTCCACAGCCTCATCACCCGTCGAGGACAGGGATATGCGCACCCTGGCGAGCTCCGCCTCGATCTCCTGGCTGCGGGCCGCCATGGCTCGGATCTCCATCTCCAGCTTGGCCACCCTCTCTGTAATATCCCGGACCTTTCGGATCCTTCTTCGTGGGTCCCGGATCTAGT
Source organism: Amorphophallus konjac (assembly GCA_022559845.1). NCBI lineage: Eukaryota > Viridiplantae > Streptophyta > Magnoliopsida > Alismatales > Araceae > Amorphophallus > Amorphophallus konjac. Next base: position 97,272 of record JAHNEJ010001387.1, read on the forward strand.
TTTCGGAGCGTCCGGCTCCGTTGTGTCCGAAATTTCGTTTCGGACATCTTTCGTGTTCGGATCGGCGCGATCCGGAGTCGTTTCGGAGGCCCGGAGGCGTTCCGTGGCTTTTTCCGCGCGTGTTTTCCGATTTCCGGTGTGTGTTTCGATTTTTTCTTCGGACGCTCGCTGCGGGCGAACCGGGCAGTTCCCCGAGGCACGAGTGGTACCGTTGCGATCGGTGCGTTCCGAGGATTCCGGAAATGTATTTTTCTAATTTTCGGTATTTTTCCGAAAAATCGGATTTTCTATATATTCCCATTTTCTTTTCTTTTCTTTTTCTTCTTTTCTCTTTTCTTCTTCTTCCTCTCTCTCCCTCACGCGACCGTGGCCGGCTCTCTCCCTCCTTCTCTCCCGTTCGACCGTGCCGACCCCCGTTCCGGCTGCAGACGGCGGCGGTGCGACGGCGCGAGGACGTGGGTGACGTGGTGGCGATCGTGCGGGCATACGGCGAGCGTGGGAGGCGTGGAGAGGCGAGATTCTAGCGGCGTTCTTCGCGACTTCGAGCACGGATCGGAGCGTTTCGTCGCGGACCGGAGGTAGGGTGACGTTCCTTAGCCTCATGTCTTCCTTCCCCGTGAGTTTCAGCTCGAGACGAGGTCGAGAGGGGTTTATTTTGAGCCGGGAAGGGTCGATCATGCCGCGGGGTGAGTTCGTCCGATCCATCGTTTTGAGCCCCGATTTCACGGTTTAAGGGCGTAGGAGCATGCTAGGGGGCTTGGGGGTTCTTCTCTCGCCATTTCCCCCTCCGTGGGGTTTGTTTTGAAGCCGATTGGGCGATTCCGGTGAGGTTCGCCATTTTCTCGCCGGTGAGCGATGTGCGGTCGAACCAGTGGCCGCACAACCCCTATGCGGTTCCGTTCGGACCGTTCATCGGCTCGGCGCGCTTTGGGTGAGGCTTGGCGCGCAGTGGGCTTGGGCGGTCCATCGTGGGACCGCATATCCTAATGTGCGGCCCCACAGCTACCGCCCAACCCCAAGGGTTTTGACCGTTGGTTGTGACCGTTGTGCAGTGCTCTGGGATGTGCGGCCAGGAGCTGACCGCATAACCCCTTGCACGGCCAGGTGCTGGCCGTACATCCCCTAGCGCTATGGTTGGATGTGCGGTCTGGCCCTGACCGCACAACACCTGAACGGCTAAGCCGTAGCCGCCCTTCCCCAAGTGCGGCTAAGGACTAACCGTCCAGGCTTTTTACCGTTGGGAGACGAGCGGCCAGTAGGTGACCGTTCCTCACCCACGTGCGGTCAAGAGTTGGCCGCACATCTGTTTGAACGGTCCTGTGTTGGCCGTTTATCCGTCGTTTGGACCCTGGGTGGAACGGTCCTGATATGACCGTTCTAATCCTTGTGCGGTCCCTGTGTGACCGCACATCCCTGAGCGGCCCAGTGTGGACCGTTCAAGGGTACGGGTTGCGTCGGTGTGTCTCTCGTCGTACAGAGTGTACCGGGAGATGTTGTTGTCAGCTGGTCACCGTGCGTCGGTGTTGGTACAAGGAGCGTTCCTCGTACCTGCAGTTGCACCGTTGTTTTCCGAGACTTGAGAGTCTACTCCTTCTGTGACCCTCCACTAGTCGTAGCCTACTAGTACGCGTGTGCTAGTCGCACCAGGGAGTGGTGTACGGGCTGACCTTTAGAGACGGTTTGTGGACCGGTTACCGTTGGGCCCCACGTCTTGCAGCCAGAGTCCGGCTGAGGGGAAAACCGGTCAGAGGGCCAGACCAGGGACGCGCGGTCTGTGTGTGCACACGTGGTTGGGGGCGGTTGGACCCACGTCGACGGGCGTGACCCCAGCTAGTCACTTGTTGTAGTTACTTGTACGGTGTTTGCGCCTCGGGTAGGACCTACCATGTCAGGCGGTTCACCTGCGGTGCGGTGTAAGACGTCAG
>JAHNEJ010002940.1:0-116237 GCA_022559845.1 Amorphophallus konjac
CTAACACATTGACCATATGGTGAAGCGGGCTTTGTTGGAAGAGTCTTGAAGTAGTCGACATTCCCTCACGATGGTTAAAATTGAAATGCAAGTCAGTCCAGCAATTCAAAAGGAGTGCGCAACCAAAAGGAGGCTTACCCATACTGGAAGCCGTGAGTCCGCTATAGAGATAAGCAAGGATAGCCGGTCCCACTCTCTTTCCTTCCCAAATTCCACAGATGGCACTTAGCTGATCTTCCTCCACTATGTTGTCAGTATAAGGGAATAAGAGAGCACCCGCTAAGCAGATGGTGAATCCCTTCATGAGCCCTTCAATGCGATCATCATCACTTGTCAACCTTTCAAGAGCATTTATGACCCAATCTGTAAGTTTTTGCAGATGGATTCCCTTCTGAGTCTGGATGCCCTTGATGGCTTCGGACGGCATGAAGCTTCTGAGCACCTCCTCGGAAGTCACCCTTCTTAGCATGCGCATAACCTTTACCTTGCCATTTCTCTGGAATTTCTTCACGCCAAGTAGAAGTTCTGCTTCTTCGAGAAGAATAGTTGCCTCGAAAGTGGGGAAAATGAATGTATGGGTTTGAGGGTGCCAAAGCTCTACCAGTGCACCCATAGCCGCCCAATCCATGTGAATCTCGTTGTAATGTTTGGCATGAGTTACGAGCTTTTGGAGATGCCACTTTCTGATGATTGCCCTCATACTGATTGAGATGTTCGAAGTGAGCTTCGATAGCCATGGTAACCTTGAAAACTTCCTTGGGTCAGGAAAGAGAGGGTACGGCTGAAAAAAAAAGTGGAGAAGGCGAAAATGAGCGTAAGAAGGTCTTGCAGAAACACAAAAAAAGAAATGGTAACTCACCATTTCGAGATTGGATTCTCCCGCTAAGATGCCCTTCGAGGTCGGTAAGCCGCTTGCACTCGTTGCTGGGCTTGCTTTTCTTCACGGGATGGGAAGACTCGCCTTCCATCTCGAACTCTGATCTCCTCCTAGCTTCAACTTCCTTAGCTCGCCCTTGAATGCATTTTCTTAAGGCCAAAGGGGTGATACTTATAGTGAGGAAAGGAATCTAGGAACAGTGTTAGCAGTTTCGTTTTGTTGTGTGTGATAATGTGCTTGCATAGTTGTGATCTTGTTTTGGTATGTTAATTATCGAGTGGGGTACCACTGTCCCACCGATGCCCCACCTTGTCCCGCCTTGTCCCCTAATCATTCAATCATTGTGGTCCCCCCTTATCATGCATCGTATTATATGATATTTACACTACTAGAGCATGCCAAGGACCTTACGCCTTGGACGAATCCGGGATTTGAGTTCCCCTTCAACAAAAACAGTGATGATCCCGGAGGAGTTCAGGACGTACGGATAGGCCGTTAAGTTGTGATAGAATGGGGACGATGGTTCCGTTCGATGAGTCGGTACGTGGATAAACGGGCCCCGGCTCAGTATCAGGTCATTGGATCGGTATCCTGACCCACTCTCCACAGCTTAGCAATATTATCCTTGGATAGTTTCTATTTTAGTTTGTTTTATTTTTCTTTTTAAACCCAACATGCATTCATGTAGGACTTTGAGTTCAATGTGGAGAATCATTCACTTACTTTGATTGTGTAAGCCACTGTGCTTAATTGCTTAAATATGGGATATTCCATTCCGAGTCGAGGACTGAGTTTCCCCGAGGTTATCTTGGGACGTTTCTCTGGATGAAACCATTGTTTGGATCTGTCTCCAATCATCTGTTTATTCCCCTCGGACCCACCTTGGTTGTAGCACGCCCACAATGGCTGGTAACCGCTCCCCAATGGTGAAACCTGAGGTTTACGACCCAGGTACTTCCACGCCGTGAAGTTGGTCCTTTTAGTTTGTTTGTGCCCCAGTGCACACAATGTCCTTCCTTGTTTACCATCCAAACAATCATGGATTTCGGAGAACCTTCCTCAAGGTTGCTTCGTGAAACTCGAGAAAGATTCCCATCCTGTAACGTTAGAAGCGTGTCTCATCACACCTTGGCATCCGCTTTTCAGTCCATTCCATTTCACTCCAATACACTTTATTTCATTCCATTACACGTCCTTCCCTTACAAAGTGGATGCCAAGGCGGGGCAGCTGTAGACACGCCATTTCTGACTTTACGATGAGTAAATCTCATGTTGTACCGTAATGCCCTGAAGTGGCTTACGTTTTCTTTTATTTGAGTGATTTCCGTAATTGTGGTTAAATTGCATTTATTTGGTGAGAGGGAGAAAATTAAAATATGTGTACATATAAATAAACAAAAGAGAAAATGAAATAAAAAAAATGTGTGTATAATTATGTTTACATAAAAAATGTAATTGCTTTTCTTTAATAATATTTTTGTAAATATATATATATAAGTGATCACTATATATATATAATTGATAAAAATATATTTATTAAAAAGTAAAAGATATGATAATTATAAAATAAATAGATAAATAAAAAGCATAAAAAAGCAAACAAAAATAAATAAAACAAACAAAATAATAAAAATAAAAATAATTTATATATATATATCTTATCCTAAATTCCCTTTCTATTTCTCTATTTTCTTCCCTATCTCTCACGTAATCCCTTCCTCCCTATTCTCTCACCCTCTCCCTTACATTCTGTCTCTTTCTTTCCCTCTCACCTCACTGTACACATCCCCCTCCCTCACGGCACACACACACACACACCTCTCACTGCTCACACTCCTCTCCTCCACGGCACACACACATACGCACCACCACATTCTCTCCGCATGGCCAACCGACGCTACTCTCATTCTCCACTTTCTCTCCGACACCTTGCGAACCACGGCTGCCCACCATCTTCTTCCACACCACTCCTTCTCTTCCTCTCCCATCCACCTCTCACCATGACCATCGTCAGCCACCTCTTCTCTCCCCTCCAACCCTTCTAACTCGACAGCAACCTTCACCACCGTCCTTGCCGTCGTCGTTGCCGCTCCCACGTCCGTCCGAGGCCCCCCACGGGACTGCCGCTGCCGTCAGAGGATCCCCACGTCGCTGCACGCCTCCTCCACTGTCCACAAACACAGCTCGACCCCCTCTCCCACTCCACCACGTCCGCCATCCACGACCACCGGCAACCACCTCCATCTGCCGGAACACCCACCTCCTCTCCGGCATCCTTTTTCACCATCTCCACACTCTCCTCCACCTCCATACACCCTCCATCTTGCCGCGACCTTCTCTCCCTCTTCTACTCTCCACTGTGAAGCCTCCCCGGGTCGCCAACCGCACGTCCCTGCCGCGCCGTGAGCACCCCCGGACGCCACCCCGATGCGCTGCCCACGTCCGTAGCAGCTCTGCGAGACCACCGGCCAAGCCAACCGCCCTCCACCTGCACCGTCGCCGGACGCCCCCACCTGCACCATCGTCTGCCGTGAAGCACCGCTACGACCTCCACGACCGCCCACACACTCACCTCTGTGCCAACCCCCCACGCCGGACAACCGCTAACACCGTGACCTCCACTCCCTCTCCACTCACCACGACAGCCACCCCACAACCTCCACCGTCTCCCTCCTTCCCTTCTCTTTTCCCTCCTCTGCAACCACCCAGCCACCACCGCTAACACCGTGACCCCCACCACCCTCCACCTCCCGGCTGCCGCGTCCAACACCGAAAGACCCCCACCGTCGTCACCGTCATCCTCTGGGCCGCCCCCGTCGTCGTCCACGTCCTCCCCTTGCGCCTCCGCACCGTCTCGCGTCCTCCACTGCGACCCACTGCCAACCCTCACCATCGACATCCACTCCCTCTCACCTCCCCACGACAACCACCGTCAGCCTCCATCTCTCCCTCACCCACTTTCTCTAACTGACTCCCACCTCCCGGCCATCTCCCCCGCGGGACCCCCCCCCTGCGCATGCACGCCGCTGCCACCCCCACGTCCGCCCGCTATCGCATGCACCGCCCACAGCGCTCCCGTCCGCCGTGAAGCACCACCAGCGGCACCGCTCCCCTCCGGCATCGGACGTCCGCGACCAAGCCGCCTCCCTCCGCGCCGCCCACGTCCGAGCGCCCACGAGCCGGTGCGCATGCAACCCGGCCGCGACGCACCCGACGCCACCACGCCCCCCCGCTCCAGCCGTGGAGTCGCCTCCCACCTGCGCACGCCGCCCTCCACTTCACCGCCGCCAGCAAACCACCGCCCGCCGGCAACCACTGCCGTGGCCACCCCGCTCTCACCCCCCCTCTCTATCTTCTCTCTCCCTCCCGCGTTCTTCCTCTCTCTCTCTTTGCTCCCTCTCTCTCTCGCGGGTTTCTCTCCCTCTCTCTCTCCCACGTTCTCTCTCTTTCCCTCTTTCTCTCTCCTCTCTCCGCCGGTCTCTCTCTCTCTCTCTTCCTCCCCCTGCCGCAGCACTCTCTCCCCCCTCTCGGTTCTCTCTCCCCCATCCGCCTCTCTCTCCCTCTCACTTCTTCTCTCTTTCTCTCTCTCTCTCTCTCTCTCTATCGCGGCTCCCCCTCTCTCTCTCCCTCTCTCTTCCCTCTCTTTCGGCCACTCTCGCTGCACCCCCCTCTCTCTCTTCCCTCTCTCACCCGTGAGCCCCCCATCTCACGGCCTCTCTCTCTTCCCCCCTTACCCGATCTCTCTCTCACCTCTCTCTTCCCCTCTCTCCCACACGCTCTCTCTCTCTCTCTCTCTCTCTCTCTCTCTCTCTCTCTCTCTCTCTCTCTCTCTCATCTCTCTTTTATTATTTTTTATCCCTCTCACTTCTCTCTCGTCCCACCTCTTTCTCCTCTCTCTCTCTCTCTCTTTCTAATTTCTTTCTCCCCATTTTTCCCCAATATATATTAATATAATTTTCCTTTATATGTTTTTTTTAAGATGTATATAACACCCCCTTTTCCTCCATAACTATATATATATATATATAACACTACCTCTTTCCCTCCCATATTTACACATAAATATATACATATTTCCTATTCTATTCTTATTCTTATTCTATTTATTTTTCTTTTTCTTTTTAGAAAAATCTAAAAAAAAAGAGAGAAGGAGAGACTTCTCTCTCTCTCTCTCTCCTTCTCTCTAACCGCTCCTCTGTCTTTTCATATATCATTAGTTTTTTTTCTTTATTTATTTGTTTACTTATATTTCTAATTATTTTCTCTCACCATATATATATACACGTCTTTTCTCACCTTATACATATATACGTGTGTTTGTGTTCCCCGTTTAAGCAGTTTTTGAAGTCCATTTTGAAGGCCCTCGGTCGTGATGTGCTCGTGTTACTGAAGCTCCCCCAAAAGCCCGTCATCGGCACTTCCCCGATAAGCTCTTCTACCTTTTTAATTTTAATCAGTCAGTTAATCATGTTCCATGCATTATTTAACATATGTGCCATGCCTTTCTCTCCGAGAGGGCCTCCCTTGTGAGTGTCTTTGTATCTGCGCATTTCATCATGTCATTCTCCCACCCTTTTAGTTCTAAAGGGGTTTTAAAAACACCAACCAGGTACGTGTTCGTTTATGTTATTTACCGTTTTATTATCTAAGGATTGGTACTACACCCCCGTCATTCTCATTTAGTTGTTTTCTTCTCTGTTTGTTCCTTGTGTAGGGGTAACCAGTTATAAGGCCCTCTTCTTCGGCCTGTCGAAAGAAGAGGAAGAAGGAGTCCACGTCGTCCCCTTCCTGAGGCGAAAGCGATCAATCCACTCGGGACCCTCGGTCCCTGGCGATCATAAAATTCCTAACGCGCGCTTCATTGTGACTATCTTTGTTTTTAATAACACCCGCGGAGAGTTACTTCCCGCAGTGGTCATCTTCTTCTGTCTCTGGCCTCACCCGCGCGGAGGATTATTCCCCGCGGCGGTTTCTGTGATTTACTTTGTGTATATTTAACTCATAATTGGTGCGGTGGGTCACCTCCCGCGACCGTTTCCATTTCAGCATTTTATTTTCTGCACTTTACTTTCTAATTCCTAACTATTTAATTTCAGCATTCCCCTATCATCGATTTAAAACCCCGTGGAGATCAACATCTCGCGGCGGTTTGTTTGATCCCTTTTCCTTTCCTGTCACATATACTTATATTATAGTAAAGACCCCTCAGAGGCCACAGTCTCGTGGTGGTTTATATATATATATATATATATATATATATATATATATATATATATATATATATATATATATATATATATATATATTATTTATATTATTTATGTTATTTATGTCACATTAAGACCCCTCAGAGGCCACAGCCTCGTGGTGGTTTCTATATATACATATATATTTATATATTTATATATATATATTATTTATATTAATTATGTCGCGTTAAAGACCCCTCAGAGGCCACAGTCTCGTGGTGGTTTATATATATATATACTTATACTTATTATTTATGTCATAGTAAAAATCCCGCAGAGGCCACAGTCTCGTGGTGGTTCATATATTTATATACTTATATTTATTATCTATGTTATAGCAAAAATCCCGCAGAGGCCAATGTCTCGTGGTGGTGTGTATATATATTTATATTTTTATTTATAATGCATTAAAAACCCCGCAGAGGCCAATGTCTCGTGGTGGTTTATATATATACCTATATATATTATTTATATCGCATTAAAAATCCCGTAAGGCCAATGTCTCGCGGTGGTTTCTAGATATACATATATTAATTGCTGCTCATATTGCAATATTGTTGTTAAAACCCCGCAAAGACCAATGTCTTGCGGAGGTGTGCCTTTATTCATATTGTTCTTGTAACTGTTCGAGGAGTGATATATCGTTACAATTTCCGAGTCTACGTGTCTTCCCGTCTGTCAAATTCTATCACGTAGAGTCCCAGGGCTCGAATTCGGTATCTGAAAAGCTGCTCTCGGAACGGTGGGTTACGCCTACCGGGAAGGGGTTCAGTTTGCGTGAGAGGGTCTTCGGACCCCTATCTCCGCCATGTACCGGAGTTCGGTCAGTCTAAATTCTTTCTGTCTCCATTAGAGTGTCATCTGTAGATGTACTTATCCACCGTTCTTTCATATCCCCCATAGCGCGCGTTTCATTGTTTGTCCTCATTTCTTTCCCCCTTTATTACTCAGAGAGGGAGAAACCTCATCTCTCTCTCAGTCCACCACGTGACGCGTTCACACACCACCCAACGTGTGTCCAGTTTTCCCGACTCTAGCTAATTATCTCTCCCAGTCGAGCACACTGGTCCCCCTATAGCTGTAGGGTACCCCCGATCCTCCATCCATGGCTTCAGACACATCCAGGTTCTTCTTCAGCACAGAAAAAAGGTGCTCGGATTCAATCCGATGTAAATAAACACCGGTTGCTTGCGGCCGGTGGGGAAAGACGTCTCGTAAACGAATCCCCACAATCGCTTGCACACTCGCACCCGTGGAACCCCCTCTTCTATCCACATGTCGCTCGATACCCCGAGCCCACGTGCCGCGTCCTCGTGATGCTTTCCCAGTCAACCTTCGGTCCCATGGGTGATCATCGAGAAATCGACTGAAACCCCCGCACCCTGCCCAGTCACCTTATCTCCTCAGAAACCTCTCGTGCAAGTTGACCCCACTCGACCTTCCGTAAAAGGCGAGTGTACGGTACTGCCGTGAGAGGCATATAACTTTAAAGGAGAATATCCCCGAGATAACATCAACTCCCTTATTTTCCTTTAGCGCTTTATTCCCCTTCTCACTGCGGTCACCGACTGTCGACCGTCGTAAGACGATCGAAACAAACAAGTTGGCACGCCTGGTGGGACATCTCCCGCCTTTCTTCTTTTTGCTGAAGAGAAGCATGCGCCAGCCCTGAAGCCGTGATGCCCTTTTCCTATCCTTGCAGGAGAGGTAGAGGAGGGACACACGCCTTTCCCTACAGCTTCCAGCTCGTGTTCCGACAGTCGAACCGCGCCCAGCGACCGTCTTCGATCGTCGCTCACTCCAGCAACTAGCAGTCTAGTAGCCATGGCGGCCGTGACCTATGGCCCCATCATCATCGCCACCCACGCACGGGTGGGCTACTTGGCGATGCCGATCGCTTTTGGCGACTTTGCCCCGGTCATCGGATCACCCTACTTCCTGGGTGTGGTCCCTGTGACTGTTCCATAGCCGATCCCAGTTCATGTTCCTACTCCTGCGGTCGACGTGCCGGGCTATTCTCCAGCGTTGGTGGCTGGCCCGAGTGTCAGACTCAGGGCCTCCACTACTGGCCCCCGCAGGGGTCCCAGATCGTCTCTCGCTCGGGTAGGCGTAAGCTCCCGGGCCCAGCGTTGGCCGATCTCCAACACGGGCCCTATGCCCCGAGCTTCGGCTACTACCTCAACATCCTACTCGAGTTTCCAACCCCAAGTCCCAGCCGAGCCGGCACCCGACACGGGCTCCCTGCCCAAGGTCCGCGACTCCTCAGCACTTCACTCAGGTCCCCAACCCCGAGTCACAGCCAAGCCAACACCCGACACGGGCTCCTTGGCCCGGGTCTGCGGCTCCTCAGCACTTCACTCAGGTTTCCAACCCAGAGTCCCAGCCGATCCGGCACCCGACACGGGCTCCCTGCCCCAGGTCCACGTCTCCTCAGCATCTCACTTGGGTCCCCAACCCCGAGTCGCAGCTGAGTCGGCACCCGACACGGGCTCCCTGCCCCGGGTCCGTGGCTCCTCAACATCTCATTCGGGTCCCCAACCACGAGTCCCAGCCGAACCGGCACCCGACACAGGCTCCCTGCCCCGGGTCCGTGGCTCCTCAGCATCTCACTCAGGTCCCCAACCCCGAGTCCCAGCTAAGTCGGCACTCGACAAGGGCTCCCTGCCCCGGGTCCCCGACTCCACAGCATTTCACTTGGGTCTTCAACCTCGAGTCCCAGCCAAGCCTGCTCCCGTCACGAGTTCCTTGCCCCGGGTTCACGGCTCCCCAACACTTTACTCGGGCTTCTTGACCCGAGCCTCGGTCGAGCCAACACTCAATACGGGTTTTCAACCCAGAGTTCGAGACTCCCTAGCACCCGGCTAGGGCACACAACCCCGGGTCTCATCAAGGTCGGTCCCCAATGCGGAATCCCCGCTTTGGGCTACTGGCCTCTCAGCTCTACAACGAGGTCGCTACCCCTATGATCCAGTGATGCCAACCCCCAACACAGGCTTTCCACCTCGGGATATGACGACCTCATCACCCAGCTCGGGCCTTTGGCCCCAAACGTCAGCAACGCCGACGCTCAGCACAGGTTCACAACCTCGAGTTTTCGGCACCCCAGCAATCTCTGCAACATCGGTTCTCAGTGCAAGAGCGGCGTCTCGAGCTTTGGAAACTCTTATATAGGCCCAAGCAGCAGCCTATACTCGGGTCACTCAGTCATCGGCTCTTCGTACGGGCTCCATGCCCCGAAGGCCGATCCCAGCACTTTTTGCCAATAGCTCTACGTTGCCAGCAACGGTAGATCAAGTGTTCTCTGTCTACCACCTTGGAGTCGGGTCCTCCCCTGCAGAAGCGCCGTAGTAGCCGCCGAGCTAGGTGACCCGCTACTGCAACCAGTAATTCTGGCAAGACCATCCTTGTCGGCGACTTAAGGATTCATCTCAATGCAGGCGAACCAATCGTACCCCAGGATCGGACTGTGCCTACGATCCCCACTACCAACCGCTTCAACCTCCTGCAACGAACGTGAGAGGATAAAGCGGAACTCAGGGAAGTTGGTGCCTCGGCGATTAACCGGGAACACCTGCACCAGTCTAGCACCTAGACTCCCAAGTCTCGTCAAAAGAATAATGACAAGGGAGGACAACAACTTAGCCTGAGAAGAATCTGGGTTACCCCGGAGGAGGCTCAAGCTGTTCGGAGGGCACATACCAGGTACCCCCTTCGATTGCCCGGGCTCGGCGTCGTTCGGGACATTGCTGAATCTTCGTCGGCACAGTCTGACAGCGCCCAGTCACCTAGCCTCTCTAGCCTAAATAGGCGAAAGCCAAAAAGGGCTCGTGCTGGGCCCCGCCAACATCCAGCATCAAGCCCTCCTCGGGTCGATCTCACAACGGAGGCTCCGCTTCAACGAACCTTAGTCTTCAACAGACTGGGGGCACCAATCCGCTCTGAGAAGTATTCCCGGAAGAAGCGGATGGTTCGGCTCATCAACGACGCAGTTCGGGTCTTCACGTGTTATGCCACCGAACACCAGTCCGACACTCAGTCTGATGACCTGAACCAGCCGCTGGCTCAGCTCAAGAGCCCCCGCCCTCAAACTCCACCTTCCGCGCCGTCAAGCCACATTGGCACTTTCGCCAGACCACATGCGTCAGAACGCGCTGAAGAGGTCCCAATTGAAGACCGTGGCGCTCCTATTAACGCGGACCCAGTCAACAACGATCCTCCGGTGAATGAGGTTCAATAGGTGACTCTTGAACTCTCATGAAGGAGAACCAGCATTTGAAGGCCCTCCTACAAGACCTTCTTCAGGAGGGATACCTTTACCCTCAGCAACTTGCTAGGCCTTCGGCCGAAGCACCGACACTACCAGTTGGGCACCATGGTGCCAATGCCTCAGCAGAAGCCGCTCGAACCCCGACAGTAGCAGGGTTTGGCACCCCTCTACTAGAAGCCCATCCGAGGGCATCCAACACGCCAGTGCCAAAAAATCTTGTGGCGCAACGGCAGATGATCGAGCGGATCGTCGAGACAAAGCTCACCCAGTATGGGGAAGAGGTTGCCACTATAGACAAAGCTCGCCCAGTATGGGGAAGGGGTTGCCACTATAGATAAAGTTCGCCCAGTATGGGGTAGACCGCCTGTAACGACCCGAGAATCCGATTACCGGGAAGGCCCGATAACCCGAGACTCGCACCGCCACCCACGAGCCCGAAGAGTCGGAAGGGTTAAAAGGATGGTGTGGAGACTATACAAGTATCACAAATAATTGCAGAAATTAAACAGTTATAATATTAAGTAGGAAATAAATTAACATTTTTCATGGTCCACAATAAAATAACAACAACAACAACAGTAGTCCACGACTAGTACAGTGACAAGAAAGAAAAGTACAGCTACACGGGGCATACCCCGGCTCTGACCTCTGGCACTACCTCTGGGCACCCGCACCACGCTGCGCTCCTGACGCGCTCCCCGAATGTGGCGCCTCACCTGAAACACGGTGAAAACACGCAGGGAATGAGTCTCGGAACAAGACTCAGTAGGGATCACTCGAACCCTACCTCGTAAAACGAGAAACCACTACTCTAGCGGTAGGAAAGTACCTCGGAAAGGAAAGCCCTGTACTCTACAGAACTAGACCCTACGGCACGCAAACTGACACACGTGCCACGGTACGAGAAGACCAAACTCAACGGTCGAACCGCCAAAATCTGAAGGTCGGAAACACACGACTGATAGTCTGTCACTCCGTACTCGACAGGAGTACCACCCACTAGAAGCACAGCCGGTAGCGTCCCCTGACGTTTGACACCGCGCCGCAGGTGAGCCGCCTGACGTGGTAGGTCCTACCCGAGGCGCAAACACCGTACAAGTAAACACAAACAAGTGACTAGCTGGGGTCACGCCCATCGACGTGGGTCCAACCGCCCCCAACCACGTGTGCACACACAGACCGCGCGTCCCTGGTCTGGCCCTCTGACCGGTTTTCCCCTCAGCCGGACTCTGGCTGCAAGACGTGGGGCCCAACGGTAACCGCTCCACAAATCGTCTCTAAAGGTCGGCCCGTACACCACTCCCTGGTGCGACTAGCACACGCGTACTAGTAGGCTACGACTAGTGGAGGGTCACTGAAGGAGTAGACTCTCAAACCAACGGAAAACAACGTCCGAACCTGACGAAGTACGGGGGCCGTCCCACGTACCATCACCATCGCACGGTGACCGCAGTCGGAAGAAAACGGACACACTGCCCATGGCCAAACACATGACCAAGGCAACCGAAGACATGGTCACGGAACTCCACGGGGTGCCCAGGACACACACACGGCCCAAGGGGAACACCCGACAACGGAGAAGATCGTGCTAGGGACACCTAGCGAGACAAGGAAGAACGCGCTAGGGTCCCCTAGCGCGACATGGAAGATCGCGCTAGGGAACCCTAGCGCGACAAGGACCATCGCGCTAGGTCCTCCTAGCGCGACAAGGCTAATCGCGCTAGGACCCCATAGCGCGACACGAACCGCCATACTGTTCATCTTCTCCGATGAACGCGCCCCGTCGGGGCAGCGCGACACTCAAGAACGCGCTACTGGAGTATAGCGCGTTCTCAGTCCGCGCCCGAAAATGGTAGAAACGCCCAAAAATTTCAACAATGCCCCCATGCCTCCACAGGAGAGGGGGAAATCAAAGGGGAAGACCCCTGGGGACCCCTAGCATGATTCTAGGCCATCAAAACACGAAATCATGCATCAAATCCATAGATCGGGCGAGCTCTCCCCAAATCATGGAAAAACCCCAAAATGCTCAAACAAGCCCCTCTCGGCCTCCCCGCGGCCTACAAATCACGGGAATGAACGGCAAGAGGCTAAGGAACGTCACCCTACCTCAATGGAGAGAATGCTCCGCCGAATCGCCCACAAACCACGAAGAACGCTTTAAGAAACCTCACCACCCCACGCTTCCCACGCTCGCCGCACACCAACAAGATCGCCTCGCCGTCGCCCATGCGTCTGCGTCGCCGCCCTGCCACCGTCAACAGCCGGGGAGGGTCTCACCGCGTCCGAATGGGAGAGAGAGGGAGAGGAGGGCGTCACGGTGGGGAAGAAACGGAGGAAGAAGAAGAAGAAGAAAGAGGAGGAAAAGAAAAAGAATTAGGGCTATATAGAAAATCCAAATTTTCGGGAAAATATCAAAAAATAGAAAAATATATTTCCGGAATCCTCGGATCGCACCGATCGCAACGGTACCACTCGTGCTCGGGTGAACCGTCCGGTTCGCCCGCAGCGAGCTTCCGAAGAAAAAGCCGAAACACACACCGGAAATCGAAAAACACCCGCGGAAAAGCCGCGGAACGCCTCCGGGCCTCCGAAACGACTCCGGATCGCGCCGATCCGAACACAAAAGATGTCCAAAATGAAATTTCGCAACAGAGCCAGACGCTCCAAAAACCAGATCCGGGAATCACGAGGAAGGATCCGAAAGGTCCGGGATATTACAGCCCTCCCCCCTTAAGGAATTTCGTCCTCGAAATTGAGAACAACAAAAGGGGAAAGAAGAGGAAGACTCACTCAAACAGATACAGGAATTGCTGACGCATCTCGTCATCACGCTCCCAAGAAGCCTTACCACCAGAGTGTCATTGCCACACGACCTTTACCAAGGGAATAACCTTGTTCCGCAGGTGCTGCTCTCGCCTATCCTCCACGCAGATCAGAAACTCTGGGAGAGAAAGATCTGGAGTCACCTCAGACCAAACAGAAAACTCGAGCACATGAGAGTCATCGGGCATATACTTCCGCAACATCGAGACGTGAAACACGTCATGCACCGACGCCAACTCAGGAGGTAACTGTAACCGGTAAGCAACCTCACCGATGCGCTCCACAATCGCGAAAGGACCTATAAAGCGGGGACTCAGCTTCCCACGCCGTCCGAAACGCATCACCCCCTTCATCGGAGAAACTCTCAAGAACACATGATCGCCCACGGCGAACTCGAGAGGCTGCCTCCTACGGTCAGCATAGCTCTTCTGCCGACTCTGGGCCGCCAACATGTTCTGACGAATCAGGTGCACAACATCCACACATTGCTGCACCAATTCCGGTCCCGCCAAAACACGCTCACCCACCTCAAACCAATCGAGTGGAGTCCGACAAGGATGCCCGTACAAAGCCTCATGGGAGCCATGCCGATGCTCGAATGAAAGCTGTTGTTATAGGCAAACTCCACCAACGGTAGGTGATGAATCCAACTCCCCTGCCACTCCAGACAGCAGGATCTCAGCATGTCCTCCAAAGTCTGAATGGTCCTCTCAGACTGACCATCTGACTGAGGATGATACGCCTTGCTAAATACCAACTCCGTGCCAAGAGCTCGCTGGAAACTCCTCCAGAATCCAGAAGTGAAGTGCGGATCCCGATCCGACACTATCGAAATGGGAACCCCATGCAACGGCACGATCCGCTCCACATAAAGACGAGCCAACTTAGACACTCTCCAGTTGACCTTGACCGGCAACAGTCGCGTCACCTTCGTCAGCCGATCCACCAGCAGCCAGATACTGTCCTGCCCAGTCGGGGTCCTCGGCAACCCCACCACAAAATCCGTGGTCACATGGTCCCACTTCCAAGCAGGAACATCCAAGGGCTGGAGAGTACCGCCTAGTCGCTGATGCTCCGCCTTCACCTGCTGACAGATCAGGCACCTGGCCACAAATTCGGCAACATCTCTCTTCATGCCAGGCCACCAGAACTGCCTCCGCAAGTTTCGATACATCTTCGTCGCACCCGGGTGTACGGTGTACCTGCTCCCATGAGCCTCGCGTAACACCGCACGACGAATCTGCTCCTCGGCTGGGACGTACAACCTGCCACGAAACCTCGCAGCACCGTCCTCGCCGAGCTCCACGTCAGCCATCGTAAGAATCCGGGGCAACTCCGGGTCCGCGTGCTGAGCCTCTGTCACCTGACGACGGATAGCAAGAGTGACAGTCAGACTCGTAAGCACTGCCAACCCTGGCTCCTGGGAAATCTTGAGCCTAAAAGATACTTCGGGCACTTGTTCCCAGAGCCTCCACTTCCTCAACATCAAGGTACTGATCGCAACCTTCCGACTCAAGGCATCGGCGACGACATTCATCCTGCCCGGTTGATAAGACAGGGTGAAGTCATAGTCCTTCATGAACTCCATCCAACGCCTTTGCCTAAGGTTAAGATCCTTCTGCGAGAACACATACCTCAAACTCTGATGGTCAGTGAACACCTCGAACTTCTCGCCGTACAGATAATGCCTCCAGATCTTCAGCGCGAAGATCACTGCCGCCAACTCAAGGTCATGGGTAGGGTAGTTCTCCTCATGGGGCTTTAGCTGCCGAGATGCATAAGCCACCACTCTACCATGCTGCATCAGAACAGCACCCAATCCGACGCCGGAAGCATCTGTACACACCACAAAACCTCCCGATCCAGAAGGTAAAACCAATACTTGAGCCGAGGTGAGCAATCTCTTCAGTTCCCTGAAGCTCTGCTCACACTCCTCGGACCAGACGAAAGGCACATCCTTCCGCGGGAGCCTAGTCATCGGGGTCGCAATGCGGGAAAAATCATGGATAAACCGACGATAATAACCTGCAAGCCCCAAGAAACTCCGGATCTCCATCACCGACCTTGGCCTCGGCCACTGCATCACTGCCTCGACCTTGGCGGGGTCCACGAAAATGCCATCACCAGAAATCACATGCCCCAGAAAGTGCAACTCGCTGAGTCAAAACTCGCACTTGCTGAGCTTCGCATACAACTGGTGACCTCGCAACGTCTGCAGCACCACACCCAAATGGTACGCGTGCTCCTCGGCAGACCGCGAATAAACAAGGATGTCATCCACGAAAATGACCATGAACTGGTCCAAATACGGATGAAACACCCTCTACATCAAGTCCATGAAGGCTGCAGGGGCATTGGTGAGCCCGAACGGCATCACCAAGAACTCATAATGCCCGTACCTCGTACTGAATGCAGTCTTCTCCACATCGGACTCATGAATTCTCAGCTGATAGTAATTGGACCGCAAATCAATCCGTGAGAACACTCGCGCAGACTGAAGTTGGTCGAACAAATCATCAATCCGCGGCAACGGATACTTGTTCTTAATGGTCACATCATTCAGCTACCGATAGTCAATGCACAACCGCAGACTACCGTCCTTCTTCTTCACAAACAACATGGGCGCACCCCAAGGGGAAAAGCTCGGACGAATATACCCCTTGGCCAACAGTTCCTGCAACTGCGCCCTCAACTCCCTCAACTCAGCGGGGGCCATACGGTAGGGAGCCTTCGCCAAAGGTCCCGTACCAGGCACAACCTCGATCACGAAATCGATCTCCCGATGGGGAGGTAATCCAGGCAACTCCTCGGGAAAAACGTTAGGAAACTCGCACACCACCGCAATGTCCTCGACATCCGGCTCCATCCGGTCAGACACAACCACTGACGCGAGAAAACCCTGACAACCTGAATCAAGCAATCGACGGGCTCGAATAGCAGAGATAAGGAATCGAGAAGAGGTGGAACGGATACCTTGGAAATAGAAGGTCCGCTTGCTCGGATGCTGGAAGTAGACCCTCTTCATTCCACAATCCACCACCGCTCCATGAGTCTCGAGCCAATCCATGCCTAGAATCACGTCGTAATCCCGAAGCTGCAACGCATACAACCTGCCTGGCATACTCCGCCCATCGATCCAAACCGGAACCTGATCGAAGCAATACGGAGTGATCATAAAGTCACCCGAAGGCAACTCCACTGCCAAATCACAGGACAACTGGGTCACCGGCTCCTCGACGCTCGACGCGAAATCCTCCGAAATAAACGAATGAGACGCGCCAGAATCAAACAAAACCCGAGCCGCACAACCCAAAAGCTGAACGGTACCTTCCACGAGCTGCGACGCCACTGCTTCTGCCCTGGTCATGTGCGTGATCTGGCCCAGAGCTCTCTGCCTGCCTCCCACACTAGCTGACCTGGGTAGCGGCGGATACTGTCCCTGCTGCTGCTGCTGCTGCCTCTGCTGCTGGGGAACCTGCTGCTGCAGAGGAAACTGCTGCTGCGGCGGCCTCTGAGGACAGTCACGCGTCATATGCCCTGGCTGGTCACACCGAAAATAGACGATCGGCGCCGTGCACTGCCTGCCTGGGTGGGTACCACCACACCGTGGACAAGATCCTCGCGATCTACCCCCTGATCCCTGATGCTGCAACGGAATCGGCTGCTGTACACTGCCCGATGAAGCCTGCCCCTGATCCTTGGACTTCTTCTTGCCGAACCCTCTCTTGAAGAACTTCTTGACCTTCGTGCCGAAGGACGCAGATCCTGTCACCGAAGCTGCCGATGCCGGTACTCCTGAACCACCCGACGCATGCTGAAAGAAACCCTGCTGCTAGGTAGCCGACTGCTGGCTGCGACCTGACACGGACTGCCCCTGGCTGATCGGTCCTCGAGTCCTCTGCATATCCATCTCCAAGGAAATGGTAACACGAGACGCTGTCTCTAGATCAGTGGCCCCGTTCGTGATCAAATGGTGTCTCAGCTCCAGCCTCAAGCCCTGCACAAACTGCGTGGTCCTCACCCTCTCATGCTCCATGATATGAGGTGCGTACCGACCCAGCTCGACAAATCGGGCCCTGTACTTCAACACGGACATGTCACCCTGCACCAGCTCTTGAAACTCCTGCATCCGCTGCGTGGCAACAATATCTGGACAGTACGTACGCTCGAAAGCATCGACAAAGTCATCCCACTCGATCTGCTCAAGTGGAGGAAGCTGAAAGGACGTCTTCCACTCGGAAGACCACCGCCTCCGAGCCGTACCCTGCAACTGGTTGTAGGCCAACACAACTCTGTCCTCGGCAGCACTCTTCGCAGAACTGAACACCCGCTCCATCTCATCGAGCCAATCACGAGCCGCATCAGGGTCTGCCTGGCCGCTAAAGTAAGGTGGATGGAACTGCATGAAGTCCCTCACTGCTCGACCTGGCCCACCCCTGACAAACGAGCCCTCACCAGCCTCTCCGCCAAACTGCTGAGACATGAGATGGTACATGCCACGGAAGAAATCCTCAGCCCCCGGAGCTCTCGCAGCATCCGCGGCCTCGGTAGCCCCCGGAACTCTGCTATGCTCCTCCTGGTCCCTCTGGACCCCCTGCTGGATCTCCTGACCTCCAGCCGACTGCCCCTGCTGAGAGCGAGAGCTCCTCCTCGACGCCATACTCGCTCCTGAAGCACAAGACAGAAAACACGAAAAACGGCAAGGTCAATAAAAATGCACGATGCCCAATGCCAGCGTCACCTGTACATCATCGTTGTGGACTAGTGGACCACTACAATTACCTATGATTCTCATGTAATTCCACAACCGCGCTCTGATACCAGCTGTAACGACCCGAGAATCCGATTACCGGGAAGGCCCGATAACCCGAGACTCGCACCGCCACCCACGAGTCCGAAGACTCGGAAGGGTTAAAAGGATGGTGTGGAGACTACACAAGTATCACAAATAATTGCAGAAATTAAACAGTTATAATATTAAGTAGGAAATAAATTAACATTTTTCATGGTCCACAATAAAATTACAACAACAGCAACAGTAGTCCACGACTAGTACAGTGACAAGAAAGAAAAGTACAGCTACACGGGACATACCCCGGCTCTGACCTCTGGCACTACCTCTGGGCACCCGCACCACGCTGCGCTCCTGACGCGCTCCCCGAAGGTGGCGCCTCACCTGAAACACGGTGAAAACACGCAGGGAATGAGTCTCGGAACAAGACTCAGTAGGGATCACTCGAACCCTACCTCGTAAAACGAGAAACCACTACTCTAGCGGTAGGAAAGTAACTCGGAAAGGAAAGCCCTGTACTCTACAGAACTAGACCCTACGGCACGTAAATCGACACACGTGCCACGGTACGAGAAGATCGAAACTCAACGGTCGACCCGCCAAAATCTGAAGGTCGGAAACACACGACTGACAGTCTGTCACTCCGTACTCGACAGGAGTACCACCCACTAGAAGCACAGCCGGTAGCGTCCCCTGACGTCTGACACCGCGCCGCAGGTGAGCCGCCTGACGTGGTAGGTCCTACCCGAGGCGCAAACACCGTACAAGTAAACACAAACAAGTGACTAGCTGGGGTCACGCCCGTCGACGTGGGTCCAACCGCCCCCAACCACGTGTGCACACACAGACCGCGCGTCCCTGGTCTGGCCCTCTGATCGGTTTTCCCCTCAGCCGGACTCTGGCTGCAAGACGTGGGGCCCAACGGTAACCGGTCCACAAACCGTCTCTAAAGGTCGGCCCGTACACCACTCCCTGGTGCGACTAGCACACGCGTACTAGTAGGCTACGACTAGTGGAGGGTCACTGAAGGAGTAGACTCTCAAACCAACGGAAAACAACGTCCGAACCTGACGAAGTACGGGGGCCGTTCCACGTACCATCACCATCGCACGGTGACCGCAGTCGGAAGAAAACGGACACACTGCCCATGGCCAAACACATGACCAAGGCAACCGAAATCTCCGGACGCCCGAAGACATGGTCACAGAACTCCACGGGGTGCCCAGGACACACACACGGCCCAAGGGGAACACCTGACAACGGAGAAGATCGCGCTAGGGACACCTAGCGCGACAAGGAAGAACGCGCTAGGGTCCCCTAGCGTGACATGGAAGACCGCGCTAGGACTCCCTAGCGCGACAGGGAAGATCGCGCTAGGGAACCCTAGCGCGACAAGGACCACCGCGCTAGGTCCTCCTAGCGCGACAAGGCTAATCGCGCTAGGACCCCATAGCGCGACACGAACCGCCCTACTGTTCATCTTCTCCGATGAACGCGCCCTGTCGGGGCAGCGCGACACTCAAGAACGCGCTACTGGAGTATAGCGCGTTCTCAGTCCGCGCCCGAAAATGGTAGAAACACCCAAAAATTTCAACCACGCCCCCATGCCTCCACAGGAGATGGGGAAATCAAAGGGGAAGACCCCTGGGGACCCCTAGCATGATTCTAGGCCATCAAAGCACGAAATCATACATCAAATCCATAGATCGGGCGAGCTCTCCCCAAATCATGGAAAAATCCCAAAATGCTCAAACAAGCCCCTCTCGGCCTCCCCGCGGCCTACAAATCACGGGAATGAACAGCAAGAGGCTAAGGAACGTCACCCTACCTCAATGGAGCGAATGCTCCGCCGAATCGCCCACAAACCACAAAGAACGCTTTAAGAAACCTCGCCTCCCCACGCTTCCCACGCTCGCCGCACACCCACGAGATCGCCTCGCCGTCGCCCACGCGTCCGCGCCGTCGCCCTGCCGCCGTCAACAGCCGGGGAGGGTCTCACCACGTCCGAATGGGAGAGAGAGGGAGAGGAGGGCGTCACGGTGGGGAAGAAACGGAGGAAGAAGAAGAAGAAGAAAGAGAAGGAGGAAAAGAAAAAGAATTAGGGCTATATAGAAAATCCGAATTTTCGAAAAAATACCGAAAAATAGAAAAATACATTTCCGGAATCCTCGGATCGCACCGATCGCAACGGTACCACTCGTGCCCGGGTGAACCGCCCGGTTCGCCCGCAGCGAGCTTCCGAAGAAAAAGTCGAAACACACACCGAAAATCGGAAAACACACGCGAAAAAGCCGCAGAACGCCTCCGGGCCTCCGAAACGACTCAGGATCGCGCCGATCCGAACACAAAAGATGTCCGAAACGAAATTTCAGACACAACAGAGCCGGACGCTCCAAAAACCAGATCTGAGACCCACGAAGAAAGATCTGAAAGGTCTAGGATATTACACCGCCTATCCGCCCAGATGGGACGGACGAGCGAAGCGCCGAGCGAAGCCCCGACCTTGGTAATGATGACGAAGCGCTCAGTCCATCGCTTGACGTTCGACACCGCGGAAGTAACCTGAACTAGGACCCGATCCTTTCGAGACTTGAAATAAAAAGAGGACGGATCGACAGGACATGCTTGAGTGCTATAGAAATGTCGGAAGAGAAAGTATGTGGGATCGACTGAGGCTCTGCGGCAGACATAAACAAAGCCGCACAGGATATGCAAGGAATTGGGAGACAAGTTCCCTGGAGATAGACCGTAGTGTTCCAAGACAGATTCAAAGAAGGGGTGAACGGGGAGATGGAAGCCCGCTCTAAAGGACTCTATAGGGACTAAGAGACCGTCGGGTGGACGACCCCATGGATCATTGTCGACTGGAGGGAAGATGATATCGAACTCTGGAGGAATCTGAAAAGCCTATCGGAGGCCATGAACGACCTTGTAAGCGACTAATGGAGGGGAACGAGGGTGACTTGGGCCGGCCCCCAAAGTGCTCGGGGCTCCCCCACGACCAGCTCCCACCTTCCCGGCGGAAGAGCTGGACCCAACGCTGAGAACCCTCTTGCGTGGCGCCATGAACCCAGGAAATAGGAGGAGGAATAAGACCCTCACCAGGTGAGCGGAGAAGAAGAAGACGAGTACGACAAGCGATGGAAGAGCAGATGGGACTCTAAGGGAAACCTTATGGCGGTTCTTATAGTCTCCCAAGATAGAACGTCCACTTCGAAGCCCAAGGGCAGGTGAAAAGGCGCCCGTTGCTATCACGGTATGACTGCCAGGCTCAGGCGCCCGTTCGAAGCCCGCGCTCCCAGACAAAAAGACTTGCGTCATGATTACGGGAGTGGCGCCTGCCACCACCAGATGCGCCTTACGCGCCAAGCATGCAACTAGGGTCACTGGTTCGAGCAGCACGAAGAGTTCGTCCTCGGGATCATCCCTCGAACACACGCTCTGAAACTCAACTCTCAGCTCCCGAAAAAGTGCTCGACAACTTAGAGTAGGGGGGCCAATGAGGAGGGTAAAATCGGCTCGGCCCATGTAAGGCCTAATCTCGCTAGGCCCATTCAAGCCCACGATCTACAACGCGCCCAAGGGCGCCCAACAACCGTGGCCCATAAAGGCGCGGCCCACTACGAGTCAACATCAGATTCAACAGTGCGAAGGGCCCTGGCCCAGGTACAATGAACATCGGAGGACTCTCCGGCGACTAACCGTTGCCCCCACGACGTAGGCTTCGACCCCACAACGGGTGAGCATGCCCCACGAGTGCCGTAAGACTCGCCTGGAGATCGACCGACTCCGAGGTAACCGCCCCTCAATGGGAAACTCCCACCATAATCGCGGGGAACGTTACTCTATGACTTGTGCCCTTCCCTGCTAAGGGATTAGCCTTCGACATCGGGACAACCCCCTATAAAAGGGACCTTGACAGAGAACAGTAAGGACGCGGTGAATCTCACCAACAGAACGCCTATAGAGAAGCAAGCAAGAGAGCAACTCCACCTACTGCTAGGGAGGTCATGACTGTTTATTCCCTTAGAGAGAATCCCTCCCATATGACCTTACCACCCAGCGAGCACCCTCCGGGTGACCACTGGGGGCGGCGAGCACTAGTCTGGAGGATCTACACATCTCTTAGATCTCCTACTACGACCTCTGTTCTCCTCCATCTCTCCTACTCTTCTCTGTTCATCACTTGAACAGTTGCTGACTTAAGCATCGGAGGGTTGTTCCCTAGGGTAGCGCCCGGGGCTCCTTCTGACGCCTTCCTCTCTAATGTTTGCAGGCTTCCACAAGTGCCAGGCAGTCCTCTCTGATAAATAAATAGAGAAGTGTGATATGCAGGCTAGAAATCATTTTTATGCCTCTACACTTCTCTTCTTGGTGGACATGACTAAGAAGAAACAAAAGTTAAAATCAAGTCAAAATGCATCCAAAAAATTCAATTAAAGTGGAATTCTCACTTGCCAACTCGTCATTGATCTAAAGAGCAATCCCTACATCTCATTGTAAGGATTCTGCCAGCAAGGTCATGTCAATTGATTCTGTATTGACTAATGTAGCAACAATCCCCATTTCTCCTTGGGTGGTGCTCTATGGGGCATTCTTGGTGACATCCATGACCATCCAATGTGTCAAGAACGGCTTGCCGCCCTTATTCGAGATAAAGAAAAATGAAATTTTCCACTTATGAATTGAGGAAGGGGTCTGCCAGATAATTGACTTCCCCTTCCCAACAATGATCCAAGTATAGCCAACTATGGTATCCCAAACACCTCTTCGATCAAGTAGTAGCAATAATGAAAAGCAGTTAAGCTTTGCTAGAATTGTGCAAAATGGTTGGCGAAGATGAAGCCATTGATCGTTCCCCGTGCATTAGGAATGAGCTAAGATGGTGGGACACCATAGAAGCATAGCAAAGTCACCATGAACGGATAGATGCTCAGAAATATCTCCTCTATAGTTGAAGGTCGATAGAGGATGTTTCCTCGAAGTCCAGGCTGGGTGGAGGCATAACACAAGCAGGACAGAGCCGCCGGTGCTTCTCCTTGAAGATTCGGCCACGAATCAGACCTTGCACGTTTCAGAAATGATGAAGACCTTAAATCCTTGCTCTGATCAAACTTGCAAGAGAAGAACAAGTTATGAACTCACTCCTCACAACCACTCGGCCGCTCTATCTTTACTCTCTTTTTTTAACTAGGGTCATACTTGTAGGGGGCAAGGGGAGAAAACTTGACCCCGGCCACCATACAAGAAAATTTTATAAATAATAAGCAGAAGAGGGAGAGGAAAGATAGGGAATACATGGGACAACAAAAGTCCAGGGGTGGGGGGCATCCTACTGAGGAAGGGAGGAGCCCAATTACAACACGTGGGCAAGGCCCAATAAAGTAAAAAGAGACGAAATAGAACGGAGGCCCAGTATATGGGGCAAAGCAACAGTGATGGAGAAAATAGGACGTGGTCTTCGGGACACCGGTGCCAGCACGGCTGGGCCGGCGTGGAGAGCGCAGAATGTGGTTGTCGGGGTAGCAGAAGCGAGGCCACGTGGACGCCGGTAGCCGCAAGCTTGGCCGGCACACAGGGGCGCACCTGGGATGGGCCGCCTACCCTGGTCCATTGGTGTAGCAGGCAACACCGACCGGCGAGGGTGCTGCCGAAGGGAACAGTCGGAGAGAGCAGCGCGGACGGCACGATCGAGCAATGCGGACAGCACGATCACCAGTCGCTTGCAGAAGGAGGGCACGCGGCCGGGCCGACCACCGAGGGAAGAGCAGAAGAGGGCACTCCACCGGCAATCGGAGTTGGGAGAGAAGACCCAGAACCAGACCCAGCAAGGGCAAGGGCGGCGAGGACGAAGGGAGCAGCAGAGGACAGTGAGGCAGGAAGAGGACGAGGGCCTGAAGAGGGCAGCATGAAAGGACGCTGGAGTTGCATGGGGTCCGCCGTGCAGACCTGCAGAAAGGGCAACAGAAGGGCCGGTGAAGGGAGACGCAGAGCTCCCCACACCGGCGGCGACGCTGCGTGAGCAGCAGCCGGCGGAGGGGGACCGGATCCGACGGTGACGGTCGGCAGCAGAGGCGGTAGAGAGGGGTGGGGTACGCTGGCAGTCGAACGGCATGAGAGAGGCCGCGAAAGCAGAGAATCGAATGCATGGAGTGGTGGGGACACCGGACCCACTGTCGGGCCCACTACTTGGAACCGACGCCGCACCGCCCCGATTGCACCGAGTTTGTGGCTCGGAGAAGACTCGGCGTCCTGAGTACATATCCGTACGTATGTGTGTACGTGTGTATTTTACTATGATGGTATTTGAATTTTTAAACCACCATAATATTTTATTTGGGTCAAAAGTTATTGTATTTTATTATTATTTAACCCCCAAGTCAAATGAGGGTTGTTGGATGGTTGGTGGGGTTTGTCTTGTTAGGCTAGGGTATGAATCTAATTAGTGAAAGTTAGAAGGTCATATTGTTATAGCTCTCTTCCTATATAAAGAGGCTAATGTGTTACGTATGTTGCATGATGAATAGAAAAGAAAGTTGTTGTACGTGAGAGAGCTCCTCTCTTGTGTTTTCCCTTCCCTCCTTCTCTTTGTGAGATTCGAGAGTCGCCCGGTGTGAGACCGTCCGGCGTGAGGCCGAGCTGCGGGAGGTAGCAAGATATCTGTTCCATCCGTGCCGACAGGAGCTGCCGTCGATCCGTTCCCCGACGCCCGTCTGCGTCAAATTTGGTATCAGAGCCCAACAAACGGCGCCTCCGACGACCCGACGTCCCCGATGTCGTCTCTCTTCCTCTCTCTCAGTTGTTAGAAGTGAAAAAAAAAAGAAAAGAAGAGTAGCAGAGAAGAACTTGGTTGAGAGGGATTTTGAAAAAAAAATATAGAAAAAAAATATATATATATATATCAGAAGAGGCCTACGGTTGGGAAGGAGAAAGGAAAAAAAAATAGAAAGAAAATTTTTTTTCCCCTCTCCTGTTCTCTCTCCCTCTCTCTGCTTTTTTTTTCTCTCCCTTAATCTCTCTCGATATTCTCTCTCTCCCTCCTGTTAATCTCTCCTTTTCTCTCCCTTAATCTCTCTCGATATTCTCTCTCTCCCTCCGTTTCTCTCTCCCGCTCTTTCTCTCCTGATCCCGGCGCCCCCGACAGGCGTCGTCCCCCCCCCCCCGCGTCGTCTTCCCCGCCTCCGGCCGCCACCGGAGGCCCGCGCCCGCCCGCCGGAGCACGCCGCCCGCCCGCACGAGCCGCGCCGTCACCGCCCGGCCTGCCAGCGCCCGCGCCCCTACCGCTGCGAACGGCCCCGCCGCGTCCACGCCGGCAGGCGCAATCGTCCGGCCCGCCGGGCGCGCCACCCAGCTGGCGCCAGCCCGCACCGGCAGGGCCCCCCCCTCCTGCGCCCTCCCTGCCGATCGCACCCAGCCCCCTGCGCCCGTGCACCCACCCCCTCGCTCCCGGGCCCTCGCGCGCAGCGCCGTCCGCAGTGCCCGCTGCCGGCGCCCACGCCCACCCACGCACGGGCCCCCGCCCTGCACCAGCGTGCCCGAGCGCCCGCACGCCTCGCCTCCGCGCCTGTGCGCGCCCGAGCAACCCGCCTGCAAGCGCCTGCGAGCGCCCGCGAGCGCGCCCCGGCCGCCGAGGCGGCCCGCCCGCGTGACCGCTGCGCCCCTGCTGCCGAGGTCGCCTGCACTGGTCGTCTCCCTCTTCCCCACCGGCCACACGCCCTCGGTAACGACCCGAGAATCCGATTACCGAGAAGGCCCGATAACCCGAGACTCGCACCGCCGCCCACGAGCCGGGAGGGCTCGGAAGGGCTAAAAGGAGTGTGGAGGCACAAGGAAATAGGAAATAAAGCAGGACAATTCAACAATTAATAGAAATAAATAAACAACTACAACAGAGTCCAGTCCAACAGAAAGTACAGTCTAAAGCAGTAAAACGTACCACATGCCAAGTGAACACTCGGCCCGGCAAGCTGGCAACTGAGAACTTCCGCTTCGCACCCTCGAACCTCGAGGAAGAACTGCTACACCTGAAAAGCAGGGAATGAGTCTCCCAAACAGAGACTCAGCAGGGATCCCGCGGAACCCCAACCGAAAATAACAGCGGTAGCGGAAAGGAGATCTACGAATACAGCAGGAACAGCAAACCGGTGGCCGGTCAAAACTCGGCACTACAGCTACTCCTACTGCCAGAAGGCAGATCTCGACCACGCAGTCGAAGCTACCGAACCACGCTAGTACCACCTACCGAAGTAAGAACACACGGTAACCACGCCGTAGAGGCCTGTCCCCCGGACAGCCAATCTGGACACGCTGTCCAAGGTGCAACCCCGACCATCCGATTGCGGGTACCGCACAACAAGACGCCACCTCGGTAAAGCCACTAGCACTAGTCTCACGGCGCGAAAACCGACACACTCGCCACGGTGAGACAACCGAACTCAACGGTCAACACGACCGAAAACCTGAAGGTCAAAGACACAGAAACTGACAGTCTGTCACTCCGTACTCGACAGGAGTACCACCCACTAGAAGCACAGCCGGTAGCGTCCCCTGACGTCTTACACCGCACCGCAGGTGAACCGCCTGACGTGGTAGGTCCTACCCGAGGCGCGAACACCGCACAAGTAACCACAAACAAGTAACTAGCTGGGGTCACGCCCGTCGATGTGGGTCCAACCGCCCCCAACCACATGTGCACACACAGACCTTGCGTCACTAGGTCTGGTCCTCTGACCGGTTTTCCCCCGTAGCCCGACTCTGGCTACCGACGAGGGGCCTACGGTAACTGGTCCACAAACCGTCTTGAAAGGTGGGTGCCCGTACACCACTCCCAGGTGAGACTAGCACCTCGTACTGGTGGGCTACGACTAGTGGAGGGTCAATGAAGGAGTAGACTCTCAACTCAACGGAAAACAACGTCCGAATCCGACGACGTACGGGGACCACCCCACGTACCGGCCCCGTCGCACGGTGACCACAGTCGGAGAAGAAACATGACTCACAGTCCATGGCCACGCACGCACCGTGCGCTAGAGTCGAGAAAACTCAAGTGGCACTAAGCCACTGGACTCTAGACAGTCCTCTAGACGCACTACACCCAACGGTCCTTGAGTCACAAGACTCGGGGTCAAGACCATTGTACGCAACAGCACAAGGCCGTCAATCTAGTCCAATCTCTAGGTCTAAAACCACGGTAGCACGAGTACCGAGATAATACACGAGTCGCCAAGACCACTCCCTCGGGAAGGGAACGCAAGGGACTAAGGCCACTCACACGGGCCACACGAAAAAAAATACAGAAGCATGATTCCCAAGGCAGCACGCAAGCCGCCACGATGATTTCCCATCTTGAAGCAAGCGGGAAACCTCCAGCCCCAGGCCGGACAACTGGACTCACTGTCCAAGGCCAAACACATGGCCCACACGGGAATTGCCTTCCAAAGGAACCCACGATATGCGGGGGAGATCCCACCGCACACACACCGACACACGGTGACTCGATCAAGCGTAACACGAAAGCCCGGAATACAAGGGGTCACCCGGACCCACCACACCGATGGGCACGTGAATTGAGGTAACACGGTCCCTCCCGACACCCCAAAAATAAGGACACAGAACCCATGGGGTGTCCAGGATACTCACAAGGCCGGAGGTCGACCACTGGGTCCCAACCGGGTCGACCGGAGACCAACACAATGCGAACGGACGCTAAAAGGTCACCCGGACCCTTAAGCGCACGGGCACGTAAAATGAGGTAAATGGAACCTCCAGATACCCCAAAACACGGTCACGGAACTCCACTGGGTGTCCAAGGCACACTCGGCCCAAGGGGAGCACGATCAGCCGCAGACCGCCCGCCCCGGGCAGCCCGGCTGGTCCCTCCAAGAACGCGCTACACGTGCATAGCGCGTTCAACCAGAACGCGCTATACGTGCCTAGCGCGTTCAACACGAATGTGCTACATGACCATAGCGCGACCAGGCCAGGTCGCGCTATGATCCTATAGCGCGACAACCAGAACGCGTTGGGGCCGTAAGGCGCGACCCAAACCGCCTTACTGTTCATCTTCTCCGATGAACGCGCCCTGTCGGGGCAGCGCGACCTTCAAGAACGCGCTACCCAAGGCTAGCGCGTTCTCAGTCCGTGCCCGAAAATGGTGGAAACCGCGGGAAAGGCCATGCCACGCCCCGTTCACCCCCAGGTGAAGGGGAAACAAAAGGGGAAACCTTCCCCAAGCCCCTAGGCATGCATCTAAACCCCTGGATCGCCCAAAAACACCATAAAACGGGAGATCCGGCTCACACCCCAAAAACATGCATTTTGCCCAAAACGCCCCGTTTAGCCCGCTCGGCTCACCACGACCTACGAAACTCGCGGGAAAGGAAGTACACGGGCTGAGAGTCCATCTCCCTACCTCCACCGAAGAAACGACGCGTCGTGGACGCCGATCCACGAAGAAAACACCGCGAAACCCTCGCCGGCTCGCGATCGCGCCACCAAGCTTCCACGCGCCTCCTCCGCCTCGATCCTCACCTGTCCTCGCCCGCATCCTCGCCCGCGCCACCTCCACCTCGCCCCCGCCTCGCTCCGTCGGCCGCCGGAGAAGAGAGGGGAGAAAGAGGGCGTGAGAGAAGAGAGAGGGAGGGAAGAGAGAAATGAGAGGGGGAGAGAGAAAAGGGTTAGTATATATAGGAAAACCCACAAATTCGATAAATTCAGAAATTTAGGAAAAATTACCTCCGCGATCCTCGGAAGGAACACAACGCAGTGGTACTGTCCCGGAGTCGTAGAACGCCATGGTTTGCCCTGCAAAGAGTTCCGAAGGCACATCAGGGAAAAAACACGTGTAAAGCACAAAATACACTCCGAGACCCACTACAATGATCCGAAAAATATCCAAAAAATCCGGGGCATTACAGCCCTCCCCCCTTAAAGGAATTTCGTCCTCAAAATTCAGGACCAAGCACGAAGTCACAGGGGAAGAACACTGAACGAACTGACAACGCTGTCAGAGCCCCAGCACAGAAAACTTCGATTCTCACAAAACACCGATCCTGAGGGACACATCCAGACTTACAATCACGAACAACACCTCGCTCCTCGCGCCGAGCACATTGGCCAGCAGAGCAGGCATATACCAACGGGCACAGTCCGGCATCACCTCAGACAATGCGAGAATCAACCATGGCACCGCAGCCACAATCTCGCTCACCGAGGAATCACAACCCTCGACACGAACAACAGCTACCGATTCATCCAATGGTCGGCAGACAAATTACACATCAGCTTCGCAGCCAGCTGACAGGTCGCACACCCTCCTCAAGGGAGCAACCAACACAGAGCCCCCACCGGCTCAGGCAGCCATCTCAACAGACCACAACTAGAACATCGGCTCAGCACCAAGAAACACCACACACATGGCAAGCCGAAAGCCGGACATAACACTATGCCAACTCTCGTCAGAAGACAAACTTCGACAAAGCCCAGATCCCATCCGGAAAGGCACATCACAGAAACGACCACCAAAGGTCTCGCTGGCACACGGCTCTCGCCACGCTCGAGCCCCAACAACCAGCATCTTCTGTCTCTATAAAGACCATCCACTGGTCACTAACTGCTCGTCAACGGGAAACCTCCGCTTGCTCAGCTTCTTCCTTCTTTCCTGGTCCTCGACCAGGTCCAAAGGAAACATTCCAAACCTCAGCAAGCCATCCGTCGACTCCCACACAGACTGATGCCACATCTCGAGCTGCACTCCTCTCGGACACCGCATCCGAGCTCGAACATCGCTCCAACTCGACCCTCTCGGGGAGCACGACGAAACCAAATGACGGATCCTGGTGTCTTCAATCATCACCTCACTGGACTCAGACTCACAGGGGAATCATCCCATGCTGGTCACCAAACTAGGGATAACCATTGCGACACCAACGTCCTATCAAGGACCACCAATCCGACGCTAATCTCACAAAAAGGCCTCCGCCCACAGGCGTCACTCTTCTATCTGGTCTCATCAAATCCTTCGATCAATCCAAGTGGACACCCGTCAATCCCGATTCCGCCCTTATCACAGAGCCACGGGACACCACCTGAACAGTGCTCACGGATCCCTAAGCAATAACCATCTCACCGCCACAATCCGACAAGACCGTAGAACCAACAGACACTGTTGTGGTCGGTCACACGGTTAGGCTCATCAGCCACTCATAGCCGTCAACCGGGACCCGTAGCCTGCCAGAGACCACATCCTCAAAGCACGATCTCAACCGAGGACACGATTGGGAACACAAGTCAGGCGCCAAGCCACCGACTCTGACCAACACATCCTCGACCTCCGTCAGGCGACATCCTCAGCAACCTCATCCAGGTCCAACACCGACGCCTAACTCGGCTTCCTTCACAGGAACAGGGTACTCATGCGGCGCACTAGTCAGCACTTTTCCCCAACACTCCATCCTGCCAGTACCAACAACCATAATACCACGAGCAACGGCACGGCAACAACACGTTTCACACCGAGGAACCCATCCTCCGATGCTGAACGCGAACTCAGGAATCCACCCGTAGCAACCAACGCTACGATCCTGAACTAGTGGGTCACAAGCCCACCACGCTTCCGCTGTGCACTCAGATCCGCGCGCACAGCCGAGAAAGCAAACACCGCCCAACCAGCACTCGTCCTTCCGGAACAGCGCCAGCACCCTCACACGACAAGGGAATGGGCACGACTTCTCACTGGCAACCACCCTGCCAAGACAAGGAGCACGTCTCGCACGGACTTCATGGCATACAAGGCCAATCAATCCGAACACGCAATGCAAGACGACGAACCTTAACCCAACACAATCTCTCCAACCAAAGGGGAGACCAAACTCACTTCCGACCAACGGAAGGACTCCACGCTCGACCTGACCTCAAACCTCGCGCACGCTGGAAACAGCACCATCCAGCACCAAGGAAAACCATCGCTTCCATCAGGTCAGCGCCTCCGACACACTCGACGAGTGTCACGTCGGACCACAATCACAGCATCTCTCGATGCATCACCACTGCATTTCCTCGAACTTCAACACGGCATGCCAAGAGCCGCAACACGAGCCATAACCGGCAACCGGCAACGCTCATCCTCGAGTCCCGAACTCGCCGCGGAGCCTTCACATCTCAAGCTAACTCCAGGGTGAACACAACCCATCCACTGATAGGAACGCAGGAGAAAAGACTTACTAGGACACCACAGCCCAATCCTGCCTCAAAATCCATAAAACAATCGGGACCGACACGTCATTTCTGACGCCACAGAGCACGACAAGGACATCGGCTCGATGAAACAGCAGCTCACCGAGAAGACATTCCGCTCACCGGAGCACACTTCTCGATCAGAACGCCTCAGGAGCTGGACAAACCTCAAGCTGGAGTGACCAAAAATCGACAGCAGCTCCCTCAGAGCACGCTCACGGCCACTTAACCAAGAACAGTCCGCACCAGCCACCTGACCACGCTGCAGGTTCCTCGAACGCAGCACCGCGAACTCACGCCTGCCAGCAACCTCTGCCCAACGCAGCACAACCAGGGCCACCACCGATGAGGGAGAAGGCTCTCGACCTCGATCCTTAGACCCCATGCTGGCACGAAAGCCACGGACAGCAACCACCTTCACAGCGCCGTACAGCGCACTCAAGCTCTCAAGCGAGAAACAAGGCGGAAAGCGAACACAAAACCCTAAGCCAGCTGCCGACTGTACTGGACCTTATGGACTCTGATCACAGCAATATTTTGAATTCCTATGTACGTCCACAACCACCGCTCTGATACCAGCTGTAACGACCCGAGAATCCGATTACCGGGAAGGCCCGATAACCCGAGACTCGCACCGCCGCCCACGAGCCGGGAGGGCTCGGAAGGGCTAAAAGGAGTGTGGAGGCACAAGGAAATAGGAAATAAAGCAGGACAATTCAACAATTAACAGAAATAAATAAACAACTACAACAGAGTCCAGTCCAACAGAAAGTACAATCTAAAGCAGTAAAACGTACCACATGCCAAGTGAACACTCGGCCCGGCAAGCTGGCAACTGAGAACTTCCGCTCCGCACCCTCGAACCTCGAGGAAGAACCGCTACACCTGAAAAGCAGGGAATGAGTCTCCAAAACAGAGACTCAGCAGGGATCCCGCGGAACCCCAACCGGAAACAACGGCGGTAGCGGAAAGGAGAGCTACGAATACAGCAGGAACAGCAAACCGGTGGCCGGTCAAAACTCGGCACTACAGCTACTCCTACTGCCAGAAGGCAGACCTCGACCACGCAGTCGAAGCTACCGAACCACGCTAGTACCACCTACCGAAGTAAGAACACACGGCAACCACGCCGTAGAGGCCTGTCCCCCGGACAGCCAATCTGGACACGCTGTCTAAGGTGCAACCCCGACCATCCGATCGCGGGTACCGCACAACAAGACGCCACCTCGGTAAAGCCACTAGCACTAGTCTCACGGCGCGAAAACCGACAAACTCGCCACGGTGAGACAACCGAACTCAACGGTCAACACGACCGAAAACCTGAAGGTCAAAGACACAGAAACTGACAGTCTGTCACTCCGTACTCGACAGGAGTACCACCCACTAGAAGCACAGCCGGTAGCGTCCCCTGACGTCTTACACCGCACCGCAGGTGAACCGCCTGACGTGGTAGGTCCTACCCGAGGCACAAACACCGCACAAGTAACCACAAAGAAGTAACTAGCTGGGGTCACGCCCGTCGACGTGGGTCCAACCGCCCCCAACCACGTGTGCACACACAGACCTTGCGTCACTAGGTCTGGTCCTCTGACCGGTTTTCCCCCGTAGCCGGACTCTGGCTACCGACGAGGGGCCTATGGTAACCGGTCCACAAACCGTCTCGAAAGGTGGGTGCCCGTACACCACTCCCAGGTGAGACCAGCACCTCGTACTGGTGGGCTACGACTAGTGGAGGGTCACTGAAGGAGTAGACTCTCAACTCAACGAAAATAACGTCTGAATCCGACGACGTACGGGGACCACCCCACGTACCGGCCCCGTCGCACGGTGACCACAGTCGGAGAAGAAACAGGACTCACAGTCCACGGCCACGCACGCACCGTGCGCTAGAGTCGAGAAAACTCAAGTGGCACTAAGCCACTGGACTCTAGACAGTCCTCTAGACGCACTACACCCAACGGTCCTTGAGTCACAAGACTCGGGGTCAAGACCATTGTACGCAACAGCACAAGGCCGTCAATCTAGTCCAATCTCTAGGTCTAAAACCACGGTAGCACGAGTACCGAGACAACACACGAGTCGCCAAGACCACTCCCTCGGGAAGGGAACGCAAGGGACTAAGGCCACTCACACGGGCCACACGAAAAAAAACACAGAAGCAGGATTCCCAAGGCAGCACGCAAGCCGCCACGATGATTTCCCATCTTGAAGCAAGCGGGAAACCTCCAGCCCCAGGCCGGACAACTGGACTCACTGTCCAAGGCCAAACACATGGCCCACACGGGAATCACCTTCCAAAGAAACCCACGATATGCGGGGGAGACCCCACCGCACACACACCGACACACGGTGACTCGATCAAGCGTAACACGAAAGCCCGGAATACATGGGGTCACCCGCACCCACCACACCGACGGGCATGCGAATCGAGATAACACGGTCCCTCCCGACACCCCAAAACCAAGGACACAGAACCCATGGGGTGTCTAGGATACTCACAAGGCCGGAGGTCGACCACTGGGTCCCAACCGGGTCGACCGAAGACCAACACAATGCGAACGGACGCTAAAAGGTCACCCGGACCCTTAAGCGCACGGGCACGTAAAATGAGGTAAACGGAACCTCCATACACCCCAAAACACGGTCACGGAACTCCACTGGGTGTCCAAGGCACACACGGCCCAAGGGGAGCACGATCAGCCGTAGACCGCCCGCCCCGAGCAGCCCGGCTGGTCCCTCCAAGAACGCGCTACACGTGCATAGCGCGTTCAGCCAGAACGCACTATACGTGCCTAGCGCGTTCAACACGAATGCGCTACATGACCATAGCGCGACCAGGCCAGGTCGCGCTATGATCCTATAGCGCGACAACCAGAACGCGCTAGGGCCGTAAGGCGCGACCCAAACCGCCTTACTGTTCATCTTCTCCGATGAACGCGCCCTGTCGGGGCAGCGCGACCTTCAAGAACGCGCTACCAAGGCTAGCGCGTTCTCAGTCCGTGCCCGAAAATGGTGGAAACCGCGGGAAAAGCCATGCCACGCCCCGTTCACCCCCAGGTGAAGGGGAAACAAAAGGGGAAACCTTCCCCAAGCCCCTAGGCATGCATCTAAACCCCTGGATCGCCCAAAAACACCATAAAACGGGAGATCCGGCTCACACCCAAAAACATGCATTTTGCCCAAAACGCCCCGTTTAGCCCGCTCGGCTCACCACGGCCTACGAAACTCGCGGGAAAGGAAGTACACGGGCTGAGGGTCCATCTCCCTACCTCCACCGAAGAAACGACGCGTCGTGGACGCCGATCCACGACGAAAACGCCGCGAAACCCTCGCCGGCTCGCGATCGCGCCACCAAGCTTCCACGCGCCTCCTCCGCCTCGATCCTCACCTGTCCTCGCCCGCATCCTCGCCCGCGCCACCTCCACCTCGCCCCCGCCTCGCTCCGTCGGCCGCCGGAGAAGAGAGGGGAGAAAGAGGGCGTGAGAGAAGAGAGAGGGAGGGAAGAGAGAAATGAGAGGGGGAGAGAGAAAAGGGCTAGTATATATAGGAAAACTCGAAAATTTGATAAATTCAGAAAATTATGAAAAATTACCTCCGCGATCCTCGGAAGGAACACAACGCAGTGGTACTGTCCCGGAGTCGTAGAACGCCACGGTTTGCCCTGCAAAGAGTTCCGAAGGCACATCAGGGAAAAAACACGTGTAAAGCACAAAATACACTCCGAGACCCACTACAATGATCCGAAAAATATCCAAAAAATCCGGGGCATTACACCCTCCGCCTGCGCAACGCCCCTTCCCCTCTCGGTTCGACAGCAGCAGCCCGGCCGTACCTGACCCTGTCGCCCACCTCCGCAGTAACCGGGTCGCCCACGTTGCCGACGTTGTTGACAGTCGATAGAAAGGAAGAAAAGTTGGTAAAATTTGAAATAAAAAAAAATGGTTTGAAAGAAAAGAGAGTTGAAAAAAAAACGTGAGAAAAAAAATGGTCAAAAAAAGAGTAGTTAAAGTTTGAAAAAAAAAGTGTTTAAAAAAAAGTGTTAGATATATATATATCTTTATATGTTATTTGATTTAGAAAAAAAAAGACTTTGACAATTAAGTTATATATAGTATATATATATATATATATATTCGAGATATATATAATCTTATATATATATTAACTTATCGCTTTCTTGTGACACCCAAGTCCACTACTACGGCTCGACTGAGTCTGAGCCGTCCGGATGCCGACAGAAGATTCGTAAATTACGGAACGTGAGTGCCCCTAAGTCTCCCTACGCGGAGAAATTCTGGAGTAATTTGTTCCCCTGCGTGAAAAATTTTAAGTCACGTGGTTTTGTAATAATTCAACCCTCCCTGCGTGGAGTGAATGCTTTGTAACCGCTCAAGCTTCGTCGACGTCGTGCGGGCCTGCACGTCCCCGCTCGCCTTCGTCTCCGGTCGGAGCTAGACTTTTCAGTCAGCTAGGTACGTGCTCCAAACTTGCTCATTTAGTATCTTTTCAATTGCCGCGCGACGAAGTAAGAGAGAGCCCGATCCATGCAACCAGTCTTCTGAGTGCATCGCTGTGGACGGTGAGAGAGTGCTTGCTTGCACCTATCCTTTAGGCCCTAGGCTGTCACATTAGGGCACCCTAATTGTCAGGAGGTAGTCCCACAACTACTTCGCCTACGAGCGCGTAACTTTCCCTGATCGGTCCCTTCAAATTGACCCTTTGCAAATCAGCCGGGTCCACTGCTTGCTAAATTCTTCGGTCCCAGGACAGCATCATTTAAGTCCGAGCCCGTGCATGCCACGCTGGTCTAGGAATTCATCTGGCCGTCTAGAGCGCTCTTCAACACTACAACCAACGATGGATCAGAAGAGCGTGAGTGCTATGTTGGCTCAGCTCGAGCATAACCTTCTGACCCATTTTGAAGAGTCCATAGGCCAACTACAAGCAGAGCTAGATGAGAGGATCCGAGCTTTAGAGGATCGACTAAAGGGAGAGGAAGGACGAGTGAATGGCCACGGCAATCCCGTAGCCAATTCTAGGGAGGATAGAGAGCAAGCCCGCCCGAATCAGGCTCCCCAAGGTAGAGAACAAGAGGATCGTACACCTCGAAGGAGGGACTACGATGATGAAGAGATCATCCTACGGAACGTCAAAATTGACGCTCCCAGTTTCGATGGGTCCCTCACTCCAGCCAAATACCTTGAGTGGGAGGCCGGGATGGATCAATATTTTGATTGGCATCACCGCATGGCCCCTGCCACTAGGGTGAGGTTTGCCAAAATGAAACTCTTGGGTCAAGCCAAAACCTACTGGTGTAATGTGGAGAATCTCCTAGCCAGGAGACGAGAGGAGCCCATAAATACATGGGAAGAAATGAAGGAGAAACTGAGGGAGAAATATCTGCCACCCTCCTACCATCAACGTCTTCTAGACCAGTGGCAGAAACTCACCCAAGATGGAAAATCCGTGGACGAGTACATCGCCAAATTCGATGACTTCTTCCTTCGGAGCCAAGTCATGGAAGACGCCTCTGTAACCCTCTCTCGATTTAGGGCTGGCCTACACGAGAGCATCCAACGGGAGCTTTTCTTGCGAGAGGTCAACACCCTCGAGCACGCCTACCAGGTTGCCTGAGATGTTGAGCGATTTCAAAGAGTGGCCCCACCTCGGGTTCCCACCTACCGCCAACCTGAGTCTCGAAACCCCGTGGTCCGTTACACCGAGAGAGTTGGCCCCTCCACTTCTTATGCCCCTGCGGCTACCCCACTACGGGTCGTTGCCCCTACCGTTCCTTTCACAAGGAACCCCTTACCTGCACCCGCTGCATTGCCCAGGCTGGAGTATACTCCACCGATTGATAAAAGGGATG
This sequence comes from Amorphophallus konjac, assembly GCA_022559845.1. NCBI lineage: Eukaryota > Viridiplantae > Streptophyta > Magnoliopsida > Alismatales > Araceae > Amorphophallus > Amorphophallus konjac. Next base: position 37,114 of record JAHNEJ010002940.1, read on the forward strand.
AGAAAGGAAAGGGACCCGCCCCTGGCACTTCCCAACCAGCCCCTATCTCAGGAGTCCGTTGCTTTAGGTGCCACAACCTAGGGCACATTGCCACCAACTGCCCCACCCGAGCCTTGGTCATCACCGACCCTCAGCCTATGGAGCCTCTACCTCAGGAAGGAGAAGACACTGAGAGATATATGGCCGATCCTGACCTCATCGCCCAGTTTGAGGAAATGGATGCAGGGTTTGATGAAACACATGTCGAATACATGCAAGCGGGAGATATTGCCGAGAGCTCTAGCCAGGGTAGACTAGGTGTAGTTCATTTCATCCTAACACACCCCCAGGAGGACGACTGACGTCGGAGCTCCATCTTCCAAACCTACATCATGGTGAAAACCCAACCCTGCAAGGTGATCTTTGACAATGGGAGTTGTATCAATGCGGTCTCTTCAGACTTTGTCTCCCATCTAGGTCTACCTACACACTCTCATCCTAGGCCCTACAACGTGGCTTGGGTTGACGACACTTCGATCCCAGTCACCACTACATGTGTCATTCCCATCCAATTCCAGTCCTACCAAGGACAGATTTTATGAGATGTAGTGCCTATGAAGGTCGGAAGCATCATCCTAGGATGACCGTGGATCTATGATGTAGACCTCACAACTTTCGGTCGATCCAACCAATGTTCCTTCTCCCACAATGGGAAGAAGATCCAGTTGTACCCGACACCCCCAAAGGTGACCTCGGGTAAGAGTCCCACTTCTACTCCGGGTAAGAGCTCCACCTCCCCCACCCCCATTGGGACCCCCAAGGTTCCGGAGAGTCCCCAAACTCCCAATGAAGGGAAACTTCACATTCCCTATTCCCCTACACCTATCACGCCCGTTCCTAAGGCCCCCAAGGTTAGTCATGACCCAGTTAGGCGCCTTAGCTTCATAGGTGTCCGTGAGCTGAATAGAGAGGTTGCCGAGGGTGCCCCTGTTTGGGCTGTTGTCATCACCATCACACCCGAGGAGTCCCGAGTCTCAGTCCCACCCGAAGTCCAGGCAGTCTTACAGGATTTCGAAGATATTTTCCCCGAGGACTTGCCCTCTAAACTCCCTCCCATGTGTGATGTACAACACACTATCGACCTTGTCCCCGGGTCCACGCTCCCCAACCTCCCCCATTATCGGTTGAACCCCAGGGAGCATGCTGAGCTCCAAAGGATTGTCGAGGACCGTATCCAAAAGGGTTTCCTCAGGGTGAGCAAGAGCCCGCGTGCTGTCCCTGCTTTGCACACACCCAAGAAAGATGGCACCTGGCGGATGTGTGTTGACAGCCGCGCCATCAATAAGATCACTGTCAAGTATAGGTTTCCCATTCCTCGCCTAGATGACATGCTTGACATGATGAGTGGGGCCACCATCTTTTTCAAGATTGACTTGAAAAGTGGCTACCACTAGGTCCGAATCCGACCAGGGGATGAGTGGAAGACGGCCTTCGAAACAAAAGAAGGTCTGTATGAATGGCTCATCATGCCGTTCGGGCTATCCAATGCCCCTAGCACTTTCATGAGACTTATGACAGAAGCCCTTCGTCCCCTTATTGGTCGCTTTGTTGTCGTCTACTTTGACGACATTCTCATTTATAGCCACAACCCTCAGGACCACATCCATCATTTGAGGGAAGTCTGCCAAACTTTGAGGAGAGAAACCTGTATGTCAACCTTAGGAAATGTGAATTCATGACCGACCGGGTTAGTTTCCTCGGATTTGTGGTTTCGAGTCACGGAGTATCTGTGGACCAATCTAAGGTCCAAGCTATGGTCGACTGGCCTGAGCCCCAAAACGTCCACGACGTTCGAAGTTTTCATGAGCTAGCCACCTTTTACAGACGCTTCATAAAGAGTTTTAGCACCATTATGGCACCCATTACAGACTGCATCTGTAAAGGGAACTTTGAGTGGACCCAAGCCGCCTCACATGCTTTTCTTGCCATAAAGGAGTTTATGACCAAAGCCCCTGTCCTCCGCCTGCCAGACTTTTCTAAAGTCTTCGAGATATCCTGTGATGCATCTGGCGTAGGAATAGGAGGAGTACTTAGCCAGGAAAGCCACCCTGTGGCTTATTTTAGTGAGAAGCTTTCTGATGCAAAGCTTCGATACTCCACATATGATAAGGAGTTCTATGCCGTGGTCCAAGCCCTCAAACACTGGAGACACTATCTCTTACCTCAAGAGTTTGTCTTATATTCGGACCACGAGGCTTTGAAATTCCTTAGCTCTCAGAAGAGCTTAAACCCAAGGCATGGTCGGTGGGTAGAATTTCTCCAATCTTTCACATTTGTCCTAAAACATAAGGCTGGAAAAGAAAATAAGGTGGCCGACGCCTTGAGTCGAAGGGTCTCCCTTCGTTCCATTGTTCGGGTAGAGGTCACTGGATTCGACCGCATGAAGGAGCTCTATGGAGAGTGTCCTGATTTTGGCCCTGCCCACTCTGCCTTATCTGCTGGACCCTTGGCAGCCTTTTCTGACTATCTACTCCAGGATGGTTTTCTATTTCGAGGACAGCAACTCTGTGTCCCAAGGACTTCTGTTCGGGACTTTCTGATTTAGGAAATACATGCCGGAGATCTTGCTGGTCACTTTGGCCGCAACAAGACCATCCATTCTGTAGAGGAGCATTTTTATTGGCCTGGCCTGAAGAAAGATGTGGCCAAGATTGTAGCCCAGTGTCGAACATGCACTATGGCCAAACAGGTCAAACAGAACACTGGTCTCTATACTCCTCTCCCTATTCCTGATAGACCATGGGTTGACATCAGCATGAACTTCATCGTTGGCTTACCTCGTACTGCTCATAAGCATGACTCCATCTTTGTGGTAGTTGATCGGTTCTCTAAGATGGCCCACTTCATTGCATGTTCCAAAACCTCTGATGCATCTAGAGTGGCCCACTTATTCTTTGATGAAGTCGTCCGTCTACATGGCCTTCCCCAAATCATAGTGTCTGACCGAGATGTCCGGTTCACTAGTTATTTCTGGAAGACACTTTGGCACCTAGTTGGCACTAAGCTGAAATTGTCCACTACCTATCACCCCCAAACTGATGGGCAAACCGAGGTCGTCAATAGGAGTTTAGGGAATTTACTGAGGTGTCTTGTAGGGGATCATTCTGGCACTTGGGATCTTCTTCTGCCCAACGCCGAATTTGCATACAACAGCTCCATCAATAGGTCTATCGGCATGAGTCCATTTGAGGTCGTGCATGGCTATAAACCTAGGAAACCCGTGGATCTCATTCCCCTTCCCCTCGAGTCTAGAACATCCAAGTCAGCTGAGGAGTTTGCACAGCATGTCAAGAGTCTGCATGAGTCGATTAGTAAGCAGATCAACCTCAGTAATGAGACCTACAAAAAATTGGCTGATTCGCATAGGCGTCACTGTGAATTTCACGAAGGTGACTTGGTTATGGTACGGGTCCGACCCGAACAACTCCCCTCGGGAGCTTTTAAAAAGTTGCAATCCCGAAGTGATGGTCCCTTCCCAATCCTGCGGAAGATTGGCTCCAACGCTTATGTTGTGGACTTACCTCCCGAATATGAGATTAGCTCTACGTTTAATGTGGCAGACCTAGTGGCCTACAAGGAACCCACAGCGATTCCCAGTGACCCTTTCGAGCCTTCTCCTCCCCTTGAGAGTGATCCCACCCCTGTGCGTCCCGTAGCCTCGAGAGCACCGCGCGAGCAAATTGAGAGGATACTAGATGAGCTGGTGACCACTACACGGAGCAGGGTGTACCAGCGCTACCTTGTCCGCTGGCGGGACCGACCGCCTTCTGATGATTCCTGGATCAGCCGGGAAGATCTCCAGCGTCTCGACCCAGATCTGCTGGAGCACTACCACAGCAGTGTCCCCCCTTACTCGACGGAGTCGAGTTTCAGCCGCCCCGGGAGGGTTGGTGGGGACACCGGACCCACTGTCGGGCCCACTACTTGGAACCGACGCCGCACCGCCCCGATTGCACCGAGTTTGTGGCTCGGAGAAGACTCGGTGTCCTAAGTACGTATCCGTACGTATGTGTGTACGTGTGTATTTTACTATGATGGTATTTGAATTTTTAAACCACCACAATATTTTATTTGGGTCAAAAGTTATTGTATTTTATTGTTATTTAACCCCCAAGTCAAATGAGGGTTGTTGGATGGTTGGTGGGGTTTGTCTTGTTTGGCTAGGGTATGAATCTAATTAGTGAAAGTTAGAAGGTCATATTGTTATAGCTCTCTTCCTATATAAAGAGGCTAATGTGTTACGTATGTTGCATGATGAATAGAAAAGAAAGTTGTTGTACGTGAGAGAGCTCCTCTCTTGTGTTTTTCCTTCCCTCCTTCTCTTTGTGAGATTCGAGAGTCGCCCAGTGTGAGACCGTCCGGCGTGAGGCCGAGCTGCGCGAGGTAGCAAGATATCTGTTCCATCCGTGCCGACGGGAGCTGTCGTCGATCCGTTCCCCGACGTCCGTCCGCGTCAAATTTGGTATCAGAGCCCAACAAACGGCGCCTCCGACGACCCGACGTCCCCGATGTCGTCTCTCTTCCTCTCTCTCAGTTGTTAGAAGTGAAAAAAAAAGAAAAGAAGAGTAGTAGAGAAGAACTTGGTTGAGAGGGATTTTGAAAAAAAAATATAGAATATATATATATATATATATATATATATATATCAGAAGAGGCCTACGGTTGGGAAGGAGAAAGGAAAAAAAAAACAGAAAGAAAATTTTTTTCCCCTCTCCCGTTCTCTCTCCCTCTCTCTGCTTTTTTTTTCTCTCCCTTAATCTCTCTCGATATTCTCTCTCTCCCTCCTGTTAATCTCTCTTTTTCTCTCCCTTAATCTCTCTCGATATTCTCTCTCTCCCTCCTGTTAATCTCTCTTTTTCTCTCCCTTAATCTCTCTCGATATTCTCTCTCTCCCTCCGTTTCTCTCTCCCGCTCTTTCTCTCCTGATCTCGGCGCCCCCGACAGGCGTCCCCCCCCTGCGTCGTCTTCCCCGCCTCCGGCCGCCACCAGAGGCCCGCGCCCGCCCGCCGGAGCTCGCCGCCCGCCCGCACGAGCCGCGCCGTCGCCGCCCGGCCTGCCAGCGCCCGCGCCCCTGCCGCTACGAACGGCCCCGCCGCCTCCACGCCCGCAGGCGCAACCTTCCGGCCCGCCGGGCGCGCCACCCAGCTGGCGCCAGCCCGCACCGGCAGGGCCCCCCCCCCGCCTGCGCCCTCCCTGCCGATCGCGCCCAGCCCCCTGCGCCCACCACCTCGCTCCAGGGCCCTCGCGCGCAGCGCCGTCCGCAGCGCCCGCTGCCGGCGCCCACGCCCACCCACGCACGGGCCCCGCCCTGCGCCTGCGCCAGCGCGCCCGAGCGCCCGCGCGCCTCGCCTCCGCGCCCGTGCGCGCCCGAGCAACCGCCTGCAAGCGCCTGCGAGCGCCCGCGAGCGCGCCCCAGACGTCGAGGCGGCCCGCCCGCGTGACCGCTGCGCCCCTGCTGCCGAGGTCGCCTGCACCGGCCGTCTCCCTCTTTCCCACCGGCCACACGCCCTCCGCCTGCGCAACGCCCCTTCCCCTCTCGGTTCGACAGCAGCAGCCCGGCCGTACCTGACCCTGCCGCCCACCTCCGCAATAACCGGGTCGCCCACGTTGTCGACGTTGTTGACAGTCGATAGAAAGGAAGAAAAGTTGGTAAGATTTGAAATAAAAAAAAGTGGTTTGAAAGAAAAGAGAGTTGAAAAAAAAAACGTGAGAAAAAAAAAGTCAAAAAAAGAGTAGTTAAAGTTTGAAAAAAAAGTGTTTAAAAGAAAAGTGTTAGATATATATATATATCTTTATATGTTATTTGATTTAGAAAAAAAAAGAGTTTGACAATTAAGTTATATATAGTATATATATATATATATATATATTCGAGATATATATAATCTTATATATATATTAACTTATCGCTTTCTTGTGACACCCAAGTCCACTACTACGGCTCGACTGAGTCTGAGCCGTCCGGATGCCGACAGAAGATTCGTAAATTACGGAACGTGAGTGCCCCTAAGTCTCCCTGCGCGAAGAAATTCTGGAGTAATTTGTTCCCCTGCGTGAGAAATTTTAAATCACGTGGTTTTGTAATAATTCAACCCTCCCTGCGTGGAGTGAATGCCTTGTAACCGCTCAAGCTTCGTCGACGCCGTGCGGGCCTGCATGTCCCCGCTCGCCTTCGTCTCCGGTCGGAGCTAGAAAAGCATGTGAGGCCCGTCCGCGTCATGGAGAGACCCATCGAGGGCAGATGACGTGGAGGCCAAAGCCACCGTTGAAGTTGGCAGAGGAGAGATGCGAAGGTTGGAAGTCAACGTTGGGGCGTGGTCAACAGGGTGGGATATCAAGGCAGAAGTTCCCGCCATAGGTGGCGTGCAGGGATGGCTATGGACGTGTCGACCGGAGGGTGGGTCTTCTCTCTCACTGATGTTCTATTGACTACTCAAGACTTCTCACAGCGGCAGCTTCTTCTTCAGGATGTAACATTCTATTTATAGCCGAGAATAGTGGATAATTCTCTATTTTTCAGGATATATTCTGATTGGTCCACATCAAAAGGTGGAATATTCCCCAGACTGCACGTTCTTCCTTTTCCTGCTAGAAAAGATATAAAACTGTGAATATTCTTCCACCTTCTCCTTTTGGACGCCCTGATCATAGTATTGGTACTCCCAAAGTTTAGTCCACACGTGTGGGAGAAAGGACAATCTCGGACCCAATCAACATAAGGCTAAGTAATGAAACATATTGGGTTTCGAGCCTAGTTCGCAAGACCCGCTACATGAGTCCGAATAGAATGGGTTGACCCAGGGGTCGACATCTAACTTTAGGGGGGACGTCCCCCAGCAACAAGGGTTCTGTTTTGCCCAAAACAGTAAACATGGGTCGACACCTTTCTAGAGGGGGTCGACACCTCTGCCTGTAAACCCAAAAACAGAACTGAGTCTCAAGGGGTTCGACCCTGGGGGTCGACACCTTCAGAATTCCTTCCTGGAAGATTCTGAAAACCTACAGATAGAACCATCACTAAAGAGGGCCTTGCGGTCGACACCTTCAATGCAGAGCATGAAAAAATTGATGAACTGAAGAAGAAAGAGTTTAACTTGATCTCACCAATTGTCCTTTGAGATGTGAAATATAAAATCTCCTTTAGGACCTACAAAAGCATCCAAGGCTAAGTCAATTACATTCTTAAAGAATTCTTTGATGATTGCTTTGATGTGTCGACGCAACATTTTCATTGCGTCGATGCATTTATCTAGATCCTTGAAGGTTGACTGAAAAACTCTGTTGTGTCGACGCGGGAGTCCCATTGCGTCGACGCAACTCCCATTCGCTTGAAGGGTTTTCACAATGTCAATCAAAGTGTGTCGACGCCATAAGCTGTTGCGTCGAATCAACTCTTCTCATAGCCTGAAAAACATGATGCTCTGGTTTCTCTCCTTTTCTTCTGCTACGTCGACGCCCTGAGTCCCTGCGTCGACGCACTCTTTACTTTTACTTGGGTCACCATCCAACAGAACTCAAGTGACTTTTCTTCAGCTGTGTCGACTCCATGATTCTGCAGTGTCAACTCAACCTCTTGTAGCCGTGTTAAATTCACACTTGATCATCAGTTGGGTATCCTCACCTTGAAGGTTAGGTCGATGCACACTTTCACGATTTTGACATGTTGGCTGCAATCATTTGAGACATGGGTGAGATGATTTGACTTAATCACAACCAATTTTATTTGAAGGATGACCAGATTTTCAAATTTGCATGAGCCAAAGCACATAGCAACTTCTTGAATTAAATCAAACTCTCTAAACAAGCACACACGCTTTGTTATCACAAAAATTCAATACCAAAATCAACCCAGGGATCCAACATAATAAAAGGCACCTAGTATCTCAAAATCAAAAGTCGCTTAGAGTCTGACGGATAATATAATAGGCTCTCTAAGAAGGATCTTGGGATCTTTGATTCTGGACATAGTCGTGTACCTCCACATTGTGTGAGACCCTAGAGACCACTACTTGGACCTCAAAGAATAACCAAAACCTGTCGACCCCTTCTCTTCTTAGGCATCTTTTCCTCCCATGTTTCTCTCTCTTCTCGGTGGACAAAAGTTAAAAAAACCAAGTCAAAAGACATCCAAAAAATTTTCAGTTCGGGTGGAATTCTCACTTGCCAACTCGTCGTCGTTGATCTAAGGAGCATCCCGACATCTCGGAGTAAGGAAGGATTCTACCAACAGATTCTACATTGATTAATGTCCCGACAATCTCCCCTTCTCCTTAGGCCGTCCAATGGCCATCCCCCTTATTCGAGACAAAGAAAAACAAATTCTTCCACTTATGAATTGAGGAAGGTGGTTCCTTCCACTTATGAATTGAGGAAGGTGTCTGCCGGATTAATCGACAGACTTGCCCAACAATAAAAAGCAACTTCGGTTTCCCTCTTCAAGTCCTGTCAGACTTGTGCAAAATGTTATCAGAATCACATAAAAGTAATGTTAGAATCGAATCCGTATTTTTGAATCGGATTGAATTAGTTTAGACCGTTCGATCGAATCCATTTAACTGTGATGTCGTCATAATTATGATATCATAAAATTTTAATAATTTTAAATATAAATAAATATTAAATTTTTTATTATTTTGAATATCTAAATATTTTTATATTTTTATTTTAAAAAGTGAACCGAGTCGGACAATTCACCAATCTAACTTCGTCCGATTGTGTGCCATTCCCTCACATTGGCTATCGATGAGTGGACCGAGTCGGACAATTTTAAAAAGTGAACCGAGTCGGAAACGTTACGCGTTGTTGTAAATTTTGCTGTCGATGAGTAGTAAACTCCTTCTGGCTCTGCAATTCATCTGCAATATCGCAAAAAAAAAGAAAGATTTCTATTGTGTTCTCGTAAAAAAAAGTCTACTGGCATTCATTCTGGAATCTGAATTAAGTTTTTTTAACAGAGCAGAGAGAAGAGAACCCCTACAAAAGAAAGTAAAAAAAGTTCACAACTTTCCTTCCTTCCTACAAAGAAATTTAAAAACCAAAAATATTATCTTCTAAGCGCAGATAAGACAAATCAATCCTCTTCCCCCCCTCTTGTTTGATATGGAATTGGGCAACTGGAAGTTGCAGACTTTCCTCTGCAGTGCCCTGCCTCAGTTGTACTCCGGTTCCCCCTCCTCCTCTTCTTCCTCGTACTCCCCTTCCTCGTCGGCGGTGGCGTCTTGGTACTGCTGGTACTCCGACACCAGGTCGTTCATGTTGCTCTCCGCCTCCGTGAACTCCATCTCGTCCATGCCCTCCCCGGTGTACCAGTGCAGGAAGGCCTTCCTCCTGAACATGGCCGTGAACTGCTCGCTCACCCGCCGGAACATCTCCTGGATCGACGTCGAGTTGCCGATGAAGGTCGACGCCATCTTCAGCCCCGTCGGCGGGATGTCGCACACCGTCGACTTCACGTTGTTGGGGATCCACTCCACGAAGTAGGAGGAGTTCTTATTCTGCACGTTCAGCATCTGCTCGTCCACCTCCTTGGTGCTCATCTTCCCCCGGAACATGGCGGAGGCCGTGAGGTAGCGCCCGTGCCGGGGGTCGGCGGCGCACATCATGTTCTTGGCGTCCCACATCTGCTGGGTGAGCTCCGGCACCGTGAGGGCGCGGTACTGCTGCGACCCCCGGGAGGTCAGTGGCGCGAACCCCACCATGAAGAAGTGCAGGCGGGGGAAGGGGATCAGGTTCACGGCCAGCTTCCGGAGGTCGGAGTTGAGCTGCCCAGGGAACCGCAGGCAGCAGGTCACCCCCGACATGGTAGCCGATATCAGGTGGTTCAGATCTCCGACTGTGCCCGATCGATGCCACCAAGAAAGAACACCACATTATATCATTATATATGAGAGACGATCTATCTTAATTTACTCATCATCAAATGAAGAAGAAGAAGAAGAGACCTCAGCTCAGAGTGAAGACGAGGTGGGGAATTTTTGAGAAATGAAGGAGAGATGAGAGACGGCTTTATTACTACATACAGCTTGGGGTGGTGAGCTTGAGCGTCCTGAAGCAGATGTCGTAGAGGGCTTCGTTGTCCAGGACCATGCACTCGTCTGCGTTCTCCACGAGCTGGTGAACGGAGAGGGTAGCGTTGTAGGGCTCCACCACGGTGTCGGACACCTTCGGGGATGGGAAGACGGAGAAGGTCAGCATCATCCTATCTGGGTATTCCTCCCTGATCTTGGAGATCAGCAGCGTTCCCATGCCGGACCCGGTTCCTCCACCCAGGGAATGGCAGACCTGGAAGCCTGAACAGCAGAGCATCTCATCCAAGTAATGAAAATCAAAGAATGGAACCCCCAGATCAGACCACAAAGATGGAGAGAAACATATATGTAGATCTACTACATATATATATATATATACACACCTTGCAGGCAGTCGCAGTTCTCGGCCTCCTTGCGGACCACATCAAGAACAGAGTCGATGAGCTCGGCCCCCTCCGTGTAGTGGCCCTTGGCCCAGTTGTTGCCGGCGCCGGACTGCCCGAAGACGAAGTTGTCGGGGCGGAAGATCTGGCCGTAGGCCCCCGAACGGACGCTGTCCATGGTGCCGGGCTCCAGGTCCATGAGCACGGCCCTGGGCACGAACCGCCCGCAGCTGGCCTCATTGTAGTAGACGTTGACGCGCTCGAGCTGAAGCTCGTTGTCGCCGTCGTACCGCCCGGTGGCGTCGATGCCGTGCTCGGCGCACACCACCTCCCAGAACTTGGCCCCGATCTGGTTGCCGCACTGCCCCCCCTGGATGTGCAGGATCTCACGCATCTTCGCAGAAAGGATTTGGGCCTGGATCCGGAAGAAGTGGGTACGGTACCACACGCGAAGGAAGAAAGGACTGTGGACAGAAGAGGGAGGGAGGAACAACAGACGCAGAGAAGAAGAGAGAGGTGGGGGCTGCTGGGGAAGGTTTAGGTATTTGAACAGGAACGGGGAGGTGGGAGGAGAGAGTGTATGGAGGAGAAGGGGCCGAGAGGGGTATATAAAGGAGGTGCGGGGTCTTGAACGGCTAGATTTTTCAAATTTTTTTGAAAATGGACGGACGAGATGAGCGGGTGACTGTAACGAAGCGGAACGGTGCAACGGTCAGTTGGCTCGGGGACGGTGACGAGAGGTTTCAAATTTCAAATTCTTTTCTGTTGGGAGGGAACGGCCCCGATACCTGGGTCGGGCGTTTTGGGCCGTCTAGACGTCCCTAACGGTGAGCATGCACGCGTGTGGGAAAAACGAGAACACGTCTGCACGTGTGAGGGTGGGCCGGCTCGGCCCAGCCCGGCCCGATATGTTTACAGATACCGTTGTCAAAGATTTTGGGAGAGTTATGTTTGTTGCTCACACCTGGGTGTTTATAAGTGACACCATCAATTGTCGTGGCCCGATAAGTATGCGACTCAATTGTACACAAAAATGTCCAGTAAAATATTAATGTCTAAATAAAAGATATTCATGATAATATGATCAGATGATAGATATATTTAACAAAATTAAATTTTATGAAGATATATATATATATAAATCTCTTAATAATTAATCGTATGCGACTTAAGGCAAATGCATATATCAAAATGCTAACAAGGGTTTAAGTAGGTATGCAATTTCAAGTTCAAGCTACTTCCAAGATATATATATATATATATATATATATATATATTAGACATCTTGCCAACTCAAACCACGTCACTCTCGAATGCTAACCTGGCTGAAACAACACCAAGTGGCCCAGACCAGTACCGCATGGATGCTTCTTAATTTGTGGGGATTGTGTGCTTAGGCTAAATACGTGCCAAACTTAGTTTCATATTATTTATATCTTGTTCCCAAAACGTATATCAATTTTTATTGACAAGGGACTCTCATTAATTGCTTGCGTCATCCAAATCCAAATGCCCGACCCGACTCCATTGTTCAATCAGCCAGCCATATTCATTGTAATCAATCAAAGAGAACAACATCAAACTATTTTGGTCATAGAAGTTAACGGGGTGTTTGGTTATATTTTTTTTTGAAATTTTTTTCTTTTAAAATAAAAATGAGTAACAAAATGAAGTCTCCCTCCAACCCGTTTATGACCTCCACTTCTAATTTTAAAACAGCAGATCAAACCTTCATAAACTCCCCAAAAACAAAACAACCCCGGAGCTCTTTTTTTTATTTTTGGAAAGTCCAGTCGTGCACCGCCATCACGTGTGACTCACACGATCATCATCATTTCCCGGGACCTGTGTTGTTGTTGCCTCCAAACTTCACCTATGTTCCCTTTTCTTTGAGGCCGCACCCCACCCCATCCTTACCCGCGGTTTCAGGGTTTGTCATCTCGGTCGTCTCGTTCACGACTCGAGACGGGATGATATAAATTAGTACCGACGTGTATCGAGATGATAAATAATAATATATATAATAAAATAAAATAATGTAAATAAAATTTTATCTCAATTGATTAAATGCTGTGTGGTTTAAGCGGACGCCCCTGAGTTTGAATCTCAACTTCATCATGATTTTTTTTAAATACTATTTTAAAAAAAATAAACAAAAATAATCATGTTTTAAACTCAAAAGCATGTCAAGACCGTGTTTTGAACCCTGAATCTCAAGGGTAATCGCAAAACCTTCTACCATTTGACCTAAAAAATTAATTTGTTATAAAAAAATTAATATATATATAAAGCATCCCGATTATGCTGAGACGGAACAAGACGGACGATTCAACCCGTCCCATCTCGATTTGTCAAATCTTATCTACCTCCCATCGCTCTTCTTCTTCCACTCTTCCAAAAGTGTTGCCGTGAAACTTTGCACCATACTTTATTTTGAGGTCGCCCGTCACGAAGGTTGGGAAGCTAGCAAAAGTGCGATAACACAGAGCAAAAGTGGGATGGCCAGCAGGCACTGGCCAATGAGAGAGGCTGGGCTCCCCCTCTCCGGCCAGCCCCCATGCTCTGACGGCACCATCGAGAATAGCTCGCAAATTAATAGCGAAGGTTCTCACGAGGAAGCAAGTCAGACTGCAACACTTTTAGTGGTGTACACAAAATTTAAAAATTGTGAGAGATTTTTATTAGATAGAATAATTGTTTTTTATTAATTTTAAAATTTAAGTTCAAAATAATATATCATAACTTTTTACTCGAAAATAACTTTATAAAAATATACTCTCAAACACCCTGTAAAGCTATCCCTTCATCTCTCGTAATATAACCTGAATATGCACATAGCAAAGATTGGTCCTTCAAAAGTCTTAAATTTTTTTACGAATGAAGTTGGAGGTCATGAGGATGTAGGTTTCCTCGACAGGGACATACGAAATGCTCTAAGAAAAAAATGATCAGAGAGATATGGCAGTGGGGCGCAAGTAATTTTGAATTATTCCAAGATGAGACATAAAGAGGATGTTGAATTTAGCTTCGAAATTTAAGTTGATGTTGAAATGCGACTAACATCTTATTTTTGGGTTGACTCCCGATCCAAACAAGATTGAGATTTTCGGAGATGTCATATGTTTTGACACTACGTACAAAACAAACGAATTCGACATGGCTTTTGGCCCATTTGTTAGGATAAATCACCACTCGAAGAGTATATTATTTGGGGCCAGTTTACTATTTGGAGAGACAATTGAGTCTTTTGAATTGTTATTTCATATATGACTAGAAACCATGGGCGGATGTGGGGATGGTGTTATCTCATCGTTTATTTATTTATTTTTTTATTATGTGTGTTTATTGGTTTATTGGTTGGTTTGTTAGGCGTGCCAGTCACCAGAGTGACAATTTATTATGCGCTCGATCTGACTCAATCCGTCGATTGTGAAGTCCGAGTCGGGACCAAAAGTCCGTCATACCATAAAGGCTATGACGTTAATTACGCCCTTCCTAAGAAGGACAACCCTTGATTAAACGTCAAAATAGGAGGCCAGCGGCAAAAGTCTAAATGAGAGCATGCTAATTTATCTGCAAGATATAAGATGAGATATGACATTAATGCACATAATAAATCCGGCAGCATATCCCCTTGTCTTAGACTATGCCAAGGGAAATAGGAAACCATCCACACAGAGGCGGGATAGGATCCGGAAAAGTTAGGACGCATCGGTATCCATATGATGCTGACAGACTTGAGTGACGGAAGCTATTATTCCCCCGAGGAGTGGGATTAGGAAAGGACGTGCACAAACAAGACTCTCCTAACCCAACGGGGTTCATGTCATCGACGGAAAACTTCGGCAGCACCTCCCCATAATCTGGATTGTGCCCAGGGGAGAATAGGCTATCATCCACGGAGTGCCGGGATGAAAGATAAGAAAAAGAGAGGCCGAACCTCACGCGTTGCATATATATGCCCTAGGGCAACGTTCGATTCTCCCCTTTATAGAAGCCGGTGGCACTCGTGCAGTGGCAGAGCCCACCTGAGCTAAAGGGATTGCTCATAAATCCGACGCGGAATGGTGGAACATAGGGGAGTCTGACTCCCTCTAAATTTATCCCCGGGACAGGTCTAGTGACTCATGGATATCCCTGGGTGTGTTTGATCAAGCTATCGGAGGTTCAAGTGGATGGCAAGGCAGCTTCTCAGCACAGCTTAAACGGGCATAGAGGTTCCCGACGCGAAGGCAAAGAGGCCAGTGGATAGGTTCTCGGCGCGCAGGGGAGAAGGCCAGGGGCTTCCGGTGCGCAGGCAAAGAGGCCATGGGGATAGGTTCTCGGCGCGCAGGGGAGAAGGCCAGGGGCTTCCGACACGCAGGCAAGGAGGCCAGGAGGGGTTCCCGGCGCGAAGAGAAAATGGCCGGAGGGTTTCCGGCGCGGCCAATATGAAAGGGCTCTCAGGGCGCTGGGGACGAGGGGGTTCTCGGCGCAAGGAGGCTTGTGCCGAGAACTATTTACCTATTCTACTGTGCATGGAGCCGAGATGGGTTCTGGGGTTTTACGGCACCCTGCTTCTGGGTCTCTTAACGATTCAGGCCAAGGTAAATGGGTCCTGTGGGATTAAAATGGATTAGGGCATCAAATCTGAACTGGACTAGGTTTGGGCTTTATAGAAACATCAGGATCGAGGAGGAATTTGGGAAGACCAAGGTCTAGAGAATCCTTGTCACCAATATTATGCAGAGCCCGGGGACAGATTTGATGTGGTCGTTCATCACCCTAGGAGCCAAGAGATGGCTGTCTCTGGACCCAGAGGTGATTTCGACAATGCTAATAGACAGAGTATAAGCATCTAGAACTCTGGAGTATCATAAACCTCGGTCATTGTATAGCTTTGCCTTATCCCGGAGGCCAAGGGATGGTCTGTCCCTGGCTCTGGAATAAGCACAGAAAGCATTTGAAAACCAAGCGAAGCAGCAGACCAATGATCAGACTGGGGAGGGGATGACATGCTACGGAATCTAAAAGAAGACATAGGGGGGTGGAAGCAGAGCTTCGGAGAAAACAACAGCAGGTGGCAACTGCGGCCCGTCGTATTTATTCACTCAATGTTGGATACTCCCTACATCGAATAAGATACATAAAGAGAAAATGAACAGGGGGAGTTGCATCTCTCCATCAGCGTGAAACCGCTTACAGTATTATAGAACACATCAGAGAAGGCAGAAAGAAGACAATCGAAATGAAATGAACTACGAAAAAGGGAGGGGGAGGGCGGAGCATTGACTCCTCTCCTTCCCGTTGCCCACCTTCGATCAGCCCCGAGCTCTCCTCTCTGCTTTCTCTCTTCTCTCTTTTCTTTCTGGATGCGGTTGCATGTTTCTTCTCTCTTGTTCTCTCAGTATCTTTTTTTTTGTGTATGTCTATCTATCTCCCTTCTTGTCTGTGCTCGAGAGAAAGGGGGTTTTATAGGCATAGTGCTCCCCCTTCTCGGCAGGGTCCCCTCGGCGCGCAGACCACAGGTTCCCGGCGCACTTCAGTTGAAAGCAGGAGGCTTCCCGGCGCGCTTCAATTGAAAGCAGGAGGCTTCCCGGCGCCAAATGATGTAGCTTCCCGGCGCCGCCCCACATGGGCTTTGGGCCCTGGTGAGGAGCTCCCGGCGTCACACTAGTGAGCCCATTTAGGGCTTTTAATATTTTACACTTCCTCATCAGTAGGCTTGAGCTGTCAAAGCTACCTAATCTACCCTTTCATTTGTCGGTCCTTTGAACCTGTCAGAATAGGTGAAGGCCCATTAATTGGTGAGTTGACATAGTCTTATCAGAATATTTCCGGAGGTTTTCATCAGTCAATAGACTGCAATTCTTCATCAGTACTGCCATCTGAGCGACGACAATACCGGACATCAGCTTGATCGGGAAAGGCCTCAGCTGGGTGATAACTTTAGTGACGACTCTTCTGTAATTCTGGCTTTGCAGGAATTCCTGAGAGCTTCATGTCTGGTTCAATCTTATCTTCGGTCGTATCTTTGTTCTCAGTTATATTTCAGGTGTCAACAAATGCCCCCCACTTGTAGGTAGTGAGAGTGCAGAATAAATGACACGGTACTTGCAGGTGTACATATCCTTCAGCATCTGAACCCCTTTCTGGGTTGACATTATTAGCCACCTTTCATCTTCAATTTGGAAGCTTCTTCGCATTGACATTTCTTGTAATTCCTTTCAATTTCTTTGAATTTCTTCCAGTTTCTTTGGCTTGGATGCTCCCGGCGCGAGGACAACCGGTTCCCGGTGCAGGGGCTTCTCGGCGCCTGACTTCTCGGCGTGCCCGGTCACGGGGGCTCTCGGCGCGCCTTTTGGCCTAAGGGGGCTCTCGGCCTGCCCATTTTCGGCGGGCTTTTTGAATTAGGAGGGGGGGGTTCTCAGCGCGCGTTTCATCGCACCGAGAACCTGTTTGCTCGGGTTCCTATTTAGGGCGCCGAGTCCCTCTTCTCTTCTCATTCTTCACCATCTCTTCTCTCTCTTCAATTTCTTCTCATCGGCGCGAGCCTCTCCCCCTCTCGGCCGTTCCGTTTTCCTTCCCGACGTATACTTCGCTCGGTAGGGCATTGTTTTGGGATTAAATCCCTTTTGTTCTCGGGATCACTCCCTCTTGGTGGGTGACTCCCTATCTTCTTTGGGCAGACCCTGAATAAGGGGAGGTGCTGCCGAAATTTTTATAGGGTTTCATATTACAATCTTTACAAGATTGCCTCTTGTTTTGGGATTTTCATTCACATCTCTTCTTTGACTGCAGTCATTGCAATGGCTTCCGGTTCCGCTACTGCATCTTCTGGAGCCGTCGAACAAGCTCGTCAGCCCAGCCAGACATATCGCGGGCTGTAGTAAACTGGCTGAATGTGCACAGTTTAGACTTCGGATATGACAAAATTGCCGCCGTTGACGAATCTTCTGATTCTGAGACGGATACAGTATCAACGTCCAGGGTATATTCCACTGCAACTGAGACATGCTTCAGACGGGGTGACAACTACCGGCCGGATTTCCCGAAAGACCGCCACTTGATGCCGTTCATCCGAACCTTTACAGTGGGTGGCATGCGAGACTATCGGATAGCTCGTGCAGTTGAAGCTGCTATACTAGCTAAGAGGGACAGTCTGAAGGAATCAGTGTATCGTGGCAACGCTATCTATCTTCCCGGGGAGAAGCGTGACTGGGATGCAGTCCTCGGCATATCGGAGCTGGAGCCGGAGAAGAAAATGTTGACCCGGGCCCCGGAATTCACACCTGCCCGGTGGGATAATGCTAGTGGCCGAGTTCATAGGGAAAAGCCTGGCTATGGTTTATTCCTGGCACCGATAAAGTGGAGATACCGTGAAGAACCTTTTGTGCTGAATTGTTTGGCCGTCCAGTTCAAGTATCATCTAGCTGCTGGCTGGTTTCGAGATACCAAGATCACTGACGCCCACCTATTCCGGGTGGGAGCGGTGGAGTTCACCGAGTTTGTTTTAAAGGAATACGCCCCTCTGCTGATCAGAGCTGGGGTATATCACAGTGTCTTTACTTCTAGATTCCGCTATCCCATATCCCGAGGGTTATGCGGAATGTTCAAAGTATTCTGCCCTTTGTTCAACATATTTTATACAGTAGAGGGCGAAACATCTCTCGACCTCTGGAGTTTGTCACAGCTTTCTGGTCTGCCTATTGACGGCGAGCCGTATGAAGAGGTCTGCTTGGCAGATTCTGAGAAGGATAGCTCCGATGGCGAAGGCAAGTATTCACTTGGCTATTCCTACCGGTATTTAATGAAGGCGTATCGCTCCATCTGTCTGGCGTATAGTAGAGGATCCTCCAAGGGTTACCATCCTCGAGAGAAAGGCAGCAAGCTGAGGGTCCGGATAGGGCAGTGGATTCAGTATTTCTTCGACGGTCCCCTAAAATATGCAGACTTCCCTTCCATGGGTCCGACTGCCAGCAAGCAGATAAGGGCTCCTCGCTATAAGTCAGCGTTGCCGTCTTCATTGCGCCGTGTAGGCAAAGGTGGTCCAAATCCAGCAGGGGTGGACCCTATCACACATTGTGCGGCTTACTTCACATTCTGGTTGTGCACTTTCGCTCTCCCTCAAGGGGACGAGACAATCATTCGGCCCGAAGCCATATACCCGGCATGCCAGATGGCCTGGGGAATGAGGCTGTCACTTTGCCTAGTGGCCTTGTGTTTAATCTACAAATCTTTGGGGGATCTGTACAAGCATCGGACTCCCCGCTCTTTGAGGACCGTGGGCCCTTTTCATTTCTTCAATGCATGGGTCTGCAGTCTGTTTCCTGAATTGGCTCCTAGAACTCTGCAGGCAGATACAGTATTACCCAAAATGATTGAATTTGCCAGTGCTGAACCTGGCTCTTTTTCTGATCAGTTGTTCAAAATAAGGGGCCGACTGATAAGGGTACCAGTGGATGCCCCTGGCAGCATTCATTTCTGGAGCTTGGCAGTAGGTTTAGCTCCTTTGGTTCACTCTCAAAGAGAATGCAAGATGGAAGAGGTAGAGACCTATGTTCACCCCGTTTCAGGGGCTAATGCTGTTCGGTCTATTCTGGAGCCGGAGCTGGTTAGATGGGCCATGGCCATTCGGCCCAGTGTTTTAGTTTTCAGAAAGGGTGGTCTGCTTCTTCTGGAACCATATTACCCATTCCGCTTTGGGCGGAACTTTGGCTATGACCAGCATATCCCTACATCAGTTGCTCAGTTTCCCATGGATAGCCGGGCCAAGCACGGGTCCACCATTGTTGGTGATGGCCGGTTGTGGTGGGATTTCTATCATCGCCATGATGGCGCAGTTTTCAGAGTTCCCACTGTTTCCAACCGTGTCCCCCGTGTCACATCAGAGTATATCAAATGGTGGAACATTCGAACCAGTTTTTACAGGGAAGGTAGGGGTGCGTTCTGGGATGTGGCCGAGCGTTCTTTCCTGAAACAACAGCCCGGGCCGGTGTTTGACATCCCCGAGGCCCACCTAAAAAGGATTTATTCACAGCACCTGAGGGAGGCAGAGAACTATCTGGCCGAGCGTCGAGCTTCTGAAGAAGAAGGCTCCGAGCCGCCCGCTCCTGTCTTTGCTGCCATCAACGAGGACACTTTTATGAAGAATCTGAAACATCTGTGCCATGTAGGAGGCGCTCGTCTGGAGGCGCAACAGTACCCCTTCCCTGTTGAAGAGCCGCTCCTGACAGTCATCCCCTGGAAGGGTCCGACAGATAGATTTCATCCCTATAGGACGTTTGTGCGCAGGGAAGATAGGACTCAGACGTACTACAAGCACACGTCTTGGCTGTTTGTTCTGCTGAATGTACATGGGTTATCTGCAGAGAGTCCGATAGCCGGCATATTGAATAAGCCATTGTTTATTTCTTTTCATTATGTCGACGGCTGGGGCATGGACCACCTCGACTTGTTTCGATGTCTTGATTTTCATGGTCATAGCGATCTGGCATCTTTAGTGGAGAAGTGCCAGACATTTGGTGATGTCTGTTGGCTTGTCAAGGAGGCTGCTTTCCGCTCCAAGGAGGTAGCTTATCTGTACTGGCCGCTTTCTGTCTTTTATGATGGCCCAGCAGGTATGATCTTTCCTTTCTGACTGTAGTGCTTTCTGTTTGTTATTTAAACTCTGCATCTACTGATCTCATTGCTTCTTTGATGTCTTCAACAGATAGGCCAGATATAAAGCGACAGGGACTTTACAGAAAAATCATTGCGCAAGCTGAGAAGCCTGCTTATTTCGAAGTCCCTGCAGCAGCACCGACGACCACTCCCTGCCTCCGGGCAAGAAGAGAAGATTTCTGCAGTGAGACTGCAGTTGGGAAGGCCAGGAAGGCTAAGAAGGCCCATGCTCGGCAGTCGGCTTCAGCAGTGACGGACCCTGGGACCCCTCTTCCTGATATCCCCTCATTTGATGAGTTTGAATCTCAAAGGGAGGGCGCCCAGACGTCAGTCAAGGGTAACATCAACAGCCTGCAGTTGTATCTTTCATCGTCTTTTGCTGAATTTTACAGAAATCTTCGAATCTGACCCCCCCCTTTTTGCACAGCCCAAGAGCCGGTTGTGACACCTTCTGTGGTGGAGACCAGATTGCCCTCTCCCACGCCGGCTAGTGAGGCAGAGGGTAAGTGTGCTTTTTCATCTTCTCTTGCACATTTCGATTATTTGTTTATTGTTTCTCTCACGAACCTCTCCCTGCAGTGACGGCCGGTGAGGGGGCTGCAGTTATGGGAGCAGCTGGCGATATAACTCAGCCACAGGAGGGCCATAAGACCCAGACGAAACGGGGCCTTGTCCCTGTGAGGCGCATAGTTACCCGGTCTTCATCCAGGCAGCCGTTAGGGACGCAAGTCCCGCCCGTGGATAGTGTGGAAATCTCTTCTAGCAGCTCCGCGACCGCTTCCGAGGCAGAGAGAGAAGGAGGAGGTTTCAGCGAGAGCGAGACGGAGGGTATCTCCAAATCAGAGGCCCCACTCGTATGTACTGCCATTGTTCCACTGTTCACCCCCTCCAAACTGCTGGTGCTGTCTTCTGAGGAGGAACTACAGGAAGAATTTGCTGGCTTGGACACCGAGGCAGATATAACTCCTCCCTTTGCTGCTTCAGCAGCGGAGCTTTCCTCTCCCTTGCACTCCTTTGAGGATATCGACATCACATTAGAAGTGGGTCTCTCTCCCTCTCCTCATTATTATTATTTTTTTTATCTGCTGCTTGATGTTGCATTGATCTGTTCACAGGAATCCCCTGTTGCTAGGCCGGTAGCGACTGCAGCCTTTGAAGCCACTCTATCTGACACCTTGGCTATTGTTCCTGCTTCGTCAGTCGCCTGTGCAGGCGTTTCTGAGATAATTCGCCCTATGCCGGTGAGGGTACAGTCTTCTACAGACTTCGCATTGCTGGACTTGAGGACCTCGGGGGAGAGTTCGGCCCTCATCCGGGTCTTGGATTTTAGAGCTGAGACGGACCCAGCTAGGGGTTCTGCCTTTATACCGGCCGCAGTGATGACCATTGCGCCCGAGTCAGCAATTCCCATAACAGTAATTATGGAAACTGAACTTTTGCCTCTTCAGTCCGTAGCCCCTGCCGCCTTGACGTTGAAGGAACCGGTCGTTGAAGCGGGGATGGAAGAAGGAGAGGCAGCTGCTACAGAGACTGGGGTATTGTCTATAACCGACCCAAAATTGATCTCCATGCTTTCGGAATCTGAGGAGGAGGTGCCCCGAGAAGAGGATGCTGAAGATGCGGGTATCACATTGGGGACCCAGGAAGCAGCCGCTCCAGCACTTATTAAATTTGCCCCTATGAGCATTCAAATAGCAACCCCCGAGGAGATGGAGGTGGAAGGCCTCTTGGTTCCGTCAGGGATTGCAGAGAGAGCTCAGTTGGCACCTTCAGCAGACCTCCCGTCTTCCTCTTCCCAGCCAGATGTTACACTATGGGCAGACATTGACAGTGAGGTGACTTTTGAAGTAGCTCCATTTCCTTCTCTTGGCTTCGCTTCATCCGAGAGTTTCGTCTGGCAAAATTTAGACATGCTGCGCCAGCTGGTGGAGTCCCAGCCTGGACTGACTTATCTGCAGCTGAAGGAGATAGCCGAGCGTTTCACCGCTGGTCTACAGGCGATGGGCTGTCCCATGGAAATATTAGTGGGTTCTATTGTTGTTAAAGTTTATACATTGTCGGGACTTCTTGGCACATATTATGTCTGACAGACTGGCAGCTTTGAAGTTGCAAAGGATGGAGTGCAAATCTGAGCTGGAGAAAATGGACTCTGTTCTTCAGGAGCGCCAACGCCGACTGTAGTCTCTGGCGCAGCGGGAGCAGTTCGTGCGCAGCCGGATAACCATCCTGGAGGCTGAACTGTTTGATCTCCGAGCTGAACTACCGCAGATAACAACTTCTCGGCCGCAGCTTGCGGAAGAAGTAGCTCTGTTGGAGGGGCAGGTGGCATCTTTTCAGGACGAGTCTGCTCGGCTACAGGAGGAGGAGGCTCGACTTCATGAGCTGGGGGCTGCCCCGCATGTAGGGCTTCTGGCCTTCGAAGACATATTCCGGCGCCCGTGAATATCTGTTTCCCCCTTTTTTGTAATACAATTCCCCCTCAGGGGCCCTTCTTGTATTCCCTTTTTTATTCAATGGAAAGGAATCTTTACACCAGTCTCATATGTGGTTTGTTCTTTACTTATCGCACCATCAATATTTCACGGTGATTTGGCAGCGGTTTCAGCGGTCCCTATGCGAATAGCCCGTACCTAGCAGGAGAGCGTCCACCCTTTCAGAGAAAGGATGGGGGACTCGCTCCACCGCGCGACGGTATCCGGAGGGTGCTTAAACCCAATCCTGGGGGTAGCTGAATAAAAAAGGTTTAGAACATCGTCTGGAACAAACGGATGGTTCATCTCGGACAGGTTTCAAAGCTGGTCGGGGCAATGTGCCAACCGACCAGTGACGGATTTTATCATCGATATTGGGTTTATATCGAAGCAAAGAAGTTTTATAAGTTTCATCAGAATAGACATAAGGTTTAGACTGGGTAGACTTGATCACAGGTGGGACGTGAAAAGGGTATGTGGTTCCCATCAGAACGGACGTAAAGTCTGAACTGAACAGGTTTCATCATTGGCCGGGCAATGTACCGATCGACCAATGGTTGGCTTCATAATCGATATGGGGTTTATATCGATGCAATGGAATTTCATAGGGTTCATCAGGATAGACGTAAGGTCTAAACTGGATAGGGTTTCATCATTGATCGGGCAAGGTGCCGGTCGATCAATAGCTAGTTTCATCATCGATATTGGGTCTATATCGATGCAAAGGAATTTCATAAATTTCATCAGAATAGACGTAAGATCTAAACTGGATAGGGTTTCATCATTGATCGGGCAAGATGCCGATCGATCAATGGCTGGTTTCATCATCGATATTGGGTTTATATCGATGCAAAGGGATTTCATAAGTCTCATCAGAGTAGACATAAGGTCTAAACTGGATAGGGTTTCATCATTGATCGGGCGAGATGCCGATCGATCAATAGCTGGTTTCATCATCGATATTGGGTTTACATCGATGCAAAGGGATTTCATAAATTTTATCAGAATAGACGTAAGGTCTAAACTGGATAGGGTTTCATCATTGATCGGGCGAGATGCCAGTCAATCAATGGCTGGGACGTAGGTAGAGGTGTAGGTCTCGTTAGGATAGACGTGAGGTTTATTCCAGCAGGTTTTATCGCGGGTGGGATATGGAAGGATATGTAGATTTCATCAGGATAGGCATAGGGTCTATCCAGATAGGTTTTTTTTTGTGTTGACCGGGCAAGGAGCTGATCGATCAAGGGAAGGTTTAAGAGTTTCATCAGGACAGACGTAAGGACTGAGCTGGCCAGGTTTTACCAGAATGGTGATCGGTTTCATTGTCGGTGGGGCATTTGAAAGAGGCTATGTAGATTCCATCAAGACAGACGTAGGGTTTGTCTGTCAAGGTTTTATCGTTGACCGGGCAAGGAGCCAAACGGTTAACGGAAGGCCTTATCAAGGGAAGGAAGTATGAAATTTCTCAGAATTACCACATTACTGACCCAGGCGCCCTTTCGGGTTTTCACCGGAGCCAGCCCCCTCTTGCTTTTGCTCACGCGCCCTTTCGGGTTTTCACGTGGCGGGGTGCCCGATTTTGCCTGCAGTGCCCTTTTGGGTTTTCACCACAGCTGGGTTTTAGCCATTTTTGCCCTTGTCCAGAATGCCTGAACAAGTCTGGCGGGGTATCTATATTTTTAACTCCATTCTTCATATTTTTTTTTGTCGTTTTCTTTCTTTTTTTCCTTTGTCATCGTCTTTTCTGGAACTAGAACTTTCATTCTATGGACCATGGCGCCACATGTTTATTGTGGATACACGATCATCGATGTGGATGTCAACATCAATGCAAAGGGAAATAGGGTTTCATGATCTATCCAGACGAAAGGGTCTGAATTGATTTAAAGAGCTGTGTCGTGTTTTGTCAGAGCAGACGGAAAGTCTACTCCGGATGGGTTTTAGCATCGATCAGGCAGCGTGCCAACCGATCAATAGTAGGTTTCATCATTGGTATTGGGCTCATACCAATGCAAGGACTTCATATTTTTCATCGGGATAGACGTAAGGTCTAAACCGGGCAGGTTTCATCGTTGATCGGGCAGTGTGCCAATCGACCAGCAGCAGGTTTCATCGTCGGTGAGACGTATGGTAGGTTTCATCAGAATAGATGTAAGATCTAGACTGGATGGGATTCATCGTGGTGGATCTTAGACAAAAATAAGTGGAAGTGTTTTATTAGAACAGACGGAAGGTCTATCCCGAGCTGGGCCCCTTTTTTTTAGCATTGATCAAGGCAATATGCCTTGTGATCAACGAGGTTTCATCATCAGGTGGGACTTTATGATGATCGTCCTTCTCAGAGTTTTATCAGGCAGGGTGAAAAAGGGAATTTTAAATTACCACATTACTGACCCAAACGCCCTTTCGGGTTTTCGCCGGAGCCAGCCCCCTCTTGCTTTTACCCACCCGCCCTTTCGGGTTTTCACGTGGCGGGGTACCCGATTTTGCCTGCAGTGCCCTTTCGGGTTTTCACCACAGCTGGGTTTTGGGCCATTTTTGCACTTCTCCTAACATAGGAGTAAGTCTGGCGGGGTATCTCTATTTTTAACCCCATTTTTTTCTTTCTTTTTATTCTTTCTCTCTTTTTTTTAGAGGGTGACAGGTCGGAATGCCACCAGATCAAGATAAGGGTAGCTTGGTTAAGGGGTAGCTTGGTTAGGGCGGAGTGCCACTAGACCAAGAAAGGGTAGCTCGGTTAGGGCGGAGTGCCACTAGACCAAGGAAGGGGTAGCTCGGTTAGGGCGGAGTGCCACTAGACCAAGAAAGGGGTAGCTCGGTTATGGCGGAGTGTGACTAGACCAAGAAAGGGGTAGCTCGGTTAGGGCAGAGTGCCACTAGACTAAGAAAGGGGTAGCTCGGTTAGGGCGGAGTGCCACTAGACCAAGTAAGGGGTAGCTCGGTTAGGGCGGAGTGCCACTAGACCAAGGAAGGGGTAGCTCGGTTAGGGCAGAGTGCCACTAGACCAAGAAAGGGGTAGCTCGGTTAGGGCGGAGTGCCACTGGACCAAGAAAGGGGTATTTTGTCCGATTACTCGGGGAATGGTTGCGCTGCATGATACAGCTTTAGATGCCTTCCGTTGAGTGGCGAGAATTGAATTTTCCCTCGATGGTTGACAACCACGTAGGCTCCTCCCTCGTAGAGCCTCTGGACTACGTACGGGCCTAGCCAGTTAGCAGCAAGCTTGCCTTTTGGATTGGAAGCCATGACTTCCCTTTTCTTGACCATGACTAGGTCTCCCTTCTTGAATTCTCGCCCTTTGACGAGCTTATTGAAGGCATTTGCCATGCGGGCTTGGTACATCTGGATATTTTTCTGGGCTTGCAGACGCTTACCCTCCAATTCAGCCAGTTCTTCAAGTCGTCTTTCAGCATTGGTTTGTTCGTCGCGAACTAGGCCATGCTGGACTGCAATCCTGAGTGATGGCACCTCCAGCTCTATAGGGACTACTACCTCGGAGCCGTACACCAGCGAATAGGGCGAGCAACCCGTGGGGGTTTTATAGACAGTGCGATATGCCCATAGTGCTTCATACATCCTTTCACCCCAGTCTTTTTTATTAGAACTGACGACCTTGGCCAGCAGGGTGCACAGTGTCTTGTTGAAGGCTTCAGCCAGCCCATTTGCTTGTGGATTGTAAGGGGTGGAAGTCCTCCATTCTATTTTATACTTCTCGGCAAGCCGATATACCTTCTGGTTCTTGAAGTGACTTCCATTATCAGATATTATTCGACTGGGGACCCCGAATCGGAAGATGATATTATGCTTGATGAATCTGGCAACCAACTCACCAGTCACTTCTCTGAGTGCTACTGCCTCCGCCCACCTGGAGAAGTAGTCTGTTATAGCCAAGATGTACTTGTGTCCAGCTGAAGAAGTCGGTAGTGGCCCGACTACATCAGTTCCCCACTGAGCAAAAGGCCAGCTGGGAATCGTAGGGTGTAGAGCTACAGGAGGCCTCCTGGGTATAGTGGAGTGCTCCTGGCATTTCTGACATGACTTTGCAAACTGGCAACAGTCTTCAAACATAGCGGGCCAATAATAACCCAGCTTCTTGATTTCAATTTTCATCTTAGGCCCAGCCTGGTGTGCCCCTGCTGTCCCAGCATGTATTTCTTTCATTGCTTGCCAGGCTTCTTCAGTAGATAGGCAGCGGAGCAAAATCTTCTTGCGGGCGTCCGCCATGATTCGAAACAGAGTCCCATTTCTGCACTCGTAGGAATCTTTAACCCTTAGGAGTTTCATTCTCTCTTCTCTATTCTTGGGCAGCTGTTGGTGCAAGAACCATTGCAGCAGGTGCTGTCTCCAATCAGATGTCTGGGCCTTGTCAATGGTATTAATTTCATATTCTTCAGGACACGCTTCCAGCATGCTGGGGACCTATTGCATGTTTATGACAATAATGTTTAGTGTTTCGTCCGGCGGGACTGATAGTGAGCTGGCCAGCTTCGCGAGTGCATCAGCTTGAGCATTATGTCCCCGACCCACATGACTGAGCTCAATGTGGTAGAAATTCGCCATGAGGCGTATAGCCTTTTGATAATAGGGGTTCAATTCTGGCTTTCGCACTTCGAATTCTCCCTGTATTTGTTTTATCACTAACATTGAGTCACCGAAGATCTGAAGCATTCGGATACCCATGCTGAGGGTGACCTGGAGCCCAATTATCAGGGCTTCATATTCAGCTTCATTGTTGGTGCAGGGCTTATTTATAGAACAGGAGGTGTGCAACACTTCTCCTTCTGGCGATTTCAGGACAATGCCGGCCCCTGCACGTATCCTGGTTTTCCCATTGGAGTCAGTTTCTGTTCTTGATGCCCCATCAAAATATAATTGCCACATGATTGGCTGGGTTTGACAGGCTTCAAGCACTTCATCATCAGGTAGCTCGGTCTCGAGCATAGCACTTTCCGGTACCGGGTGCTCTGCAAAGAAATCAGCTACAGCTTGACCCTTTATAGCCCTCTGAGGTGTATAAGTGATGTCAAACTCCATCAGAATCACAGCCCACTTTCCTAGTCGACCTTTGAGTGCCGGCTGAGTCAATATATATTTGAGCGGATCTGCTGCAGATATCAATCTGATCTCATGTGACAGCATGTAGTGTCGGAGCTTTTTGACAGCGAAGACCAGCGCCAGGCAGGTCTTCTCTATGTAAGTATAGCTTTCTTCAGTTCTGATCAACCTTCTACTAAGGTAGTATAAGGCTTGCTCCTTTCCATCTTTATTTATTTGAGCTAACATTGCCCCCAGCGAGCAATGTGTGGCTGCTATATAGAGGATCAAAGGGCTGCCCTTCACTGGTGCCCCCAATACTGGAGGGGTTCTGAGATATTCTTTCAGCTTTTCGAAAGCCTCTTGGCATCCGTCGTCCCATAGGAACGGTACATCTTTCATCATGAGCCTATGAAAGGGGTGACATCGACCCGACAAATTTGATATAAACCGTCGGATGTAGGCCAGACGCCCTTGTAGAGATCTTAACTCAGACAGATTCTTCGGTGGAGGGAGCTCTTGAATAGCCTTGATCTTGGACGGATCAATCTCAATGCCCTGTGCCGGACAATAAATCCCAAAAATTTTCCACTGGTCACGCCGAAGGCGCATTTCATAGGGTTCATTTTCAGCTCGTATTTTCGCAGCCTTTGAAACACTATCCGCAAGTCCTGCAGATGGTCTTCCTTCTTTCTGGTCTTCACCACCAGGTCATCAACATAGCACTCCACTTTCTTGAAGAGCAAATCATCAAAAATCTTGGTCATAGCTCTTTGGTAAGTGGCGCCGGCGTTCTTGAGGCCGAACGGCATTCTTTTGTAGTGGAATATTCCTTTCGGAGTGCGGAAGGCAGTGTGTACTCTATCCTTTTCAGCAATCCAAATTGGGTTGTATCTGGATGAGCCGTCCATAAATGACAGGGCTTCATGACCAGTGGTTGCATCAATCATTACTTCAGTGATTGGCACTGGGAAATCATCCTTTGGACAAGCCTTATTAAGGTCTCGAAAGTCAACACATATTCTGATCTGCCCATTTTTCTTCTTTACGGGCACTATGTTTGCCAGCCATGTGGTGTACTGATTTTCTTCGACAAAGCCAACATCAATAAGCTTGTCAACTTCTTTATTGATTTGGTTGATCAGCTCAGGTCGCATCCACCTGGGTGGCTGTTTTATGGGGTTGGCTTCTGGGTCAATTGCCAACAGGTGTTGTGCTACATTGGGACTCAACCCTGGCATCTCATCATACGTCCAAGCGAAGCAGTCCTTAAACTCCCTCAGAAATTGTATGTATTATTCTCGGATCTCTGGTTCCAGCAGAACACTGAGAAAGGTTGGCCTTGGTTCCTCTTCTGTCCCCAAGTTCACTTCTACGAGCTCATCAACGGTGGCCTGGCCACCATCTTCGACTTCGGGCGGAGCCTCCTGCAAATCAACAAAGCCCCCTGGGATATAGTTTTCTTCAGTTTTAGAGTTCCCTGACTCTTCCTGTCGGACCTCGACCGATGACGACTCATCGTACAGGGCAGAGGCTATGGGACTTTGTTCCGTCTGCCCACGGGCTATGACCGACTCCGTGTAAGGCTCAAAGATTAGGTCTTCCACTTCCGGAGGCCTTACTGGCGTAGATTCCTCTGGGGAATTTATATTCTGCAGAGCTTGAACTTCTTCCAGAATACGTTCAAACTCTAAGCATTCTCTTGTATCATTAGAAATCTGGTCTTCATCCGGGGTTCCCGTGTCAAACTTTGCTTCGGCCTGGAACAGGTCTTCCTTACAAGACAGTTCCTCCCAGCACCGGCATACATTTGCTTCATCAGACTTTTCTGCCTCGGGCTGGTTATTGGAAGGCTCATCATCCGGTATAGACTGATATATAATCTCTTCATCTTCTGAGGGGTAATCATCATAGCCCATCCCATGAGGATCTTCATGTGAAAAGAAGGCGGAAATGACATCTACCTCGGCTTCATAGTATTCTTGTAGAGTGTATCCCAATCCCGGGTGCTGGGTGATCTTCATCAATTCCTTATTATTCTGGGGCGGATCCCAAAGTTCTTGGAATGCTTTCTTCTGGGCAACGGGCTGCAGTGAAGGCATCTACAGTTTGGAGAACATCTGCGAGACCCGTTGTGTGGTATAGTCCAAGCCTGTGATTGGCACCATTCGGCTTGTGGATTCTTCCGGGATCATGCAATCATGATCATCCTCTTCAATAGGCTCCCCGGTATAGAATATGATGGGAGGCTCGTAGAAGCGAGGGACCTCCATAATCTTGAGTGGCAGCACTGTCTGACATTCCAAACTGGTGACGGGCTTGACCAGTCCTTCCGGTACTGGGACTTGTGTATATTTTTCTTTCATCTTTTCATCAGTATCATCGGGATGAATGCTTGGGGGTGTAATCCGTGCAAAGTCCCCAACATGAGAGACATGTGATACTTCATGTTTCTTGACATAGCCCTGTGGTGGTGGTGGAGACCAGTCTTCTATCTTTGCCGCCAACTTCTCCAAACCAGTCAGGACTTCTTTCTTTTTATCTTTATGCTGGAGGTTCGCATAATAGGATGCATCGAGCATATGACACTCGAAGACTTCAAAGGGGTGTAAATCTGCAAACACCCTTTCCTCTTTGCCATCATGACAGTACTTGATGCACTGATGCAGCGTGGAAGGTACTATCTGGTACTTATGCAACCACGGTCGCCCTAACAAGGCCTTGTACGTGGTGTTAGAATCAATCACATAGAATCGCACCACAGTGGTGAGGTCCCCCAGTGTGAGGTTAAAATCTGCTACCCCCAGAGGTGTTTCACACTTCTGGTTAAAGCCAGCAATCTTCATATCTCTGACCTTAGCGAGGTGCATATCAAAGTAGTACTTCTGATAGATGCGATATGGCAGAATGTTTACAGCAGCCCCAGGATCTACCAGTATCCGGCTTAATGGCTGGCAGTTGAGATGTCCTCTCATGTATAGTGGCCTGTTGTGGCTGGGATTTGGAATCAACATGTCATCTTCAGTGAAAGTGACTGTCGGCCCAGAATTGACTTCTGTCAGTAATGCTTCATACTGTGCTGGTGACTGTAGAGCATCAATAATTGCTTGGCGGGCGTCTTCACTTAAGGAAAGAATTTCCCATATAGAGAATCTGGTAGGGAGCTTCTTCAGCATTTTCATAATCCGGCTGCCTACCCGGACATTGGAGAGTCGCATTTCTTCTGCCCAGCGGGGCCTTGGAGGCTCCTGAGGGGCTTGCGGCATTGCCTGCCTACTTCTTGTCTCAACTCCTTGGTTAGTTTCTTGAGGGACTCCTTCTGGAGGCTGGGCCCTGGGTGTTGTCGGGGAATCTTTTTCTTCTTCTTTGCCTTGCTTAGGCTTCAGGACTGTTGATTGCTGATGCTTGCTACTTCTGGCTGGTGCAGTCTGTGCTGGCTCTTCGCCTTCTAAACTGGATAAAAATTCAAGGAATGACGGAGCCCCATCCCCTTTCTTCTCTTCTTGGTATAGCCTAGCAGGAGGAGGGATCTGGACACCTCGCACGTCAGGCTCTGGTATCTGATAAGGTTGTTCTCCCCTGAAGATGATATTGTGATTGGCTGGCGGAAGGCGCCCCCATCTTCTCCCAGAGCGGGTAGCATGTGCCGAGGTGGAAGCTTCAGCATGATTGGCTTCCAACGGCGTGGCTGACGCCTCTGTGTCATCATCCTCCCCAGGTAAGGTGAATAACACGGAGAGCGTATTGCAGTGCACTGTCATGGTTTTCTTTTTTCTTCTGTTCTTTGGCTGCCTTTTCATCTTCTGGTGCTCTGACTTTACTGGCTCCTGCCCCCAGAAAGGTTCAGTCTCATCTTTTTCCTGCTTTTCCTCTGGTTTTTCTTCAATGGTCAACTCTTCTAGCTGCCCCCAGAGTATGCAATCTTTCACCAGTAGAGGCTTCGGCTCATTCTGCTCATATTCGTCGAGTCCGTTGATGTACTGTTGGAGACGTTTTGCCTCAGGACTTATTTCTTTTTGTGTGGGAAGCGGAGTCTGTCTCCTCCGATTATAGGTAGGGATTCGGATGACTGGCTGTGTCTCATCTACATGCCGAATCGGCTTTACCGGGGGCGGCCCCGACTTCGAAGTGGCATTCCGAGTGGATGGTCTAGTCGTTCCTGCAACAGGTGCCCTCTTTCTGGTCTTCACCGGCTTTGTCTGCCATCCCTCCTGATCCCTTAACGGGGTAAGGAAGCATGCTTCATAAGTGTGCCTGGTGCATTCTTCAACAGCCTCTTCGGGCAACTGCTGATATACAGAAATCATATTTGCAGCCATCCTCATTGCTGGAGGTTCATGGGGGCGTGGAGGGTTCACCTGATTGTCTCCCAACTGTAGCTCTCCCTTTTTGAACATACTTTCCATGACATCTTTGAAGACGTAGCAGTCTTCTATAGCATGCCCCAATGCCCGGTGATATGGACAGAACAGTGGGTCATCTTTCTTTGTTGCATCTGCAGGTCTTTTTGGTTCGGGCAGCGTTACTCTGTTGAACTTGTAGGCCCAACTGAACAGTGCACCCGTCTTCTCTTTGGGGAATGAATATGCCTTCCTCATTTTATTTCTCAGGGAGATCTTTTCTTTCATTTCTACCGGGCCTGCCGGAGGAGCATCAGTTTTCTTCCCTTTTTCTTTTTGCTGTTCAAAGGTACCGAAGTCAACAGTGTTGGCCTCTGAATGCGATGGCCGTCGATCAACAGCCTTCCCCTTTTGCATAGCACGGACATTGGCAGTCGGACGCTTGGACAAGAACGTCTCGACCTCCGCTACTATATTATTCAACCGGTCAAATGTTCTGACATATGCCCCGATCATCTTTTCCAGCACCTCCCTTCTGAGGTTTTGTTTGCATATCTGCACTGCATCTTCTTGATGGGGAGGTCGCCTGCACCTCATGGCCAAATTCCTCCATCTTTTTATATAATCCAGGGCGGTCTCATCTTGCTTCTGCCTGGATGCATACAGCTCAGCTATTGTGATTTCCCTTTCTGTGACATGAAATCTGTCTCGGAACTTTTGCTGCATATCGGGCCAGTCAGCTACTGACCCGGCGAGCAAGCTGGAGTACCATTCGAAGGCCAACACTGTAAGGGACGAGCCAAAGAATTTCAATAGATATGCTTCATCAGCCGCCAGGTCGCCCATAACTATGGTGTAATAGGCTATATGTTCCCTGGGGGAGCCTTGGCCGTTGAACTTTTCAAACTTCGGCAGCTTGCTGACGCCTGGTGGTAATCTCTTAGCAGCATAATGTGCAGGGTATGGTACTTTGTAGATGTCATAAGTACCGGAATCATCTCCGACTTTCTCAGACAGCTTCATCTCAATGATCTTTTCTATCATCAGTTTATTTGCCACAGCCGGATCCACTGGTTCTGAAAAGAAATATGCCTGCTGATGACTGAAGGGGGTCGTCATGGCCGTTGTGTGTAGCGTCGGCTGGGATGTTGGCACAGCAGGCTGTGTTTGGGATGTAGAGGGTTGTGCTGCCACCTGTGGTGGAAGAGGCTGATTCTGTGCCCTGCCTTCGCTATTCAGCTGAGGGACGGCCACTTCGGTTGAGCTGGAAGTCTGTCCTGCCGGCTCGGCCTGCTTAGAAACAGGCGTCTGCTCATTTCTCTCATTCAACTGTCTTCTGAGGGAATCAATCTCCCATTGATACCTCATGAACATTATCCGGATCATGGGATCTATAGTTGTGGGAATTTGCATTTCCCCTGAAGTCCCTTCAGTGGGATCCAAGAGAGGATTGTCTTCTTCTTCTGTAGTCACCACATTTACTGTCATCGTGGTGACTCTTCGGGCCTCATTGACGGCCGAGAGGTCATTTTGACTGGCAACTGTTAGCTTATCTTTTGCTGCCTTGCTTCTTCTTGTGATGGCACCTGGTCTGGATGCCAGGTTAATCAACTCTTCTGACTCTTCTGGTAACATACCATATCTTCCGGCGACGTCGACCATGTTGCAAGCGAGAATCTGCATTCTTCCCCTCTGCCTGCGAACTCTTCTCTTGACCTGTCCGGGATATGTCAGACGGTCAAATACAGACATTCTCTTTTCTTTCCTTTCTTTCTGGTAGATGTCTTCTTCATATCTGGCCCTACGGCCATCTTCATAGTCATTGGAGTTAGAGGACGACGCCTCTAGCATCACTTCTTCTCTTTCTTCTTCTTCCTCAGTGCCCAAGGCACGAGATAGTCTTTGTTGCCCCAGGGAGGAATTCCCAAGGTAATGAAAGTAGTCTTGAACCACCCGGTTCATCTCTTCCTGGCTCTGCCCTTGTAGCTTCGAACGGGGTAGCAGCCTTTCCTGGGTCCTTGGCTGATAGGCCAGCCTTGAGACTTGAGCAGCCAGGTACTCTGACCTGGGGTATCTGAACGCATCAGCCTGCCTGGCGTAGGCCTGGGATCTTTGCGGAGCAGCAACAACAGTAGCTTCCTCCATCATGCTTTCATCCTTCTTTCGAAGATCTCTGCCCCTACTCCGGGGGTGAGGTACAGCAACATCTTTCTCTTTCTTTTCCCATCTTCTGTCCCCGGCTCTGGGACGGGCAGTAACATGGTCTTCTTTCTTCTCATTTCTTCTGCCCCCAGCCCTGGGATGGGCAGCAACATCTTTCTCCCGAGCTGGTGCCCAGCCCTGGATCTTCTTTGGCAGCCAAACTTGTTTGAACTTGGTCGGCCTGGGCGCCAGTGGCTGTTTGCCTTTGTTCTCCCAGTCGACCCTCCTGGTGGCCAGTGGCTGGAATTTGTTGTTGGTATGAACTGATGGAATGACCCTGTCGGGCCGTGCATCTCTGGGGTGGCCATTGAGGTTCACCCTCAAGCTCCCCACCATCATTGTCTTTCCCGAGGCCGAAGTGCGACCTCCAGTTGCAGCGGACCGGCTCCTCCGGTCGTTTCTTCTCCTCCTACCAGCAGTGGCAAAGACAGCAGTCTTCTTCTCCAGATGATGGACCAGGCAAGAAACAGTAGTAGGGACAGCTACCATCCTCTCTCCCTCAGCTTTTGGTGCCGCCACGGCCTCTATTGTGGCGACGCTTTCAACTTCATTGTTGACTTGTAGCAAGTCGACAAATACGAGGCCCAGGCAGTTGGGTAGACCCACCGCCGGGGACATGGATCCGAATCCCATTGGCACCGCCAGGTACCCTCCGCGGACGTGGCCGTCCACCACCTGCTCGCCGAAGAAAACACCAGCTAGCTGTCACTCCCCAACGCGGAATATCGAGGGCGCGACGAGTCGTAAACAAGCGTGTCGATCAGAGCATGTACAATTTTATTTCTAAAGTCAGAAATGAACGGGAAAATGATACTTTTATTCAATCAAAATAAAGTATTACAACACTAATTGATAAGCCATAAAGGTAATTACAACTTCCAAATCCAAATTACAACATTCTTGTAAAATCACTAGTTGATCTACATAAACCTAGGTAAAAAGGAAAACACTCTTTCACTCTTGTCCATTCCCTTGTTCAATTTCATTTCCTGCAACAATTAATCAAAACGTAGGGTGAGCTAAAAACTCAGTAGGATTTTATATCTCTATGAACCAGGCAATCTTTAAGTATTAGCAATTTAAACAATTTTCTAACTTGTATCGGGAAGTGTATAAACATGAATAGAATTTCCAAGTAATTGAGATGATATGATATCAAGATGAATTTCCAAGTAATGACTTTGAACAAGTAAGGAATTTCATGTAATTGGCCATTTTCACACAAGTCAAGTAATTCATGTAATTTTTCAAGTAAACAAGTAACAAGTAAACAAGTACGAATAGTGGAATGCCGTATCAAGTAAATCTATCATGCACTTTGGTGCAATGCCACACCATTGGTCAATCAACTCCCATGGGCACAAGTACTTTCGGGCGCTCCCCCAGGACCAGACCGGGCCCCATTAATGCCAGGCATTGAGTCATATGGATCCGAAGATCCCAAGTACGTTTAGACATCCACTTTAATGTATATGGCCAAGAATTTTCAAGAATATGCTGTTTGTAATAAGCACAGATTTGACACAATTTCAGAAGTTGCAAGAAAAGTGGATAACAATTTAAGGCATAATGTTTAACGACATTAAGTCGTGGAGTTCAAAAATGAACGGTAAGTAGGAAGAAAATTTAAGATAGTAATTGATTAGAATTAATTTTTAAATATCTTAGCTAAATCTCAAAATCATAAAACATAGAGTTTTAGTTATGAAAATATATGCTTTATGAATTACAACCATGAGTTTAGATATTAGTACTTAATCATACAGTAATTAACTGTATGATAATAAAATAGAATTTTATGTCAAAAATAACTCTAATTCGCTGAAAATAATCTTAACATGTTGAAAATGATTTTTAGTATGTTACTTTACTGATAAGATGGTTAAAATAAAATTTTCATGCCGGATTTAATTTTTAACATGCTAGAAATTAATATTTAACATGCAAAAAGTAATACATAACATGCTAAAATAATTCTCATATATTAACTTACTGATAGGATGATAAGATAAGTTTACCATGCTGATTACAGAAATTCTCTGATGACAACATAATTTTTATCATGTTAAAAGTCATTTTTCTATATTTATTTTCTAATTATTTGATAGGAAAATAGGATTATCATGCTAAAAAATAGTTTTAATACACTAAAAATAATTCTACCATGCTAAAAATAATTCTGACATGCTGGAATAATTTTACCATACTGGAAGAAATTTTATCATGCTGGAAGTAATTTTCATGCATCATTTTACTAATTATTTAATAGGAAATTAGGTTTCATATGCACAAAAATAGCTTTAAATAGATTTTAACATGCTGAAAATAATTTTTATATCTCAGTATGTATAAAATAATTTTATAATATTGGAAGTCATTTTTAACATGCTGGAAATAGTTTTAACATGTTGGAAACAATTTTTAGTATGTATAAACTAATATGGTGAAAATTAGATTTTTACATGTAAAAATAATTTCATTCTACAAAAATAAATTTTTAACATGCTGTAAGAATTAAAACATGCTAATCTTACATTTTCTTACTTTTGGTGACTAATTACGTACAATTAACGTGGACTTCGAAAAGATATAGTTCCTATTGTAAAGTGACTTAAGTTTAGTCCCACATTGGAAGTTACAAAAACTTGCATACCTTTATATGTTGGAGAGCTCACCCTTGGGTCAGGACCCAAGGGGCATATGATGTGGGCTTGAATTGTGAGTTGATACAAAACTAGTTATGTATATATATTTGTGCGGTGCGGTGCGGTGCGGTCAAGGCCAATTATATATATATATATATATATATCATTCTGGAAACATATATATATTTTTTGTTTTTTAAAAAAAATGTTTGACACAATTTTTGTGAACACGCTAGCATAAGCTAGCGCGACTTTGAAGATCGCGCTACCCTTGGTTAGCGCGTTCTGAAAATATAAATTTTTTTTAAAAAAATGTTTGACCCCAGAGAGGCGGGAAAAATACTGTGTGAACGCGCTATGTCGGACCAGCACGTTCAGAACGCGCTACTGAGGTATAGCGCGTTCTAGACCTGATAAAAAAACGGAAATACACCTCCAATAAAATGACCATAACTTGCTCATTTCAGAACGGAATTTAATAAATGAGCTATCAATGGAAAGAGGACAGAAAAATGAACAAGATGGCATGATTTAATTGAAGTTTAGCCTAAGAGACACCTACCTTTAGTCGGATCTAAAGAAATATCTCCAAATATAAGAAAACCCTTTGATCTTCCAAATCCTCCTTCAAATCTCCACAAATCTTTGCAACAGCATATACTTAACCTCCAGGGATGATTTGAGGGTCGAATGGGCTTCTATTTATAGCCAAAATTTGACCAAATTTGTCAAGATTTTTTGCCTAACAATGCCAAACTTTCCAACTCCGAATTAGAAGAAAATTCTAATTTCTCCTCTTAACCTAGCCTCCGTTTGGTGTGAACCAATGTAAAAACGGCTGGTCCAAGGTGGGCTGTTAGGTAAGGGTCGATTTTTGAGTCAAACTTCTAGAAATTGGGTTATTATAATCCCTTAAATATCATATTAAACACATGTTACGAATTTAAGGCTATTTATCCTTTATTGAATCCTTTAACCATTAATTCAGCCCATTATGGATTATCCAATGGGCCAATTGTAAACCTAATCCATTACATGGACTTTTATTGGGCTTACTATGATTTATATAAGGTTTGAAGCATTTAATCTCTATTTATTTCTAGTTAATTCAAGTAAATTCAATAAACTAGCTTATTTCATATAGTAAAAATGTAATTTGATTATTTCATGAAAATTTTAATTACATAATCAAATTGAAAATTTTATTTCTCATTTTTAAATTTTAGGTTTCTACATCCAGTCTCCATCTGTAGTTTCTGCGAGTAAGATTAACACACAGTTAGAATTTTGAGAGAGGCCGCCGGGCCTCCTGCTTTGGCGTAGATATGAAGGGAGACTCGGTCCCACCGGGCGTGCCAGACTTGTGGGGATGGTTTTATCTCATCGTTTATTTTTTTATTTTTTTTATTAAGTGTGTTTATTGGTTTATTGGTTGGTTTGTTAGGCGTGCCAGTCACCAGAGTGACAATTTATTATGCGCTCGATCTGACTCAATCCGTCGATTGTGAAGTCCGAGTCGGGACCAAAAGTCCGTCATACCATAAAGGCTATGACGTTAATTATGCCCTTTCTAAGAAGGACAACCCTTGATTAAACGCCAAAATAGGAGGCCAGCGGCAAAAGTCTAAATGAGAGCATGCTAATTTATCTGCAAGATATAAGATGAGATATGACATTAATGCACATAATAAATCCGGCAGCATATCCCCTTATCTTAGACTATGTCAAGGGAAATAGGAAACCATCCACACAGAGGCGGGATAGGATCCGGAAAAGTTAGGACGCATCGGTATCCATATGATGCTGACAGACTTGAGTGACGGAAGCTATTATTCCCCCGAGGAGTGGGATTAGGAAAGGACGTGCACAAACAAGACTCTCCTAACCCAATGGGGTTCATGTCATCGACGAAAAACTTCGACAGCACCTCCCCATAATCTGGATTATGCCCAGGGGAGAATAGGCTATCATCCACGGAGTGCCGGGATGAAAGCCAAGAAAAAGCAAGGCCGAACCTCCCGCGTTGCAAATATATGCCCTAGGGCAACGTTCGATTCTCCCCTTTATAGAAGCCGGTGGCACTCGTGCAGTGGCAGAGCCCACCTGAGCTAAAGGGATTGCTCATAAATTCGACGCGGAATGGTGGAACATAGGGGAGTCTGACTCCCTCTAAATTTATCCCCGGGACAGGTCTGGTGACTCATGGATATCCCTGGGTGTGTTTGATCAAGCTATCGGAGGTTCAAGTGGATGGCAAGGCAGCTCTCGGCGCGGCTGGCGTGAGAAGGAGGGTTCCCGGTGCGAAGGCAAAGAGGCCAGGGGATAGGTTCTCGGCGCGTAGGGGAGAAGGCCAGGGGCTTCCGGCGCGCAGGCAAGGAGGCCAGGGAGGGTTCCCTGCGTGAGCTTCTCGGCGCGAAGAGGAAATGGCCGGAGGGTTTCCGGCGCGGCCAATATGAAAGGGCTCTCGGCGCGCTGGGGACGAGGGGGTTCTCGGCGCAAGGAGGCTTGCGTCGAGAACTATTTACCTATTTTTGCGCCGAGAACTATTTACCTATTCTACTGTGCATGGAGCCGAGATGGGTTCTGGGGTTTTACGGCACCCTGCTTCTGGGTCTCTTAACGATTCAGGCCAAGGTAAATGGGTCATGTGGGATTAAAATGGATCAGGGCATCAAATCTGAACTGGATTAGGTTTGGGCTTTATAGAAACATCAGGATCGAGGAGGAATTTGGGAAGACCAAGGTCTAGAGAATCCTTGTCACCAATATTATGCAGAGCCCAGGGACAGATTTGATGTGGTCGTTCATCACCCTAGGAGCCAAGAGATGGCTGTCTCTGGACCCAGAGGTGATTTCGACAATGCTAATAGACAGAGTATAAGCATCTAGAACTCCGGAGTATCATAAACCTCAGTCATTGTATAGCTTTGCCTTATCCCGGAGGCCAAGGGATGGTCTGTCCCTGGCTCTGGAATAAGCACAGAAAGCATTTGAAAACCAAGCGAAGCAGCAGACCAATGATCAGACTAAGGAGGGGATGACATGCTACGGAATCTAAAAGAAGACATAGGAGGATGGCAGCAGAGCTTCAGAGAAAACAACAGCAGGCGGCAACTGCGACCCGTCATATTTATTCACTCAATGTTGGATACTCCCTACATCGAACAAGATACATAAAGAGAAAATGAACAGGGAGAGTTGCATCTTTCCATCAGCGTGAAACCGCTTACAGTATTATAGAACACATCAGAGAAGGCAGAAAGAAGGACAATCGAAATGAAATGAACTACGAAAAAGGGAGGGCGGAGCATTGACTCCTCTCTCTCCCCATTGCCCACCTTCGATCAGCCCCGAGCTCTCCTCTCTGCTTTCTCTCTTTTCTCTTTTCTTTCTGGATGCAGTTGCATGTTTCTTCTCTCTTGTTCTCTCAGTATCTTTTTTTTTGTGTATGTCTATCTATCTCCCTTCTTGTCTGTGCTCGAGAGAAAGGGGGTTTTATAGGCATAGTGCTCCCCCTTCTCGGCAGGGTCCCCTCAGCGCGCTGACCACAGGTTCCCGGCGCGCTTCAGTTGAAAGCAGGAGGCTTCCCGGCGCCAAATGATGTAGCTTCCCGGCGCCGCCCCACATGGGCTTTGGGCCCTGGTGAGGAGCTCCCAGCGTCACACTAGTGAGCCCATTTAGGGCTTTTAATATTTTACACTTCCTCATCAGTAGGCTTGAGCTGTCAAAGCTACCTAATCTGCCCTTTCATTTGTCGGTCCTTTGAACCTGTCAGAATAGGTGAAGGCCCATTAATTGGTAAGTTGACATAGTCTTCTCAAAATATTTCCGAAGGTTTTCATCAGTCAATAGACTGCAATTCTTCATCAGTACTGCCATCTGAGCGAAGATAATACCGGACATCAGCTTGACCGGGAAAGGCCTCAGCTGGGTGATAACTTCAGTGACGACTCTTCTGTAATTCTGGCTTTGCAGGAATTCCTGAGAGCTTCATGTCTGGTTCAATCTTATCTTCGGTCTCATCTTTGTTCTCAGTTATATTTCAGGTGTCAACAGCGGGAAACAACAGAAAGCAATAATTACAGATCAAGATCATGTAATTACTACAGCCATTGCTCGTCTTTCCGGCAAGTGAGCATCACTTCTGCATGTGGCACATTCTGCAGAAACTGTCTGAAAAGTTGTCGCATGTCATACATGCCCATCTAGAATTCAATGATATATGGAAAAATTGTATCTATAATGCTGTCTCTCTTGAAGAATTTGAATCGCTCTGGTTTGAAATAGTGAGTACCTATAAACTTGAGGAAAATAGTTAGATTCAGGATATGTATAATATTCGTCAGAAGTGGATCCCATCTTACTTAAAAATTATATTTTTTACTAGAATGACAACAACTCAAAGAAGTGAAGGAATGAATTCTTTTCTAGATTTTTTCGTGAACCACAAGTCAACATTATTAGACTTTGCCGAAGGGTACCAATAATTGGTTGAGAAACGAAGGAAAGATGAAAAGCAAGAAGATACAGCCACAACATACGGCACTCTAGTATCGTCTACACCTATTCCATTAGAAAGTGAAATGACAAAAATTTATACAAGAAATATATTTTATGAGTTCCAAAAACAAGTGAAAGAGAGTGCAATTTTGTTTGCAGAATTAGTTAAAAACGATGGTGAACTGAATCGATATAGTGTGTATGATTGGAGACAGAAAGACCGAACATACAATGTGTATTGGAATGTTGAAGATCAGTTTGGGGGGTGCTCGTGTTGAAATTTTGAATTTAATGGAATTATTTGCAGTCACTTGGTCACTATACTGAAGCATGAACGCGTAATTAAAATGCCAGACAAATTTATAGTACCCAGATGGATACGTCATGTTAGGGCTACAAAGTCATCTATCATTCAAAATCGTAATGAAAATGTTGTTGGATCAACTCTCATACGTCAAAATAGTATAGCCCGTATCATGAGTTATCTATTGATGAATGGGTCCAAAACTCCCAAGGCATATGAGGCATTTATGCCTCATCTAGAGGCAGCAGCTAGAGCTGTGCAATATACAAGTAATGAAGCACAAGGTAGCACTAATCAGGTCAACGAAGAGTTGAATTTATATGTAACACAAGAAAGTCATCAAAGAAGAGTTAACATCATTCCTCATTCGAATGAAGAAGATATTTTGTTGGATCCTCACGTGGTACAGACTAAAGGTCATGGAAGTAATAAAAGATTTAAGTCTGGTAAGGAGGAGAAAGCGAGGCACTGCAAAGGTTGTGGAAAGATGGTTTTCGGATATGATAAGCGCAACTGTCCAAGTTTGAGGAGTGAAAGTATAGAACATGAGAGTCCAAGGTACGTGATTTAATTTTGCCTATTGATTTTAATTTCAAATGTCTAGCTTCTATATTTAATGTTTTGATGTATTACGATAGTATTCTTTATGCCGAAACGAGAAGGGGAAGTATGAGAGGTCGCCCTAGTAGACATGGGGTGGCGGACAATATAGTCCAGGTCATTTTACTAAAATGAAAATTAGATGAACTTATATATTTTTTAGGTCTCAACTTTATTTTTGATTTGCAATTTTTTTCATTGTGAAAGATCTACACATCTCCTTACTAAATGGACAAAGGCGTATCCTGGAAGATGCTTTTTTTTGACTAAAAGAACATTTTGTAAGTATATCAATTATTGATTCTATGTGTTTGTTCTATACGTTCTTATAATTTTATATTATATCTCCTTTTAATCATTGTGTCAATATGGAGTTGAATGAGGTAAATGCAATTTTTTCCAACGGCATGATCCTATCATTACACTAAGAAAAAGAGAAGATTTTTTGACATGGTCATGTAGATACATTTTAAGCTGTATAGTCATGATATCATTATTATGACTCAAGTGTTGTGTTGTAATTAAGTTTTACAGTGACGGTTTACTATTTAATTTGATAATCATATAATGAAAGAGTAGGTTAGAGCTGGCCGTGTATTTAATTTAAGAAACATTTGACATGAATTTATCCTTACATATTTCAAGTTATGCATCTATTTTTATGTTTTTTGAGTTTGGAGTCGACTGACGTATTCTTGTCACAAGGCAACCCATCTGGTTTTGATAAAAAAAGGCCCAATTCACCTCTCTTGAATATAGAGTAAGAACATAAATCTATTTTTTAAAAGTTATTCAAAATAATTTTAAAATAAATATTGAACAAAGAATGTTATTATAATGTAT
The DNA here is from genome assembly GCA_022559845.1 of Amorphophallus konjac. Taxonomy (NCBI): domain Eukaryota; kingdom Viridiplantae; phylum Streptophyta; class Magnoliopsida; order Alismatales; family Araceae; genus Amorphophallus; species Amorphophallus konjac. The sequence continues at coordinate 80,145 of JAHNEJ010002940.1, forward strand.
CAAAGTATTACTTGAAAGTGAACAATTAATTAGTATCTTTGTGTTTCACTTTTGATTTTTAATTATTAGTATTAAGAACTCTATATATCGAAAATTTTATTATTTGGATAATAAATTTATTTTATTAAATTTAATAGAAATTATTTTGGATTCTAATACCTAATAGATGAATGCTACTCTTTTCTGCATTGTGCATCCCGAGAGAACACTGTTGCAGGATAAAAATTAGACGGACTTAATATTTATGAGCAGGTTATTGAATACAAAAAACTATTGATATATATGCAATAACACCAGTTATTCAATGTAATGGGTCCAAACACTACTTTGGATGAGAATATGATGCAGGACGAGATGTGGTGGTGCTCACGTCGTAGGGGAATCCCAGGAGAAGGGCGGGGAATACAGGGGGCGGCGGAGTTAGTTGGGAAACTCGGGATGGGGAATAGGGGGGTGGGGGAGTTGGTTAACCGGGAGATTTAATGAAGGGTGAGATTATTTTAGCAAGAATTGAACGAATGAGATGTTGGCACCACGTGAACACTGCCCATATATATATATACGAGAAATGTTCACATGGTGCCGACACCATGGGAACGTTCCCATGATGGGCACGAAGACATTTAGAGCCACCTATAAAAAGGGAAATGATGGCCGGCCAATAATTGCACAAACCCAAGACATGTAGCCCCATCTTGATAGAAGGTTAGTCCATAGTTAGCTCAAATTTAATCTCGGGGTTTGTCCAAATTTTATCTCGGGGTTAGTCCATTTTTGCTTTGATAGTTGGAATAAAATAATCTGCCTTGAAAGGGTGTTAACTCGGATTTAATTTGAATTTTGAAACCCACCCTGTGAGGCGGGTTAACCCTCACCCCAGCACAATAATGGTGTTGCTGCCCCCTTTTTACCCTTGGGACTGTAACCCCCGTCGCCTCCCTTTCTCCCTCTCTCTCTCTCTCTCTCTCTACCTTACAACCCTCCTTTCCCACCAGATCCCCCCTTGGCCCCATGGATGGGGGGTAAATGACGAGGATAGCGGCGACGTAGTAGATCCCGAAGAACCTTGACACCTCCAAGAATATCAAGGAGGACATGATCCTCATCCTCTCAAGCTTCGACGACTGCCTCTCTGCCATCACCGACCTCTTCTCCAGGGGTGGCGGGGAGGCAGAGCCTTAGCCCTGCTCTCCCTCCCTTGTCCTCCCCGTCCTCGACGTTGACGAACATGATGAATTAGCGAACTTCCTTGTCCCCCCGAACATCCCACCCCCCTTAACCCCCGAACACCCCTTTCCCCCTGTCCCCCTCCGGCGAACCCCCCTCTCCCTCCCTACCCTTACGTACCCCTCTGGCACCCCCCCAACACTCTGATAAGCAACCGCCCACCCCGCAGAAACCATTGCCGCATGCACCCTCTGCAATTCCCCCCACTCGTCTCTGTCCCTCACGCCCTCCCTCCTCTCCCCTCCAGCCACAACCCCCCCCCCACCACCCTCTACTCACCGTGACTGTCCCTAAGGAGGAGGTGAAGCAGCCAGAGAGAGAAGGAGAGAGAGAGAGAGAGACATCGGAGGTGAAGAAGTTGGAGTTGAAGAAACCCCCCCAATCGTCGCCAACACCTGACATTGTCATCATAATATTTTAATCTAAATAATAAAAATATCTACATTATTAATTAATAAAAATAATAATTATTTTAAATTTTAGAAATATTTTTTAATTGAAAATAATGGAAAAATTATCTGGGTGCATTATGGTCAATATGTGTGTACGTGAGAGAGAGAGAGAGAGAGAGAGAGAGAGAGGCAACTTGAAATAGAATAAGATAAAAGATACATAATGGGCCCCAACAGTAACGACCAAGTTGGAAGAAGGTAAATCCACGATTGAGATGGACGTGTTTCAGCTGTAAAGGAATAGCTACACTTCAAAGACTGACAATAACAGAGGAGGAGGATCTCTGGGATACTACAATCATCTGGAAGCACGTACGAAGCACTGATGCATGAGATCTCTAGGCCAATAGAAACCCCATGACAAGTGCCTCTGGAAGAGGATCAGATCATCTTCAGCTAACTCCTAAGGGCCTCTGTTAATCGAATGTGGATGCCGTGTTCGACTCCAGGATGTTGCATCCCTACGGTTTTGATGATGTCTCACACTATAAATCAATCTGTTTCTATCTCTAGATCAATGCATGCTTCATCTATTAAGTCTAAACATTGTCTCGCACACACACACATAGTCTATACATCATGTCTGTACAGCCCCTGGTCGCAAGACCAAGTCTGTACATCGTCTCCTGCATGCATTACTTCAAGTGTGTACAGCCAGTGCATTCCCTCATAGCAAGTCTAGACATTTTGCATTCCTTCATATCAAGTCTAGACATTGCATACTACAAGTCTGCACATCCTGTTTGCACTAAGTCTGTACATTGTCTATGCTTTCACTGCATGAGTCATTGAAGTCTATTCATCGCCTTGGCGCTCATCAAGTCTATACATTGCAGTGGTGGTAGGTCTATACATCGCACAGCATGCAGTCCTCGAAGTCTATACATTGCATAGCATGCAGGCGTTCAAAGTGTGTACATTGCATAGAATGCAGGCGCCACTAAGTCTGTACATCGCACGCATAGCATGCACACTGTAAAGTCTATACATTGCTGATCGAACGTAAGTCTATACATTCCAACCTTTTCCTACGTTCGCTGCTTTAGCTACATACTAAGTCTACACATTACAATCATTACCTATGTCCAAGTCTGTACAACGTCTGGCAGCGTCTTATGCATCGTCTCGACCAAGTCTGTACAGCGTCTGCCTTGTCTCGCCATGTATAACCAAGTCTGTACAGCGTCTGCCTTGTCTCGCATACACGACCAAGTCTGTACAGCCTTCAATTGCAAGAGTTCAAGTCTGTACATGCCTCATTTCATCAAGTCTGCACATTCATAGCAAAGCCTTGCTGCTGGGAAGTCTATACATTGCATGGCTACAGTGCATCGTCTCTCAGAGTCTGTACAGAGTTTGCCAACAGTGCATTCTCTCTCAAAGTCTGTACATCCAGCTCTGTCTCACTTAGCATCTCACAAAGTCTGTACATCGTGCGTCTGTCCAAGGCATTCATCAAGTCTATACACTCTTTAACTCAGTTCGCAGCTGAGTCTGAAGTCTGTACAGCCTTTGCATTGTGCATACTTTGAAGTCTATACATTGCTTGTGTATCTCCAGCCTTTTCTTCAAAGTCTATACATTGGATATGCTTGTGCATCACAAAGTCTGTACACTGCTGTCTCGTGCATTCTAAGTCCATACACTGCTTTGGGCATTGTTCTTCACAGCATGTCTGTACACTGCATTTGGGCATTGTTCTTCACAACATGTCTATACACTGCTTTCACATGCACGCAATCAAAGTGTGTACAGCCTATGCTCGCAGCGGTTAAGTCTATACATTGTGCTGTCGCTTGTTCTTGCATCCCCCGCAAGTCTGTACATTGAGGTCGCTTGAAGGGCTTCAAGTCTACACACTCTCACATTGTACACACTTGCCTATTTACTGCATCTAAAGTCTATACACGATGTGTTAAAAAACCTGAACTAACTAGTTACATTCCTTTCTTCTCTGCCTGTAGATGATTCAGGCTGATGATTGGGCACGTGATCCGAGGATGATGTTTGGCACGTGATCCGAGGATGCTCTGGAAAAGGAGGGAACGAGCCTCACTCCCGCCGCATGTGTGAAGTCATGGAATTCAGGTCGGATGCTATATAAAAGAAAGTCTTCTGCGATCAATAAAACCCGAACTGGAGGAAAAAGTTGAGAAGAAGAATCCCTGAGCAGAAGAAGAAAAGTGAGAGCCTCCACGTTCCAGAGAGAAGACAGAGAGAAATGATTTGAGAGAATTGTTCTAAGAGAAAAGTCTGTGTGAGAGAGAAGTGTATGATTTGCTTCTTCGGAAGCTACATTATTTTGGTTTTCAGAAACGATTGTCTTCATCGATTGTCTTGTTTTTATGTTTCTTTCTTCATATTTCTTCTCTTCTGTGGTTTGCTGTTATCGTTTGTGCTCTCCATCTGCTTGGCATTTTGTTTGACTGTGAACAGCCCTTTCAATCGTACTTACTTATTATGTCTTGGTTATTGTCTGCGTTAGCATTACTCTTTCGCTGTATCTGAAGGGTTGAGAAACCGTAGAATTGATTTTCCGCTGAAGTTTTTAAATCGGGAGTGATCTATTCATCCCCCCCTTCTATATCACTCTTCGCTGCGCATAACATTTGGTATCAGAGCAGGTTGGCATCATGTGGGCCAACGGTCAGGGTAATCCTAATGGTCCTCGAAGTTTCATGCCTGAGGGTCAATCCATTAGTCGCCCTCCATTCTTTGATGGTAATAACTATCTCTTCTGGAAAAATAGGATGGAGGTGTTCATCAGGGCACAGAGCCACAAGCTATGGAGGGTAATCACTACTGGGCCGTATGATCTGCCACCAAACGAGGACGCGTGGACAGATGATCATGTCAAGCTATCTTCACTGAACTGGACGGCCCTTAACATCATCCAGTGTGCTGTTCACCCAGATGAATACGCCCGCATATCAGCCTACAAGATGGCCAAGCGAATGTGGGATGAGCTGCAACTAATCTACGAAGGTACAGCTCAAGTGAGAGCCTCGAAGGTAAATCTCTACACATCTGAGTATGAATTGTTTAAGATGAAACCAGAGGAGAACATCACTGAAATGTATGCTAGGTTGTCTTTGATCACGAATACTCTTAAGGGGCTAGGGAAAGAGATGGCTGAGGCAGATGTAGTCATGAAGATACTTAGGTCTCTAACCTCAGCATGGCACACTAAGGCCATCGTGATAGAAGAGTCAAAGGATCTGACGAATATGACAGTGACTGAACTCATAGGATCCCTCATGACCTATGAGATGAACTTTAAAAGAGTTGGTGAAGGAAGTGACAGGAAGGGCAAGAATATTGCTCTCAAGGCATCCCGCAACAAGGGTTGCAGCAGCAGTAGCAGTAGTAGTAGCCCCGAGTCCGATGGTTTTTCCGATCTCGATCAGGAGGACCAGGCAATGCTCACTCGACAGTTCAGTAAATTTTTAAGGAATAAGGGAAAGATCTTTAGGAGGAAGAAGCCATACTCCTTCAGTAAGAATGTTGAATACAGCAATGATAAGAACAGAAATACTAAGAGAGTGACTTATTTTCATTGTAACAAACAGGGACACATGAAAGGGGACTGTCCCGATCTCCAGAAGAAGGGTCCCTACCTTCAGAAGAAGAGCTCAAGGTGCAGAAAAAGAAGAAGCCACAGGCAATGGTCTGCACGTGGAGCGATGAGGAAGAAGATCCGGAAAGCACTTCCTCGGAGGAATATGAAGAAGGGATTTGCCTAATGCCAAACAGCGATGAGGACGTAACAAATATCTTTGAGAATTTTTCTATTGATGACTGGGAAGATGCCTATGCTGAATTATTAGATAAGTTCAATTCACTTAGTAAAGAGCATAGGGTTCTAAAGAGAAAATTTAATACCAATATTGAAGAACAAACCCAATTCTGTGAGGAAAATCAGAAACTAAAAGAAGAACTAGAAGAAATGACTTCCCTAAGAAAAGAAAATGAAAAGCTCAAGGAAGAAAATCAGGAGAGTCACAACCAGCTTAACGAAATCAAAATTAAAATTGAAGAAAGCCTGAATGAAAATAGAGTGAACTCAGAGAAATATGAAGCTGTTAAGAAAGTGAATGTTGAACTTCTAAAAAATTCTGAGTCACTTCAAAAAGAGCTGGAAGATAAACAGAAGGTCTTGGAAAAATTTGTCCAAGGAAAAACTAGTCTGGATGCTATACTAGGGACAAGGGTTAACTTCAATAGGGAGGGTCTAGGCTATGACCCAACTAACAAGATACCCTTTCAATTCAAAACCACCACCTTCTGCCCAGAGAAGGGAAAGGAGAAGCTGGACACACCATCTAGCTCAAATAGCAGTCAAGGAGCTCAATGTCTGAAAGGAAGTTCAACAAACAATGCTGGTCGACCATTTAAAATGGGAATGAATTTTGTAAAGAACTTCACTAAGCCCACTCACCAGATTATAAATGGTAGATAGACCAAGCAAGTGGTTCAGAACACAAGCTGGAATTACTACCAACAGATGGGTCCAAACAGGATGTACTGGAGAAATAACTATCATCCTTAAAAAGCTGCTAATCAACAAGCTCACAGACGATATCCCAGGAATGGGAAGCCTAATGACTGGAATATAGCTTACTTCTCTAGACCAGCTGGACATAACCCCGGCTATAATTTCAATAAACCAGAAGTAAAGGATCCAGGGAAAAACATGTTGAAGCAAATCTGGATTCCGAAACATCTGATTAGATATTTGAATAATGTCTTTGGACCCAACTCATCTTGGGTTCCAAATTATTTTGCTTGACTTTGTTTGTGTAGGTCTGCCTGGCAGTTGAGAACAACAAGTGATACCTCGATAGTGGCTGCTCCAGGCACATGACAGGTAGGGCTGTCAATGGGCCTGGCCGGCCCGACAGGCCCGCGGGCCTGGCCCGATTTCGGGCCGGGCCGCAAGGTCTTTTTCAGCCCGCGGGTTTTTAGTCCGGCCTAAAAGCCCGGCCCGACTAAACTCGTGGGCCGGGCTCGGGCTTTGAGTTCGGCCCGCAGGCCGGCCCGGCCCGATCCCTTTTTTTATTCTCACTTCAAATTTTAAAAACTATTTAGTCAAACTTATGTTATATTACTTAATTAGAAATTTTAAAATTCTCTTTTCACACAAATTATGTAATTAATATCAAAATTTTAATTTATTTAGTGAGATTGTAAGTTGTATAGTATTAAATCTATTAATTTTTATTATTATTATTATTTTATTTAAGTAGTCGGGTCGGGCCGGGCCTTAGTCGGGCTTTGAAATTTTTGCATAATGTCAGGCCCGGCCTGGCCCGGCCCGACATAGGTCGGGCTCGGGCCTTACTCTTGATAAGTCGGGCCCGAGCCGGGCCGACCTAAGCCCAGCCCGGGCCTGGTCCATTGACAGCCCTAATGACAGGAGACCGATCCAAGTTCAGCAAGATAGAGATGAAGGTAGGGGGTCTGGTCAAATTTGGAGGAAAGGACAGAGGTAGGATAATTGGAGTTGGCACTGTAGGTAAGTCTTCCACAAACTCCATTGAAAATGTTCAACTTGTGGAAGGTCTTCAACACAACCTGATTAGCATTAGTCAATTATGTGACAAGGGTCACAGGGTTGTGTTTGATGATAACTCATGCAAGATTTTTGAAATAAATTCTGATGTGGTTAAATTTGTAGCCAACATGGTGAATAATGTCTACATGATAGACTTAGATGCTGAATCTGAACCTAACCTTTGTTTATCTGCTAATTCTGAAAATGATGCTTTTGAATGGCATAGACGTCTAGGCCATGCTAGTTTCTCTACTTTACATAAATTGGTCAAGCATGATTTAGTTAGAGGCATGCCTAGAATTAAGTTCAATTCTATTTCAAAATCATGTGATGCATGTGCTCTAGGCAAACAGACCAGGAATTCTTTCAAGCTAAGATCTGAGCCATTGTCCTCTAGACCAATAGAACTTCTCCATATAGACCTCTTTGGTCCTACTAGGACTCAGAGTCTTAATGGGAATAGGTTTGGCTATGTGATCATTGATGACCATTCTAGATTTTCATGGATCTTTTTCTTAGCCAATAAAAGTGATGCTTTTCAAAAGTTTAATCAGTTTTTCAATAAGGTCAAACAAGAAGGAAAACACAAGATTTGCTTTATTCAATCTGACCATGGAGGTGAGTTTGAAAACTCTATATTTTCTGATCTTTGTGAAAGAGAGGGACTAACACACAGGTTTTCTTCTCCCATGACACCTGAACAGAATGGAATTGTGGAGAGAAGAAATAGAACTATTGTAGAGATGGTCCGAACCATGCTGATTGAGAGTCAATTATCAAGGAAGTTCTGGGCAGAGGCGGCCAATACAACAACTTATATAATCAACAGGGCCATGGTAAGACATATTCACAAGAAAACACCCTATGAGCTACTAAAAGGTAAGAAACCAAACTTGGTTCATTTAAGAATTTTTGGAGCTAAATGCTTTATTCATAACAATGACAAGAAAGACTTAGATAAGTTTGAAGCTAAAAGCTCCCCTGGAATATTTTTAGGATACTCTGAAGTATCAAGGGCATATAGGGTCTTTAACAAAACAGACCAGAAAGTTGAAGAGTCTCCACACATCATCTTTAGTGAAAAGAAAGGTGTTACTAACATTGAAAATGTTGACAGGGATTCCAATCACGATGGAGAATTCCTAGAAGACCAAGAAGAAGAGAAGACTCAGTCGAGTGGAACATCAAATCCTCCCAATCAGGAAGGGCCAGAAGAAACAGGTGAGTCTTCAATAAATGTCAGATTTCTTAAAGATCATCTGATAGATAATGTCATAGGCAACCCTGAAGATCCTCTTCGGACTAGGTCTCATTTTAGGAATGTTAATAATCAAGACCTAATTGCTTTAGTCTCACAAATTGAACCCAAATCAGTAGAAGAGGCCTTGGCTGATCAAGCTTGGGTCAATGCAATGTGTGAGGAATTAGGCCAGTTCAAAAGAAATAATGTCTGGAAGCTTGTTCCAAGACCAGATAGTGTTAATATCATAGGAACTAAGTGGGTGTTTAAAAATAAAATGAATGAAGATGGAATCTTTTCTAAGAATAAGGCCAGACTAGTAGCCAAGGGCTACTGTCAGGAATTTGGAGTTGATTTTGATGAATCATATGCACATGTTGCTAGGATGGAAGCAATAAGAATTTTGCTAGCTTTTGCATGTTCCAAGAATATAAAACTCCAACAAATAGATGTTAAAAGTGCCTTCTTAAATGGAGTCATTAAGGAAGAGGGTTTTGTTGAACAACCCCCTAAATTTCAATTCCCTCCTCAACCTAACCAAGTTTTCAGGTTAAACAAAGCTCTGTATGGTCTAAAGCAAGCTCCTAGAGCATGGTATGAAAGATTGACTGAATTTCTGATCAGCAAGGGCTACAAGAGAGGTAAAGTTGATCAAACCTTATTTACCAAGAGTACAAATACCGATCTCATCATAGCTCAGGTATACGTAGATGACATTGTGTTTGGATCAACTAGCTGTGAATTATGTGCTGAATTCTCTAAAATGATGTCTGCTGAATTTGAGATGAGTTTGGTAGGTGAACTAAAGTATTTTCTTGGCTTACAGATACAACAATTGGAGGATGGATGCTTCATTAACCAGACCAAATACACAATGGAACTATTCAAGAGGTTTGGTATGATCAACCTGAAGCATATAACAACACCTATGAGTACCAACATCTCACTGGATGCAGATGAGACAGGTAAAGAAGTAAATGTCAAACTCTATTGAGGTATGATTGGTTCTTTACTCTACTTGACAGCTTCTCGACCTGATATATAGTTCAGTGTAGGAATGTGTGCAAGGTATCAGTCTAGACCCACTGAATCACACTTAGCTGCAGTGAAAAGAATTTTTAGATATTTGTCAGCTACACCCTCACTTGGTCTATGGTTTCCTGCTACACACTCACTAGATCTAATTGCATACACAGATACAGATTATGCAGGATGTAAACTAGACTGAAAAAGCACTAGTGGTCATTGTGAATTTTTAGGTGGGTGTTTAGTCTCTTGGGGATCCAAGAAACAACACTCTGTGGCCCTCTCCACTGTTGAGGCTGAATATGTGGCTGCAGGGAGTTGTGGTACAAAAGTCATTTGGATTAAACACCAGCTACAGGACTACCAAGTAGACCTGGGTTGCACACCTATATATTGTGATAATACCAGTGCCATCAATCTTGCCAAGAATCATGTTTTGCATTCCCGCACCAAACACATAGAGATAAGGCATCATTTCATAAGAGATGAGGTTTCTAAGAACAATTTTGAAATGATTCATGTAGGCACTGATAATCAGATTGCTGACATCTTCACTAAACCTCTGGATAATGAAAAATTCACTACACTGAGAAGAGAATTAGGCTTATTCAAGTTGTCTTAATTGTGAAGTCTGTTCATTTTGTGAGGGGGAGTTCTGTGTGTCATGATGGTTAGCTTTCAGTAAGGCTATGTTTAAGGGGGAGCTGGTTGAGCTGTGAGAGGGAGAGTTCTTTGACAGATTCAAAAAGACTGACCAGATGTGTGTCTTTGCTGGTTCTCATGACTGATCTAGTGTGGTTCTCTCAGACAGTAGAATCTCACTCATTTCTTAAGTCTATAAGTCTGTGATACTAAAGTCCAACTAGAATCTTTCCTCTGGTAGTCTTTCAGAGATCTGGATTAATTGTATAAAGTATATCTTCCTACATTGTCAGTGATTCTGGTTCAGGCCAAAACTTGTATGTCTTGATATCTGACCCAAACAACTTGAAATCTAGACTTCAAGATTTACTTCAAGAAACAATCCTTTGGGTATTGTTTTCAATCATTCCATCTTCTCAACACAAGGGATAAACTGAATTAACAAAGGTCTTGATTTGTTCACTGAGAAACTGGGAGCTTCATCAATGAAATGAAGTTTTCTCCTATGTCATGAGGTGTCAAATACTTAACAAAAAAAACATGACAATAATATTCTGACCATCACAGAGCAATGGTGGCTTGCTGGTGAGTAACTGGGGACTCTGGCCTCTAATCAAGGTGTTTCCTCATGTCAAAAGCCACAGTTACTAACTCTGTTCTAAAAAAAAAGGAGGAGGTAATGAGGTACTCACACTGAGTAACTGGGGATTCAGGCCTCTAATCAAGGTGTCTCCCTATTGTCAAAAGTGTGAATTACCAACTTACTCATTGGTTTTTCTTGCAAATCACCTCAAAATCCCTTGTCTTTATGCAATTTAATGGATTGCTTGTCCTCAATACCTTGAGAACACCTTCTCAGACTTTGTCTCTTGTTGTCTTCTGGGATAGTTGCTTGTTCAGCTAAATCATGCCATACTTGTTAACTCCTGTTCTAAATCATATCCTATGTATGTTGATAAACTTTTCTATCATTCTATTTCTCTATTGTTTACTGGAGTTCAAGAATCTTCACTTAAGTTTAGCACCTCACTTATTCTCTTAAGACTTGCTCGTGCCTTTCTGCACTAAGATGTTACTGTACTTCCTCCTCATGTCTCCAGCACTTTCATATATTCTGCATTTCCTTTTGCTGATGTCAAAGGGGGAGAGAGGTTTTGCAATATCAGTAGATAATTTGCTATCATGAGTTATCATTTGTTGTCATGAGTTGTGGGGGAGAATAGTTTGTCATGGCAATATCTGAGAGTGAGATGTGGGGGAGCTGAGAGTGAGTTGTTGGGGGAGTGGTTCTGGAGAAAGAAGTGTTTCAGTAGTAGTGTTTGGAGAGGGAGATTCCTGTAGCCCACTCAAAGAGCAGACTCAACTAGGCCCAACAAGGCCCAACAAGGCAAGCTCGTCCAAGTGATAGCCCACAGGGCCCACTCGGAAAAGCCCAATAAAACAATGCTCGAGAAAATAACTCTCCTAGGCGGCCCCAAGGCTCGGAGAGCCCGAGCCTCGGTCAGGTCACAGGAAGACCCGCGCACGCGCTATCCCTCCGCACGAAGGGGGGAAGCGCTAGCCGGTCTGTCCGACCCATCTCCTCACCGAGCTAGGCCTATCGCCCGATAGGGCCGGCCCCCCTAAGCTCGGTACGATCGATAAAATGTTCATCACTGCAGCCGTTAGAGTCCACAGCGGGCCGGACACTAAGAAGTCCAGGAGCTCCGGCTTCTCCACGAGGATAACGCCCCCACGATGAGGCCATAAAAGCCCACGACGAGGACGTAACCTCCACCGGAGACCTCTCAGCTTGCAGGACTCCAGAGGGCGGCGCTCTATTTAAACTTGGGATACCCTCCGGTGAAAGGTAAGTCCAAAAGGGCATTGATCCACCCCCAATTCCTGAGCAAGGATCACTTCACCCCATTGGTGGAGAGGGATCTCGCGCCTTCACCTTCTCCTCCCTATCGCTGCTCCCACCGTTGCTCTACTGACTTGGGCGTCGGAGGGTTTTGCCCTAGGGAATCCCCCTGGGCCCTCTGACCCGTTTCCCTGTCTTGCAGTTCATTAACTTGGTGATTACCAGCCCGCTCAGGAACCAGCGCGAGATTTCGCCTCTTCATCTGGCGCCGTCTGTGGGAAACACACGAAGAGCCAACATGGTGAGAAGGAGCTCAAGGAGGAGGTCTGCCGGTGAAAAGGGTAAGGCCATGACAGTAGCAGGGGATGGCCCTTCCAGGGCCTCACAGAACCCTCCCTCCAACGCCAGCATCCCTGCCGACGGACCACCCCCCCCCCCCCCCCCCGCGGCGGCGGGGCTACCCCCCTACGGTGGCGCCGAAGCCTTCCAGGCCCTCAACGCCAAACTGGATGTCCTCGTGGAACTCATGAAGACCCAGGCGGCCAGGGATGCAAGGTCCCGCGCCCCGTCAGGGAGCCCCCCCCGCAGGAATACATCCCATCACACAACTGGGGGCCGCTTCACCCTCCGCGGCCAGCAGCTCATCCGTAACAGGGTCGGAGGACCCTCGCAAGCTCCACCTCCGGAGCAAGAGGCCTCCTCCACGCCGAGGAAAGGAAGGTGGGAGACGCAACGGCCAGATCCGGAAGCCGACATTCCCGGAGACCGCCAAGGCGCCCCCCCTAGCCTCGCGGCACGACAGCAACCGGAGTTATCCCTCCGACTGCGAGATTTCGAAAGGCGCTTCGCTGAGCAGGAGCGCGCCCTTCGCGCCCTGCAGAAGGCCTCTTCCCCGGAAGACGAGGAGAAATCCCCGTTCTCCGAGTATATCTTGAAGGCAGAGGTATCTCCCAGAGCCCCCATGCCAACCTTCAAGCTTTACGATGGCCAGGGCGACCCGGCTGACCATTATGATAGCTTCGACGCCCTGATGACTCTATACGGAGCGTCGGACCCCATCAAGTGCCGAGCCTTCGTGACCACTCTGGTCCAGGGCGCTCAAGCGTGGTTCCGGGCTCTCGCCCCCGGATCCATCCGAGACTTCAAGCAGTTCGGGCGAGTCTTCATGGAGAGCTTCGCCGGAAGTGCCCCCCCAAGGTCGGTAGCGGGGCTCTTGGCCCTCAAACAGGCGCAAGGGGAAAGGCTCCGGGCTTACGTTCACCGATTTAAATCGGAAGCCCTCCAAATCCCCCGCCTGGATGTGGCCTCGGCCACAACCGCACTGACCGGGGGTACCAGGGACGAGAACCTCCGCCGCGAACTCGTCCTCCACCCTCCCTCGACCCTTGCCGCTCTAGTGACTCTGGCTCTGCGCCACGCCGAGTGCGAAGAAGTGCTCAGCGCTTGCCGAGACACAACCGGCTCGGGTCGGGAGGGGGACAAGAAGCGGGGCCCCGAGCCAAATCCTAGCTCGGGAAAGAAGCGAGACCAAGATGGAGAGCGCAAGCGGAAGTACGAGCGGTACACCCCGTTAACCGCCCCGGTCTATGAAATCTATGAAGACATCAAAGACTCGGGACTTCTCCGTCGGCCCGAGCCGATGAGGTCGAAGAACCACAAGCGAGACAGACATTGTCTATTCCACGGCGATCATGGGCATCACACCGGTGATTGCCACCAGCTCCAAAATGAAATCGAGCGCCTCATCCGCCTGGGGCACCTGGCTCGGTTCACTGCCGAGCGCAGAGAAGATCAAGGCGCCGCAGAGGAGATCAACAACGCCCCCCGAGGGGTCCACATCAACGTCATCTCTGGAGGAATAGCATCATGAGGCGACAGCAGCCGTGGAAGGAAGCATCATGCCGAGCGGGCGAGCCGAGCCCCAGAGCCACCCAAGGCCCCGCCCCAGGTTATAGTCTTCTCCGATCAAGACCTGGAGGGGCTGAGCACCCCGCACGATGACGCCCTCGTAATCTTGGCCACTATAAACCATTGTAACGTAGATCGGATTCTTGTGGACAATGGAAGTGCCCTTGATGTGTTGTCTTATGACTGTTTCCTCAAAATGGGAGAGGATCCATCCAAACTCCGCCCGATCCGAATACCCCTCTGTGGGTTCAATGGCCTGGCCACTCTCCCCGAAGGAGCCCTAAGCCTGCCGGTTACCCTCGGCACCCCACCCAAAACCGTTACGGTCATGGTAGACTTCATGGTGATCAAAGGGATGATAGCGTACAACGCCATCTTCGGCCGGGGAATCCTCAGTCGGATCAAGGCAGTACCGTCTACCTATCACCAAAAAATGAAGTTCCCCACCAAGAACGGGGTAGGGGAAATCCGAGGTAACCAGGCCCCGGCCCGAAGGTGCTACAACATCTCGGTGGAGGCCACGAGGCCGGACGGGAATGATAAGGGCCCCCGGGAAGTCGAGGAAAAATCCACAGCTACTAAGCCAGGTGGCGAGTTGCTGACAATTTTCCTAGACAACGACCCGACCCTAGGAGTAAGGATCGGAGCCGACCTACCACCCGAGGAACAGCAGCAATATAAGAAATTTCTTTCTGAGTACATCCGAGTCTTCGCTTGGTCCGACGATCAGCTCCCTGGGATACCAGAGGAGACCGTGCTGCACCGACTCAACCTCAACCCCACCTTGAACCCCGTGCAACAGCGCCGAAGGAAGCACGCACCAGAGAAACAGACGATTATCAAGGCGCAGGTCACCAAGGGGCAAGAGACTGGTCTTTTTAGACCGGTCCTGTACCCGACGTGGCTAGCCAATTTCGTCCTGGTACCAAAGGCTTCGGGCAAGTGGCGGATGTGCGTGGACTTCACCGACTTGAATAAGGCGACCCCTAAGGACTGCTATCCCTTGCCCAGCATCGACCAACTGGTCGACTCGACATCGGGAAACGAGATGCTCAGCTTCCTGGACGCCTATTCGGGTTACCATCAGATCAGAATGAATTCTGAAGACGTCGAGAAGACCACCTTCATCACCGACTACGGCGTGTACTACTATACCCGGATGCCTTTCGGGTTGAAGAATGC
Organism: Amorphophallus konjac; assembly: GCA_022559845.1. Lineage (NCBI taxonomy): Eukaryota > Viridiplantae > Streptophyta > Magnoliopsida > Alismatales > Araceae > Amorphophallus > Amorphophallus konjac. The sequence goes on from JAHNEJ010002940.1 coordinate 95,219, forward strand.
CGGAGCCACGTATCAAAGGCTGGTCAATCACATGTTCGAGGAGCAGCTAGGTCGGAACGTCGAGGCCTACATTGACGACATGCTCGTCAAGACCCCCAGGGCCCAGGACCACTTCACCGACCTCGCTGAAACCTTCGGCGTCCTCCTGAAGTACAACATGAAGGTCAATCCTGCCAAGTGCGCCTTCGGAGTAAGATCCGGGAAGTTCCTGGGTTTCCTGGTCACTCAGCGTGGGATCGAAGCCAACCCCGACAAGGTCCAGGCCATCCTGGACATGCGCTGTAGACACGCCATTCTTGACGCCTCCTGAGAAAGTCTCATATTACTATACGACGCCCCGCAACGGCTTACGCATTTTGAATCACTCGAGTGCTTCCTTTTCTTGGGTCTTCTTCTGCCTTTTTCGGCATTCGGAATCGTCCCGTCACGGCAGTCGGACGGCATCAACACCAGTCGAACGCATCAGGAGGTTCCGGAACTAAGAAGGATGTCTGCCGGGCGGCCGCTGACTAGGACCCGGGTGGGTCTTAATGGGGGCGTCCAGGCCCCTGGACGCCCCCATCTTTTTAATTTATTTTATTATTTTCTCAGGGCCCAAAACCAAATAAAAAATATATATATTAATGGAGGCGTCCAGGCCCCTGGACGCCTCCATAAAAAACAAAAAAATAAAAAATGTGTGTAAAATGCCAGTTGGCATAAAAAACAAAAAAAATAATAAATAAAAAAATAAATATATTAATGGAGGCGTCCAGGCCCCTAGACGCCTCCATAAAAATAAATATAAAAAAAAATCATGCCAGCCCTGGCATAAAAGACAAAAGAAAAATAAAAATAATATATATTTTGGAGGCGTCCAGGCCCCTGGACGCCTCCATCAACTCTCTCACGGGCGCCGCTCACCGAACGACGGTTTGTCGTGTGTGAAAAAATCCAAATTATGAGACGTCCAGTCAGCTGGACGCGCCCATTTCTGAATCACGAGGCGCCGCTCACAAAACCACGCGTTGTGCCAAACCGCGTGCGGCCGTCGTCGGTTTTCGGTGGACCTGTTTGAGGCGTCCGGAGCCCTGGACGCCTCCACAAAAGTATTCCAAAAAAATATATAAAAATAGAATAAAATATTAATTCGGCCCTGATGGAGGTGTCCAGGGTCCTGGACGCCTCCACCCTCCGGAGCTCTATAAATAGAGGCCCACCCCCTTAGTTCTAGGGGAGCTTCGAAGTGATCCGATAGGCTGCCGGAGCCCAGAGGCTACGGAGTCATTTTCTAACCCGTGGGTTCTTTTGTAGGTGGAGGTTCTGCCGGCTTCTCGGGTGCTCACGCTCGCGAGAGGAAGGTCGTCTTCATCCACCGCGCTTCCACGTCGTCCCCACGCTGCCGGAGCTCCGCCGGATTTCACCATCGGCACATTCAATAAGCCAATTCTTTCCTTTTCTTCGTAGTTCTTTTGCATTCATCATCTTGCATCCCCTATCCCCCTTCATAAGGGCGCCTTTTCTTATACACTTCTTACATCCATCATCTCATTTTCCTCCTACTCGAGTCCGAGAGGGGTTTAAAAGATAACACCAACCAGGTGTGTGTCTTGCCATCATTTCGTTATTTTTATCGCAAGGATTTGAATACTACACCTCCATCTTTCTAATCCACTTGTCATTTGTTTGTCGTTGTTTTGCAAGGGTAGCCGAGGAAAGCCCTCTCCGTCGGCCGGCCGAAGGGGGAGGAAGAAGCAACCCGCCATCTCTCGCTCTTGAGGTAGGCGCGATCACCTTCTTATTTTTGGGGTCTTTTGGCCCCTGGCGATCACATATTGTTCTCGAGGCCGCGGCGAGTCACTTCCCCAATGGCCGTTTAAATTCCCGCTCTTTGTATTCTCTTTATATTCTGTCATCTTATTATCTGCTCATATTCTCGAGGCCGCGGCGAGTCACTTCCCCAATGGCCGTTTCAATTCTTGTTATTTAATTTTTGCACCATTCCCGTCCCCCCGAGGCCGCGGCGAGTCACTTCCCGCTATGGCCGTTTAACCCCCATATCTTGCTATATCACACTTGTCCCGCTCGCCCCGCCGGAGCAATCTCCCGTGGTGGCCCCTTCTCTCTCTTCTCTTATTTCTGTGTTGCAGCAAACAAACAAAAAAAAGAGGAGCCCGCGCGCGCTCCGCGTCCTCTCCGCTCTCCCCGAACCGCGTGACGTCGCTCACAGATTGGCGATCACGGTGGGACCTCTACTGCTTCCTTTCGGCTACCCTTGCAAGTTCGGCACCACCCGTGCCTCTCCACCTTGGCGCCCGCGCGCGCCCCCGTTGTGCTCACGGCAGCACTATCAGTTGTGATTGGTTGTTTGTTTATTATATGTCTGTTATTTCTGTTGTTTTCTTACTCTATATATCTGTCAGCATTCCATTGCATACATCCATTCCTCTTTTCTATCCTTTTTTCATTTTTTGAGGATCACCCTTTCCCGGTGAAGGAAGGACTCTCCGTTTGGGAATTCCTCTCAACGGACTAGAATCTCCTACACTGGGACCTCCGTAAGTCCCCGACATCGAAGAATCTCCTCTTCGTTCACTGGGCTGGTTGTACCATTGAAGTTCCCCGGAGTTAGTCATTTCATTCGTGGTGAGACGAGAGACCCTAGCTGACACGGCGGTGAAACAAAAATAAACTAGGGTCCCCATTTTGTGTGAACTTCGGATCTCGTTAAAAACACAAAAAAAATCATCAACATCAAAACACAAAAAAAGGGCGTAAAGGCATCCACTTGTTTGATAATCTCTGCTACCTACTTGCTAGTGTATGTTTTTACGTTCTGGGAAAACTGTGAGCATGTCTCACGAGTCTTTTGAGGAGAACCACCCTAGCCGTGGTTTGTCAGCCGACCCGCGAGTCTATGCTATGGACTCGGGTCCTTCTCATGACCCCTCGCATGAGGTGCAGGTTATTGCCGGGGACACGTCCCCACCACAGGATATCACTTCCTTACTGGGCGTCCTCGCCAACACGGAGCTTACCTCTGAACAGCTCCGGGCCTTCCAGGCCATTCTAAAGGGGAAATCTGTTTCCCCCACGCCCCAGGAATCAACTCCGGCCATCGCACCTCTCCAAGAGTCCGTGCAGGCCATTCCATCTCCTTCATTGGCGCAAGCCATCCAGTCTCCCTCGCTTCAAGGTCAAGCGAGCCAACAACCACCCTCATTCCAATTCCCGTCACAATCTCAAACTCCCGTTGTTCCCCACACACCGCTTCAGCCAGGGCCAACTGTCGGTGGTCCGACAGCTCCCTCTCATTCGGGGTTTCCCCCTCAAGTCTCCGGGAGACAGTTTCTCCCCCAGTGGCAAGTGCCACCTTCACCTCCAGAGGAGCTCGCCCAATCGCTCCTCAATAGGTTCAATCGCATGGACGAGCAGTTTCAAAATCTAAGAAGAATGGTGGACGTGAAAGCCACCCCGGAGGTTGCTTTGCCAATCCTTCCCGTCATTCATCTTCCTCCCTCCGAAATGCCCACGTACCGCAGATACAATGGTACCGGCAACCCCTTCATTCACCTCAAGGACTTCATGTATGAGTCCTCCTATTGGCAAAATGATCAAAGGTCCCTGGCATACCTCTTTCGGAGATCATTGGATGGTCCTGCGCTTGAGTGGTTCTATTCTCTGGAGCCCCGCGAGGCCGAGAATTTTGAAATAGTCCAGAGAAGGTTCTTGCAGAAATATAGGGATAGGGTCGGTCCCTCACTCTCCATTACCGACCTAGTGGCCGAAAAGATGAAACCCGACGAGGATTTTGTCCGATATGCTGATAGATGGAGGTCTCTGGCGGAAAGAATAAGGGATACCCTCTCCGAGCCCGAACAAGTGAAGATGATTGTGTCTAATGCAACCCCACAGTTCAGACATGTCCTGGCCATGAATAAACTTACTACAATGGAGGAACTCTATGAAAGGGCCCGATACATCCAAACCCAGCTAAAAGACTCCCCCATCATGAACATGTTTGAGTCGCCGAAGCCCAAAGTGGTCAGAAAGACAGGCGCTGGTGTCTCGGGCGGAGCCACAGAAGGGGTCGTGACAAATGAGCAAGTCAGTGCGGTCAACAATGCCAACTATGCAGTCAACCCAAGGCCTCCACAAATGCCCCGACTTCTACCCCAACCAGGTCCTTTCCCTCTTCGTCCTCCACCCCAAAATAATCCACCCCAGGATAATATGCCTTCATTACGCCAACCCCAGCAACAACAACCACAACCTCAGCAACAACAACCACCGCTTCAGTACAACCAAGTTCCACCCCCGGGGAACTATGGTCCCCAACAGCAACAAAGGAGGCCGCTCGGTCCCAAGAGAGCCTACTATCCACCATTGCCGGAAACCTTAGCAGACATTTTTAATGCCCTCATGGCATCAAACCAACTCGCCCTACCCAGAGAAAGGCCCGCGTGGCCCCCCAATGTTGATACCTCCAAATACTGTGTCTACCACAGGCAGCCGGGACACACAGTAGATTACTGCTTCCATTTCAAAGATTACATCCATGATATGAATGATGAACATCAAATAGATTGGGATGAGATGAGACGATACGTCGCGGCTCTCAAGGCTAGGAGACCTCCTCATAGGCCACAGCAGCAGTTACAACAGCAACAGCAACAGCAACCACAACAACAACAGCAGGCTCAGCAGGCCCCACAACAACAGCCCGACATGGGCATAATCCAGAATCCATTACCGGAGCACCAACAGCCCAATCATCAGGTTAACCCCATCTCCTCCTTCCCGGAAGTCGGGAGAGAGCAGGTGTGGCACCAGGAAAGTACCTCCATTCTTTCTACCTCCAACCCTATCGTCATGCAACCCCCTCACCTTGCCCGGGTAGCACCTCTCTCTCATCAACCCGCGTCAGTATCACCATCACCATTTCCACTACCATTACGCCCTCTCATCCGCACCCCGACCTCCTATCAACCGACACTCTCCACTACGCCTTCACACCCTCTCATCTTCTCTCACTCCCCCACTTTACCATCCACCTCTACCACATTTACCCCTACGCCTTCTAAACCCCTTATCATCCGTCAACCATACATAACCCCGTCTTTCTCCACCGTATCACCACTAATGCCTTCAAAACCACTCATTAACCATCACCCACCTCAAAATCATTGCCCACTTCAAGCCCTACCCACTCCTACTTCGTCTCCACCGCCACCTTCTAGACCCCTTATCCTTCATAATCCGCGCAATATCCCCTCTACCTCCACCATGCCTCCACCTAACAAACCCCTCATCAGAATCCCTGCTCCCGTCATCACCCCTGCTTCATCAACCATTCCTCCACTACTACCCCTCAAACCCCTGTTAAAACCCACTGCTACCCCCACAGAGGTACAAAAGCCGCAGGCAATGGTGCTCCGGAGTGGAAGGATTTTCCACAGGGTTTTCCCCCACAACAGTCAGAATCCCGAGCAATCTCAGCCAGAGAAGGATGATGCAGAACAACCAGAAAGAGCTATCCCTGGAACACAGTATGATCTATTGAAACACTTGGACAAGACACCTGCCCGGATCTCCATCCTGGAGCTACTTCAAAGATCCACATCCCACCAGGCGGCCTTGATGGAATATCTTCAAAAGGTCATGGTTAATGAAGACCTCCCCGTGGAGAAGATTTCGACCGTCCTGACCCCAACAGACACACAACCAGCCATCATGTTTCACAACTACGAGCTCGCTCCCAAGGAAGCTCGGAAATATGCATTGTGCATTTCAATAAAAATTAATGGGGTATCCATAAACCCGTGTCTTGTGGACACGGGTGCATCCATAAATGTGATCTCCATGAGCACTCTTCAGTTGTGTGGGGTCAACGAGGAACAAATAAGACCTTCCTCGATCACGGTCACGGCTTATGACAATAGCAAAAGGCCGCCGCAGGGGATGATTATTCTGAAGGCAGAACTAGGCCCCATGTCAATTCCCACGGAATTCCATGTCCTCGACATGGACCCCACATTCAAGGCTATACTGGGTCGCCCTTACATCGAAGCCATGGACGCTGTGCCTTCCACCAACCATCAGTGCCTGAAGTTTCCTTACAATGGGAGAATTATTAAAGTGGTCAGTACACCTGTCCTTCACACAGTGGATGCTATCAACACCTCTCTGCCTTCTGTTTGGCCGTCTCATCGGCCCATATTGTCACTGCTGGACGTACGTGATCCATCTCATGTTCCACTAGCACCAAAGGAGCCGGTCAGGGCAACCACAACATCATGTCTCCCTTTTCACTCCAAAGGTTGGGAGATTATGAGGAACATCGGCTATCAACAAGGAAAAGGTCTGGGCGCACAGTTACAGGGTATGCTCAAACCGCCAAAGGAAATTAGGCCGAACCGCAGGTTTGGCCTAGGCTTCAAAGGACCGTTCAAGGCAGATTGGAAGCCCCTCACGTGGACTCTATCAAACCACTTCAACAGAGGGCCCGTTGTTCAGATGGGAGATCACCCACGAGAAGCATATGGGGGATCACATGCTGTATATTTGGCTGAAAAATGTCCGAGGATCACCAAAAGAGGCAAGATCAAAGATCCGGAATGCGAGTGGGACAAATGGTTCGACATACGGGACATTTCCGTTGCACTGGAAAGGATGTTCTCGTCTCCGCAGCTTGAAGGACCACCATTGATCTCCGAAATACCAGAGAATATTACCACTCTTGCCAAGGTTCCAAACTATCCTCGTCCTCGCCAGAAGGACCCTGTCATCGACGGATCTTCATCCGTCCTCAACATTGCCGTCGACGGCTCATTAGCCGCCATCTTCTCCATCCACTCGTCTCAGCCTTTGCTGATATCTTCTTCCTGGGCCAGACAATTGTCTGATGATCTTCCCAGGTCCCCTTCTTTGCTTACATACCTACGCGGGCTTTTCAACCCGCGCCAGGTCTTCAACCATGATCTGCTCTATGAGCCTCACAATCCTCTAGCCATAACCACTTTCCTCTCTCCTCCAATCTCTTTTCACTGCTTTGTCATTAAAAATGAAAACGAAAAAAAAACGTCAATTTTCAAACTCCCCAACAACACATCTTCGTTGAGGAAACCTCCTACATCTCCCACGGGTGCGTACCGCCTTGCGGACCACCCGTCCAAGGTCCGATGAGCGACCTTTTCTACCCCTCCTCTGAGGGGTCTTCTCCTGTACATTCTACACCATCCTCTTCGTCTTCCTCTTCTTCTGTAAATATTGTCAGTCAATCTAGGAATGATAGGCCAAGGGTAGTACCTAGGAAGAAATCCAAGGGTAGGCAGATCCCTCGTCGATTCCTTCTGGATTTGGCCGCCAGGTGTCAGGCCCTTCTTGCCATCCCCCAGTTGTTAGAAAATCCCATCCAGCTACCCGAAATAGAATGCGAGGGCGACTGTGCATCTGATGAAGGGTATGGAGTCTACGAGATCACGGATGAAGAATGCCCCACTGAAGATGAGGGTGAAGAATATGAGGATGCGGCGGGCGCATACGCTAGTGGAATGAGGAGATTCGACGAGCCGTCAACCGCCGTAGAAGAATCCACCAAAGAAGTCAACTTGGGAACTGAGGAAGACCCTAGGATCATCCTCATAAGTGACAACCTACCACCCTCTGAAGAAGAGGCATTAATTGAGGTTCTCAAGGAATATAAGGACACGTTTGCATGGAGCTACGAGGATATGCCGGGTCTGGATTCAACCTTGGTCGAACACCGTTTAACCCTAAAACCAGGGTCCATCTCGGTAAAACAAAGGTTAAGGCGTTTCCACCCTCAGATGGCTTTGAAAATGAAAGAAGAGGTCGATAAGCTCCACAAAGCCAGGTTCATTAGAGTCGTTCTTTATCCTCAATGGGTGGCGAACATTGTCCCGGTCATGAAGAAAGATGGGAAAGTCAGGATTTGCATCGACTTCCGGGACCTTAACCGCGCGTGTCCAAAGGATGATTTTCCCTTACCTCACATTGATGTGCTGATTGATAACACGGCAGGCTACGAAACCCTCTCTTTCATGGATGGATTTTCAGGATACAATCAAATTCGTTTGGCAGAAGAGGATCAGGAAAAGACGTCATTCACTACCCCTTGGGGAACATATTGTTACGTGGTCATGCCGTTCGGATTAAAGAATGCTGGAGCTACTTACCAAAGAGCGATGATGGCCATATTTCATGACATGATGCACATATATCTGGAAGTGTATGTGGATGACTTATTGGTAAAATCAAGGACCAGGATGGAACATCCAGAAGTTTTGGCTAAGGTCTTGCAGAGGTCAAGGGAGTTCCAACTGAAAATGAACCCGAAGAAGTGTGTGTTTGGTGTGTCGTCAGGTAAATTGCTGGGGTTCATTGTGAGTAAAAGAGGGATCGAGATAGATCCCGACAAAGCCAAGGCTATCAGGGATATGCCGCCTCCCAAGAATTTGAGGGAAGTCCGAGGTTTAATCGGGAGGTTGCAGTTTATTCGTCGGTTTGTGTCCCAACATTCACAAAGGTGTAGACCTCTCTACGAGTTGACCAAGCCAGGAGTAGAATTCCACTGGAATTCTAAATGTCAGAAAGCTTTTGAAGGGTTAAGGAATATCTGGCTAGTCCACCCGTTCTCATTCCACCCAAACCGAAAAACCTCTGATCCTTTACGTCTCAGTCTTGGATGACTCCGTGGGAGCCGTCCTCGCACAAGCTGATGAAGAAGGCAAGGAACGGGCAACCTATTACTTGTCCAAACTTCTCAATCCCTGTGAGCAGAAGTACACCGGCATGGAGAAAACCTGTGCTGCCCTCGTTTGGGTAGTGCAGAAATTGAAGCACTACTTCTTGGCTCACGAGGTCCACTTGATTGCTCGAATGAATCCTATCAAATTCCTTCTGGAGAAATCCATCCTTACGGATAGGCTAGCACGCTGGCAAAGTTTTCTCTCTCAGTTCGACATCACCTACATCCAGCAAAAGGCGATTAAAGGCTATGCCATAGCCGAGCATCTCGCTCACCATCCTCTTCCCAAGTTCGATCCCGTCCAATCAGAGTTTCCAGATGAGGAACTAATGTCCATCAACCAATCAGATGAGCCAATGTGGACGCTATATTTTGATGGAGCTCTGAATTCTCAAGGGAGAGGAATCGGCATCGCCCTCCTGTCGCCTGAAGGTCTCACATTCCCATTGGCATACCAGCTCAAATTTCCAGTCACCAACAATATAGCTGAATATGAAGCCTTCTAGCTGGCCTAGAACTCGCTCATTCTTTTCGTATCACTGAGTTGCGAGTCGTAGGTGATAGTCAACTCATCCTTCGCCAGGTGCTCACTAAATATCGCACTCGCGATCCCAAACTCAAGCCATACCAAGAACTCACTGCTGCCTTTGCCAAACTGTTCGCCAAACTGATCTTTGTTCATGTCCCTCGTCATCAGAATATTCTCGCCGATGCCCTCGCCTCGTTGGCATCATCCATAAGGTTCCCTCTAGGAAGATGGTTTAAGTCCATTTCCATCTATAAACTTCACGCCCCTGCAATCGATGATGCTTCCTACGTAAATATCAAAGACAGGATAGCAAGGAAGATCCTGCAGGAAGATATCCTTGAGAAGAGGGAAATCATGTTGGCAGAGGCCGAAGAAGAACTGGCTGATGAAGAGAAACCATGGTTCTATGAAATTGTCAAATACTGCCAAGATCAGTCTTATCCTGAAGGGGCCACCACAGAGGACAAGAAAGCCATAAGAAGGGTGGCTCAGAAATATACATTGGTTGGAGGTCTACTCTATAGGAGGAGCCTTACTGGTATTCTGTTAAGATGTCTTGGTGACGATGAGGTTTGGAAATGTGTAGAGGAGACGCACTCGGGTGTGTGCGGTGGCCACGTGAATAGTCAGATGCTCGCCAAGAAGATCATTCGCAAGGCTTTTATTGGCCCACTATGGAAGAAGATTGTGCTGTCTATGTCCGTAGGTGTGTCAAGTGTCAACTTCACGCCGATAAAATCCATTCACCATCTTCCTCACTTCATCCAATATCCTCCCCGTGGCCTTTCTCCATGTGGGCATTCGACATCATTGGTCCCCTAGGTGATCCCAATTCCCTCACCAAGCAGAAATCTTTCATCCTTACTGCGACGGAATACTTCACCAAATGGGCCGAAGCTGAAGCTTACGCGGAAATCAAGGCGTCAACAGTCTGCAAGTTCATCATGAAGAACATCCTCGCCAGATTCGGCGTCCCAAGCACGATCGTCACCGACAATGGGCCACAGTTCATTTCTCAGGACCTACAGGACCTCTGCAAAAGGTACGCAATTGCATTGCATCATTCATCGCCTTATTACCCACAAGGTAACGGCCAAGCGGAGGCCACCAATAAAACATTGCTCAAAATCATCAAAAAAACCTGCGAGTCTAGTAAGTTTTCAGACTGGCCAGAAAAGCTTATCGAAGCTCTATGGGCCTATCGCACTTCAATCCGTACCCCCACCGGGCAGACTCCATTTGCCCTTACTTATGGTATGGAAGCGGTAGTCCCGTACGAGACTCTGATCCCTTCTCTCAGGGTACAATTGGACGAGGAATTTCCCCTCGACGATCGTCGTAATTCACTCCTCGCCCAGTTGGAACTCTTGGATGAGAACGGCTGGCCGCTGCCGAACACGCGCGTGTGTATCAAAATAGACTCGCTCGCTTTTACCAAAAGAAAGTCGTTGAGAGAAAATTCAAAGTCGGTGAGATGGTCGTAAAAAGAATTTTTGTCAAACCTGGAGGTCCGCGTTCTAAGCTCCAACCCAATTGGGAAGGACCATTTGTAATTCAAGCCGTGTACCCTGGCAACGCCTACAAGCTAGTCAACGCCGAAGGGACCGAGTTATCCCACCCTTGGAATGGGCTTTATCTTAAGAAATACTACCCTTAGCACAAAACAAAAAAAATGATGAAAAGATAAAAACATCAAAAACAAAGAAATATTGAAAACCACTAAAAATATGGAAAATTCAAAATGCCGATGCCTGGCAGTCACCATGTAGTTAAGTCCCTGCATCTAACCTTCATGTTAGGATAGGGCCCATTAAGGCTTGGTAGGCACCGGGTCTTGGTTTGCCAGAACCGTGGAGATCCCTGTCCGGCCACGTCGGCCTATGCTCGCTCGAAGGAAGCTAACATGTGCTCACTTATGTATTTTATTCAAAAAAAGTCGGTAGCATCACCTACGGTGGGCGTCCACCCAGAAGATCTCCGGAAGCTGTAATCTTTATTCTTTTCTCTTCGACCAAATGAGACAGTCGGCGCCCTTAAAACGCTGAGCATGAGAAACCGAAACTCAAACCCCAAAGGCAAGAGTAGGATCCATTTCCTCGAGCATCGATCAGAGCACGAGAAGAGGGCAGTGTCCCCGCAGGCATACAAAAAGGGAGCCCACAAACGTCAAACGACTATATCTCCCTCACAAAAAGAAATACAAAATCAAAATCAAGAGAAAAGCCTGGTCGTGACCGTGCCTGTTGCGATAAACGGAACCCCTCAAAGCAAAAGTCTGAATCCACAAAAGGGGCCGTGGAATGTAAATGCTCGAGATTTGGTCCGAAGTTGTCTGAAAGGAAAGAGTTAATGGGCCCTTATTCGCTCGCCGGGTTAACGGCTTTGCCGGTCCTCTCAGGAGGTTTATCCCCTACACTCTTCCTTCTCCCTCTAAAGATGAAGGTTCGATGGAGTTTCTGAAAGGTGAAAACTGCCTAGGGTCTGCGACCTTATTTTAATATACACATTTGGTTGCCTACTTTGAAAAGCAAAAGCTATCGCTGCGAAGGAGTCTCCGTGTTTCTGGCTAGTCAAGACCCCTGTTTACCACCTTGATGTCTTCTTGTTTAACCTCGGGCTTAGGCCAATGCAAGCGCGTCACCTATGGGTGCGACGGCGTCTGATTCCGGGTCAGCGTCGCGCGGTTGGTCGTTAGGGTTCCAGGGTGTTCCATCATATACCATCTAGAGTTGTGAGGAAACAGACCCGGGTCGGGCAAATCTTTTACCTCAAACATCTTTTGGGTGAATCCCTGTGGTCGGAAGCAACTGGGAGCCTAAGCATGGCATGACGGTATTGTCATCAGGGTAAGTCTTAGCCGGCGGGATCATCATTCGAGGGGTCTAGAGGCCCAAATCAACCTAGATGTGCACTTAGGATACCTGGGAGGTTAGTAAGAAACCCCTGTTCTCACGAAGGTTAGGTGCCATTTGGGTGCTTGCCGGGCGTTAGCAATAAAAAATTTAATGATAAAAGCAAAAAAAATGGAAAAGAAAAAATGTACATATTTGCAAACAAAAAAAATCTTTTTATGATAAAACAAAAAAATGCCAAATATAAAAAAGAAAACAAATCAATTTTGCATGATTGCATTTGCGTGCAGCATCTCACTTTAATACCGCTTGCATTCGTGTGCTTGCCTGTCGCATTTATCATCACCGCATCTTTCCCTTGCCTTCGTTAAATAAAGGCTTGGCCCCTTGACCAGTTATCAAGGACAGTCACAGTGACCACTTGCTTATTGAGCAAGGGGCCAAGTCAGAACAGAAATTCTGATTTGTTTGTTTCAGTGATATATGCAGGGATTCAGGCAACTGAAGCAAAGGTGAAAAACAAACAAACCGAACCTTGTATTTTATTCCAAAAACCAAAAAAATTACATCAAGTTCCGCCCTCTCTCTCTGCATTACTCGTCCCACTACTCTCCGGGCAAAACGCTCTTAAAGGTGCTACCCAACTACGAAAAGCGGTACTCCTACCGCTCTGTACTCCTCTTCCTATTCCCACATCCCGGCGTTGATCTACGGAAGCAGCAGAGAAGCTACCAACACGAAAGCCACGCTCTCGTGCTCTTCGGTAGCGCTCCTCACCATCTCTCAGCCACTGTTCAGCAAGACCAAGGCTGATTCGGAGTTCGAATAGTTGGGCCTCCATGGCCCTTCGTTCCTCCCTTTCAGTCAATCTGTTGGCTCTTTCTCTCTCTGCGTCTCTTTCTCTCTCTGCACGTTCTCTCTCGCGGTCTTCCCTCTCCAACTGGAGAGTGATCCTCAGTTCCACGGCATCCCTAGAGGAGTCGTCATCAGATGACGCCGCAGTTCCCTCTCCAGTTCTGCTATCCTAGCCTCCTTCTGCGCAGCCTTGGCAAGCGCTTCTTCCGTCTCCTTTTCCTGCCAAGTGTACCATCTCAGATACGCGATAAGGCGTAAACCAAGAGAACTCAACACTGAAACTTTTACCTGTATACAGAGCATCCCTTCTGCCTCCGCAGCACGCTGCGTGGCGTGAGCAAGTTGCTCATGAAGCAAGTCAAGTTCTGAGGTGGGAATCCACAAGCTGGAAGAGGCACCACCCACTCCCATCGCTGGGGAAGCCGCGCCAATCTGGGCATGCTACGACCGCGTGAATTAGCAGCCAACATCTGGAATCTGGGGTTTTAATTAGGAACGTACTGTACACCTACCAAGGCGCTCGTAGCTCCGCGGGCATCGCCCAACTGTTGTTCCATCTCTGCCAAGCGAGTTCGTAAATTCGCTATCATGGCATCCCGGACATCCTGCAGCCTTACAAGTCAGCATTTTCACCAGAAAACCAAGAAAAGGAGAAAGAAGAGAAGAGAAAAGGGGAAACCTACCTCCACAAGTCCCCGGGGTTGGAACCGTTCTGCGTACTTTGTCCTATATAGACGCAAGTAGTCCTCGCTATCCCGCGCCTGTGATTCTACAATCGTGCCACCCCGTTGCCAGTCCTCATACTGTTCGGGGAATCGCACGCGCCAGTCAATGCAGGTCGCCGGTCCCCGCGTCTTTCTCCCGACACGAGGTGGCGCAGCTGAATCCACCCATTCTTGAGCCAGTCCTAAAGTCCTCATAACTAATCGTAGCCGAAGCGGCTCGATTTCATTCAGGCAGTGCATCCACAGTTCCCGTCCGAACCGGGCACGACTTGCTAGAACCCACGGCTGGTCGGCATCGACCATGTCTGAGTAGGGTCTCCAGTTTACCATCGCTGCAGGGAACTCCTGTAGCTCCCGCCTTAGCACCATCAGTTGGTAGGTTAGGGGTGCCGCACTCATGATGGGTTCCCACCGCCTGGCTAACGGCACCATCACGGGTCGCCAATGCCGAGCTCTCCCCATAGGGAGGTAATAATAGCTCCATAGCTGCTCGGCACAGGTCATCAGTACTTTGCAAAAACACAAAAAAATACAAAACAAGCAAAACCAAAAAATACCTGGATGAATGGTGTGAAACCACTCACAGTCATCTCACGATCCGTTTCTTGGAATAGGCCTGCAAACAAGTGTGCCAGCATGGCGGCTCCCCAGGCATAATACCCTACTCTTTCAAGGTCTGACAGCAGCTCCAGGAAGCAACATTGGATACCGTCCCCTTTCGAGCTCAGTACCAATCTCCCCAAAAGGAAGAGGAGAAATCTCCTCAAATCTATGTTGCATCTTTCCCAGTTGCCGAAATCTGTGCAGTACACGGCACGGCATCCTATTTCCATCCTTTCCATGAACTCTTCTGAGGATTCATCGTCCCGCCGACGAGTGTCGGTGAGCCCTAATGCATCCATGAGGGACGCCCTAGCTACCGACCTGTTTTTCGACCATCTAGGTCCAAACCCAGTAACTTCTGGGCACCTTCTCTGTAGTCCGCGTAAGTGACTCCGGTCACTGCCTCGCCCTCTACCTTCAGGCTTGTGATCCGGACCACATCCTCCAAGCTGGGCACCATGTGCCCCCAGGGCATCAGGAATGCCCGACTCACTGGGTCCCATCTCTCACACAAGGCTTGGATCAGGACCAGGTCGAGCTGGATCGGCTCGATCCGAAGGAAGGTACCAAATCCCATCACGTCTAGCCTCGCCTTCTGAAAATCTGGGAGGCCCCTGTACGCTGCTACTACCAACTCCCATAAGATTTGTGATTTCATCACAACCTACACATACAAGGAATGGGGGTGAGGTTTGGTCAGAAGAAAGGAAGAAAGAATGGAAAAAGGGCAAGAAAACTTGGCTTACGAGTTGTGATTGGGCCCTTTCGCTGAAGTGCCCTTCAAGGTCTGAAAGCCTCCTGGAACTACTACCACTGGACCTGCTTCTCTTCGAGGAATGGGAAGATTCGCCCTCCATCCAACTCTCAGAATTTTGAACTCCTCCTCTCCCGTGAGAACTTGTGCTCCTCGAGTTAGTCCTCGATATACCTGGGAAGATAAAAGGGACAAGAATTTATAGAAATGGAAGGAGTGCGGGCCAAGATTGCCTCCATCACCTGTTAATGATAGCCCTCGCAATGAGGCACCTGCCATGCGGTCCCGTGTGTCACTTCACCGCTCGCACAGGGTGATTGACTGGACGAAGAATATGACGACTAGCCCCCTATGTTGTCTAGGGATACCCTATCATGATTTGGAGGACGTCCGCAAAATTTGACACAACGTTCGGAAAAGGACTAGGGCCGTCATTATTGACTTCGACGGCAGATTCCCGTGGAAAATGGTCACAACAAGACGCGATTCTCCGCTCGGGCGGAGTCTCGGCAGACCCATCACATGGGAACAGTGCAAAGGAAAGAAGTGTAGGGAAGAAGGAACGCACAAGAGAACAAACAAGCAGCAGAAAATCAAATCATTCCATTCATAATTCTACATAAGCTGTCACAAACACTACAATCATAGAGAGGTGGCGGGTCCACTAGCTCGCCAATCCTCACCATCACTCATCTCTCTGGGCACTCTCCTCCTCTCCCCGAGGTGAGGGTCCCTCAGAAGCCTCCGGGATCCCCGTGCAGTAGCACCTGCCTCGCCTCTTGGCGCCTGCTCCGCAGCAGTGACTCGCTGCTCCTCCCCTGGCGTGGCGAAGAAGCCACTAGCGGCAAAGCGACCGGACTGGCGGAGTCGCTCCCCGAACTCTCGCGCTCTCTCGTAGCGCGTCTCCATCCCTCCTAGCCTCTGCACGACGGCCTGAAGGCCCAGCTGGAGCTCCCTCACTTGGGCCTCCAAGGCCCTCCTCTCGGTCAGATCCCGCTGTCGCTCGGACCTTCTCTCGGCTTTCTCTCTCTCTGCCTCTCTCCTCATCATCTGCAGAAGAACCCTTAACTCCAGGATGTCTGGAGAAGGTCTCTCCTCACCACGATGCCGCAGCTCCGCTACAGTCGCCACCCAGGCGTCACGCTCCTCTTCCGCCCGGGTCGCGCGGGCCACCGCACCGGCAAGTTGCTCCCGGAGGGAGGCAATCTCGAGAAAAGGGGCCGAGGAACTGGAAGATCCGCCAGCCACTCCCACCGTCGCTGTCTGCTGGGCACGCTGGAACAAAATAAACAACGGCCGTCAGTGAAACTCCAAAATCTGAAGTTAAAAGTGCGGCACGTAACTTACCAGGAGCGACAGCTCATGTTGAGCGACGGCCAGCTGCCGCCTAGTCTCTGACAGTTGGGCGCGCGAGCCGCCGATGCCACGCGTGTCCCCAGCTTGGGGAAGCCCCGCGTAACTCTCTCTCTGCCGCCGCAGGAAGTCGGCACTGTCCTGCACCAGTACACCCCCTTGCTGTCCAGGGAGACGTACGGGCCAGTCCTCGAGCCTCGCCTTGCCGCGACTCTCCCTCCTGACGCGGCTCGGCTCGTCCGCACTCGCCCACTCATCGGCCAGGCCCAGGGTCCTTGCCATGTCCTGCACCAAGAAAGGGGTCCCACATCAGTCAAAAAGAACGCGTCCCCTGTCTAGGACGCGTCCATCATTTAAGTGCGACACTCAGCCGAACCCTTTCCCCCTCGCACGGCTTGCTTCAAAACTCAAAATGGATCAAAGAGGGGGAAAACCAAGCACTCACCGAGCCGTGTTCACCTCCTCCGCGCCATCGGGCCCCTCGGGTCCCTCGGGGGCCCGAAGCGGCCCTTCCTCCTCCATGGACGCCGTTCCGTGCTCGGGCGCGTCCCTCCTCGGGCGAGGAGTTCCTCGTCCCTCTCCACCTTCACCATGATCGGGCCCACCGAACTCCATCAATCAAAAGAGGAGGAAGACGAGAAAAGGGGCAAGCGAGTTTCGGCGGAAGGCGGGCTCGTTTGCGGGTAAGGCACGGGAGAAGAAAGGCCACCCGACGCTTTAAATTTGAATTCAAGGACTAAGACGCGTCCTCGCGCCTGGACGCGCCCAAAAGGGGGAGAAAGGAAACAGAATCCCCCCGTGCAAAGCGTAGTTCCCCGCTGTTCAGGGCAAGGTCTCGTGGAGCGTGCCTCGAAGGACAACTCAGTGCAAAGAAGAAAGTGTGGGAGAGAGAAAAGTACACACAACACAAGAAAGCCATTTTCATTTCATATAATAGCCGAAAGTACATCATACAGTGAGAAGGGTGACGTGTACAAGCAACTCTCTAACTCTCACCATCACCCTCCTGGTCATCTCTCTCCTCCCTCCTCTGCCGGGGATCCCTAGGGGGCCTCTGCGAACCCTGAGAAGCCGTGCTCGCCTCGCCCTGCGGTGGCACTCCAGCCTCGAAGGCGCGACGACGCTCCTCGGCCGAAGAAACCAGATAGCTGCCCATGGAAAAAGAACCAGACTGACGAAGTCGCGCCCCGCGTTCCTTCGCCCTCTGGTACCGCTCCTCGCTCTCCCGAAGCCTCCCCTCCGCCGTGCCGAGACTCAATCGGAGCTCCAGCAGCTGGGCCTCTAGAGCCCTCCTCTCGGTCTGATCCCGCTGTCGCTCCTCCCTCTCTCTCTCCCTATCCCTCTCCCTCTCTCTCTCCACGCTCTCCCTATCCCTCTCCCTCTCCTCTCTCTCCCTCATCGCCTCTCTCCTCGACAGCTCGAGGGCGATCCGCAGATCCACTACGTCGCGAGGGAGCTCCTCAGCCTCCCGTCGACGCTCCTCCTCCAGCTCTGCAATCCGGGCGTCACGCTCCGCCACCCGAGCGTCGCGCTCCTGCTCGGCACGAACAGCACGCGCCAGGGCCTCCCGAATCTCGGCCACCTGTCAAAGCACGCATGCACCATAAGAGAACAACAGTGATAGAAGGAAAGCAGCCAGAAGAGAGTCAAGGTCAGGCAAGCACTCACTCGAGCCTCGCGGTCACGCTCGGCCTCCTCAGCCCGAGCCACCGCATACGCCAGCTGCTCCTGGAGGGCAGAAACCTCCGGAGGAGGGCCCCGCGAACTGGAACCCGCTCCACCAGCCGTCCCGGCTGCCGCTGTCTGGTGGGCCCGCTGAAACACGGGGCAAACGTCAGTCAAAGGCTAAGCATCAAAAATCCAGGTCACAAAAAATGCATCACATAAACTCACCAGGATCTCCAACTCCTGTCGGATGGCCACCAACTGTCGCCTGGCGTCCGCCAACTGGGCCCGCAGGTCGGCGATCATGGTATCACGAGCATCCTGCATTGCACGTAAGTTAGTACCACATGCATATACATATAGAAAGAGTGAAGCATTCTCATTTCACTTACCCCTTCCATACCACCCAAGGAGAGGCGGTCCCCATACGTAGCTCGGTACCGTCTCAGGTAATCAGTACTGTCCTGTACATGGGACACCACTGGGACCCCGCCCTGCTGCCAGTCCTGGTACTGTGCTGGAAGCGCGTACGCCAGTCCACAACCTTCGCCTTCCCCTTGGTCTTCCGCCCAATGCGGGCCGGCTCTTCTACATCAACCCACTCCTGGGCCAGCCCCAACGTCCTCATAACCAGCCTCAGCCGAAGCGGCTCGATCTCGTTCAGGCAATGGACCCACACGTCCCGCCTGAAACGAGGAAGACCCGCTACAACCCAAGGCTGGCCAGCGTCGCCCATGCCCAGGTAGGGTCTCCACACCACCTGCATCACCATACATACATCATGTTAGTTACCATTCAGTCACATGCATAAACACAAAAAAATCATACGCATCATACCATGGCCTCGGGATACTCGCTCAGCTCCCGACGAAGCGACGCCAGCTGGTAGCCGTGGGGTGCTGCAACCACGACCGGCCTCCACCGCCGCGCCAGAGGCACGGCCCTCCTGTTCCCATGCCTAGCCCTCCCCATCGGGAAATAGTAATAGCTCCACACCTGCATCCATCATACATCATTAGTACAATAATTGCATATTTAACTGTGGAATGCATAAATAAAATGTTTACCTGGAGAAAAGGTGCGAAGCCGCTGACTGTCGTCTCCTTCTCCGAAGTCTGGGAGAGATCAGCAATCAAATGGGCAAGCAGAGCCGCTCCCCACGCGTAGTGTCCCCACTCTGTCCAGATCCGCCAAGATCCCGAGGAAACGGCAGTGGATGCCATCCCCCTTCGTCCCCAGCAGAAGGCGGCCCAAGAAGAAGAAAAGAAACCTCCTAAGGTCTAGATCCACCAGCTCCCTCTCGCTCGGATCCTGGGTGAAAGCTACACGGGCATCTCCCTCCAATCGTGTCAGAAACTCCGCTCCAGTCTCGCTAACCCGCTGGCGCGGGTCAACGAATCCGAGCGCCTCCATGATCTCCACTCGGCCAACTACCCTGCTGTCTCTGTCAGTCACGCTCGTCTCTAACCACAGCAGGTCCAGGGCACTCTCTCGGTAGTCGGGTAGGTGACCCCGCTCACCGCCTCTCCGTCAACCCGTAGCCCGGTGATCCGAGCCACGTCCTCGAGTGTCGGCGCCATGTGCCCCCAGGGCATCAGAAACGCCCGGCTCGGCGCGTGCCACCGCTCCCTCAATGCCTGGATAAGAGGGAGGTCGAGCCGGAAGGGCTCGATCCTAAGGAAAGCTCCAAAGCCCATGGCGTCCACACGCGCCCTCTGGAAGTCCGGCAGCCCACGGTATGCTGCCACCACTAGGGACCAGCTGATCCGTCCTTTCATCACACCCTACACACCACAAAACTAATAAAAAAATACATCAGCATCATGAATAATATTAAACAATAACACTGCATATACTACTTATTCATTTTATTTTATTTTCTTTTTTTAAAAAAATATTTTTTGTGGACCATTTCCTTTATTTTCTTTTATTTAAAAAAACCAAAAATAAAAATAAAAATAAATAATATATATATATATATATTATTATGGAGGCGTCCCATTCCCTGGATGCCTCCTTTTTTTTAATTCTTTTTATTATTTACGAAAATAAATAAATTAAAAAGAATAAAAAAGAAATTATGGAGGCGTCCATGCCCCTGGACGCCTCCTTCCCTCACACCCGGCGTTCTCCACACAGCCTCTCGTCCGCCCTTTTAACCCAGTGAACCAATAGAATGGAGGTCTAAGGGGCTTACCGGATCGTGCTCGTCCTCTGCCGCGTCGCCAGCATCCACTGCAGCCTCCAAGGCCAAAGGAAGAACCTCCTCACCCGCGGCAATCTCCTCCGCCGCAGCAGCCTCCTCGGCATCATCCCTCAGCCTCCTCGGACGACGAGCCCGTCGTTTCCGCTTC
This sequence comes from Amorphophallus konjac, assembly GCA_022559845.1. Taxonomy (NCBI): domain Eukaryota; kingdom Viridiplantae; phylum Streptophyta; class Magnoliopsida; order Alismatales; family Araceae; genus Amorphophallus; species Amorphophallus konjac. The sequence continues at coordinate 115,658 of JAHNEJ010002940.1, forward strand.
GCTGGACCCTGGCTCGATCCTCCTCACTCCATTGAGACTAAGAATGGGTCGTCTGGGGTGACTGGGTCGTCAGAATGAACAGTACAAATGAGCAGAGGGTGAGGCCCCCCCCCCATATATATAGAATCCACCCTGTTTGGGGCGTCCAGGCGCCTGGACGCCCCCACTTTTTTTATTTTTTTCAAAATTCAAAAATTTAGGGGCGTCAAACAAAAAAAAACTAAAAAAATAATAAATAAAACATGGGGGCATCCAAGACCCTGGACGCCCCCTAAACAAAAAAAACCAAAAAATATTAAATAAGAAGTTGGGGCGTCCAGGACCCTGGACGCCCCCAAATCAACAAAATTTAAAAAAAAATCAAAAATAGAAAAAATAGGGGCGTCCAGGCCCTTGGACGACCCCAAGACAAAAAAAACCTAAAAAATCAAAAAATATAAAATTAGGGGCGTCCAGCCCCTAGACGCCCCCATAAAAAAAGTATATATATATAATAAAAGTAAAAAGATAAGAGTATGTATATAATCCAAACAAAAGAAAAAACACAAAGAAAAAGAAAAACCACAAAAAAGATAATAAT